>WFKH01006014.1:13679315-13691102 GCA_016163765.1 Magallana hongkongensis | reverse complement strand
CCCCCCGCCCAAAAAAAGGAAAAGAAAAAAAAACGATGTGATAAAAAAACCCAATATGAATTTATAAATGTAAGGAAGAAAAAGAAGAAAATAAGAATTTATTGACTTAATTAAAACTGTGGGAACATTAGATTGAGAAACATCTTGTGATTGAGGAAAGTGCTATATTACTCAGAATTAGGAAGGTTTAGACAACCCCCTCTCCTTACCCTGTTTCAAACTTGAGCTCACTTAATTCTTTTAGCTCTCAACATCTCTGCTTTCCTCTGTAGTTCATTTGGTGTTAGAATAATCAATGGACACAAAATGTCTTCATGGATACTGATTAGAGGACAGTACAGTCACACTGTCGGGGAGTAATGGAACACTGTCAGATTCCATCTCTTCACTCTACCTCTCCAAGTTCAGGTGTTTTCTCTTTCATGTGATTTGCATAAAAATTGAATGTTATCTTGATATGTTCTCTCTGCCATTTTTCTCTGTATAAAAATACAGGCTGATGTTGGTACATTATGCAGATTAGAGATTGGCCTGAAAATCTTAAAACTGTACATGTTTCATTTTTATATTAAACCAATATACTGCAATTATGTAGCTAATTGCTCAACTAATACAGTCAGGTGTATATACACATGTATTGACTATTGAAGTTCAAAGCAGGGATCAGGTACATGTATCATAATACTTGTATTTGTATCACTTTATGGCACATGCATGGTCGCCTTAATGTGTCTGATGTGTTCATTTATTAATAGTAGAGCAGTTTCTTATACACACCAATATACAGGTTTACATGCCACTTGCGGTGAGATACTATGGTATAGATAATGAGATTATTTAAACAATACAAAAAAACATCATTCCGACAGCTTCAGCAAGATTTTTCCGGAGTTTTATAGGTCATACTATATAAAAAGTAACATGAATTAATGTCATGCTACAAACAGTAATTAGTTTGTTTAACACCACTATATAATCTGATGGTTATTTCTTCATTGTCACATCCTCCCACACTGTGAGAGTGAATAAGTCAGAAAGAAGATTATCCAGCTTGGCAATTTTTTGTTTATCTGCAGGCGTAATGGATGACAGGCGAGTTGCGGACTACTTTGTGGTGGCAGGGTTGCCGGACAACCCCCTCCCCTTGGAGGAGTTCTCTAATGAAGCGGCCATCAAACCCACATACAAACAGGACCCCATCACGGACATTGCCGTCATCGACAAGACCCTTGGAGAAAAAATCCCCAAGGGCTACACCTGTATCGAGAGGACACAGTCTAATTACCTGGCGGACCTGAATCATGGCAGCATCAGGTGCCACGAGATGTTCCTGTGTTACAAGCGGGGGCGGGACAAACCTCCGCTCACCGACGTGGGGTAAGGCTAAATTTCTTTGAGGGGTAAGGAGCTTATACCAATATATATATCTATAAATATACATATAAAGCATAAAACATTTTATAGGTGTTTTATAGGTGTGACACTTATCTTTTGTAGCTGTATTGATGACACTATATATTTGGGGATTAGTCTTTATAATATTGAAAACTTAAATATACCTGTGTGGATGTAATTAAAAAAGGATTTTGTTGAGTTTGATAACATTTATGCAATATTGAAGGCAGATCATTGAAAATCCTGTATAGAATTTGTTTTTTGTATTGTACCTGTAAGAAATCAATGAATGAATTATTAATTTTCTGAGTCACTTGTTTTTTCAGGGTACTTTATGAGGGAAAAGAGAGACTGATGTCTGAATGTGAAATTGTACACACCACCCCCTGGGGGAGTCCAGCTAATGTGAATAACGGAAGCAATGGGAGGATCTATATAACATTTCGGCGGGCGCGGGAAACGGCCGCCAGTGATACCCTCGCAGTGGTCGATGTTGTCATTATACTGCAAAATAAGGTAAGTATGCACCAGAAAAGAATTAAAGTAAAAGTAGTTGATGTTTTAATTGTAACAGTTCAAGATATTTAAGAAATACTGAAATATTAGAATTATATTGAATAAAAATTTGAATCAAATTTTAATGTTTTTACAGAATGAAGTTGCTCCTCATGCCTATCACAAAATAGAGAAAAACTTAAACAGAGGAATGGTAACTACAAGAATTTTAAGTTAACATGGATGAATATTTTATATACTATAGAAGTAAAGAAATTACTTGAACATTGCATTAAATGTAAATGGACACTATTCTAATGATGTTCTTTAGAAATGCACGTTCAGTAATTCAGTAATGTTTAGAAACATTTGAACATCCATGTTTATGCTGGCTTGCTGAGACTCTTTTAGGTAATATGATTACTGTTTCTGTTATAGGTGGGCTCTGATGTGTTTGTATGTTACAAGAAGGCCATGGTGAAGGCAGATATACTGGCCTACAAGCCTGGTAGGTGCCTCATACAAACATTCTAGTCATTGATGCAGAGAAACATACTTTATCAGACACTTGTTTAATCTTTTTCACTATCCATTGTGAGTACATAGTTTGAGTTGCAAAATCTGTGTAATTTTATATATTCATACTTGTAAAATCTTCATTATTGTTGATATTCTCTATATATTCTTTTGACCTTTCCACACTGACACCCTGTTAACAGTTTGTACACTGACTGGTGACATAAACCAATGTCAAGTAAATTCAATATAAGAAATATCAATCAGAACTTTTTCAGAACTGTCTTATAACAAGGTCATATTCTTACATCTGAAAGGGCAGACTTTAATGATATCACAATTCATTAATTAAATTCTTATACCAGGATTGATACAGAGATACCCTGAGGAAGATTATGAGAATTTTCCCCTGCCCCCTGAGGTGCCCCAGTTCTGTCTCCCCATGGGATCCTCAATAGAGTGTTGGTCGGCCAAAGCCCAGCATCCTCTCCCCGTCTTCTCTACGTTTGTGCTAACACTGGCGAATAATGAGAAGGTTTGTATTCATGAAAAGACGCTTGTATATTTGATATTAAAATTATCATACCATACCTGTGCATACATAACTTATTAATGGAAATGCTTTGGATTTTAAATACTATCATGTGTAGTGAAGCTTTCTTTGATTCTTTAAGTAATTTTCCTTTTTAATGCCAAAAAAATGAAATTTAACTGTTTTATTGCCTTATTGAAAAAGTACCAGATAAACATATAATACAAAATCCATTTTGAAAGCTCTGCATTGATATACATCTATTGATGCTGTATGTATTTTCAGCTTGTATACATGCTATTATAAGCTGAGCTCAGTTTGTCGGAATTACATGTAAATGATTCTTCTATTGTCTCAAGATCACTATTGCTGTTTTCTTTCTATAGGTTTACGGTGCTGCTGTCACATTTTACGAGGAATTTGAGGAAGAGAAACTGACAGATTTACAAATGAGACATTTAGGACTGAAAAATAAACATATTCGAGAACAGTATCGGATTCTTAAAACTGTACATTCCAATAAGAGCATTTGTCTTCTTTCCCACTGGCCATTCTTTGATGCCTTTAGGAAGTTCCTGACTTACCTGTACCGTATATCTATAACTGGTCCTCATCCCGTCCCCATTGAAAGGTAAGCAACACATGCTGATATATTTGTTATAAGGATAAAAGGAGAAAAGGGTCGGTTTTATTTTGAATAGAATATTGTGTCTACGAATTGATGCTTTTAAGTTGAAGAGAACTATTGGTGTTAAAGTTCCTGTTCTTGGTAATTAAACTTTTAGTGCACATTGTGCTTCAGATTTGATTTTTGTTTATTTTACATTGGAAAAGACATGGTTTATGTTGAGAGGCAAATTTTTCAGTTTTGAATTATTTTAACTTTGCATTCAAACCTTATTTTATCTTATTGTTTTTATTACAGACATATATCTCACTTCATGTTTGATGTTCCATACCCATCTCCTCAAAGACCGAGAATTCTTGTGCAGGTAAATCAAAATCAATAGAAATTCACTTCTCTATTTCCTTGAATGATTGAAATTGTACAAATGATCAGTAGAATTCAAAGAATTCAATAGCATGTACAGACTTAAGCCAATTGTGCCATATGACTTTCACATGACATTTCTTATGTGAACTTCATGTGAGTGCTCTTTTTACATGAAGGTCATGTGAACATTTTCAAATGAAAAATTTCATGTTATTCAGGTACCTGTAAGGCACAATTGCTTGTGTCAAGATATAATTGTCATTAATATACACTGTATCTTACATTATGCACTGTATTGAGTATTGTGATTATTGTAAATTTTTACCAAAAAAAAGTTTTAGTTTTCTATTAAAAAGATAACTATCTTAATACTGTACTGTTTCAAACAAGAAATAAAACCACTTTGTATTTTGTAGTTAAATCATGATGCCCTCTCTTTGTCCATGCCAGAAGATTCTCCATTACCCCAAAGGTAACCAATCCACTTCATTCTGTTCTCACATCATAAACATTATTGTTGTTACTATTGTGGGAATTCTTTACTTGAATATATATATGTGTGTGTGTGTGTGTGTGTGTGTGTGTGTGTGTGTGTGTGTGTTTTGAATCCTGTCCTTTCTACTGTTATTGTAGAATATAGTCCGAGATTTGATATAAATTTTACAAACTTTCTGGATTTCAATAAATCAGTGAATACCTTCATTGGTTAGGATATAAATGTAGGTAGTTGTGAGACAATTAGCATGGTTCTCTGAGAATTTATTTTTGATTGTTTTTGTTGTCAGTGGAGCGTCGTACGTGACGATGCTGAAGAACATGGGTCCTGAGAACTGCATGAGTCTACTGCTGTACAGTCTGCTGGAGTACAAGATACTGGTTCATTCACTGCGACCCGCGGTGCTGACCGGGGTCGTGGAGGCCGTGGCTGGGGTAGGTCACAACACACACCACTGTATACTGTAAACCATAGCCACCACTGTATACTGTAAACCACATATAACACTGTATACTGTAAACCACAGGCACCACTTTATACTGTAAACCACAGACACCATTGTATACTGTAAACCACATAAAACACTGTATACTGCAAACCACAGACACCATTGTATACTGTAAACCACATATACCAAATACTGTAAATCACAGACACCACTGTATAACGTAAACCATCTTAATCTGTATGTAAGAGAATTTTGTGAGAACATAGACTTTACAAATTTTTCTTCCCACATGCAAGTATCTCACATTTGATTTTTTACTGAAAAAATCTATAAATTAAGTCATTGTGAATCAGATTATATTGGGCCTGGTTAATCTTGAAGTCAATTTTTCACAAAATTTGTTTGAAGTATGCAAATTCTTTTGCAGTATACTTTTGTTACCTAGAGAATGATGATTATGATGAAGGGAGTTGCTTTGTTTTATAGATGATCTTCCCCCTTCACTGGCAGTGTGCTTACATTCCTCTCTGTCCCTTGGGACTCTCTGATATGTTGTCAGCCCCGGTGCCATACATTGTAGGTAAGGTAACCAAACATCACATAGGACATAAATGATAATCCATTCGGTTTAATGTTTTACTTTAGATACATGTATATTTAACTTTAATTTTTGACTTGGGTATTCTGGCAGATTTGCTTAATTTATGAGGAAAACTTTTATAAATTGTAACCAATTTGCTTCTTTTATACTTATCAGTAGACATTTTGATGGATTCTCTCATTGTTTAGGATAACCATGAGACATTGTGACTTGTTTACCTTCTGTTTCAGGTATTGACTCGAGATACTTTGACCTGTATGACCCACCCCCTGAAGTTGTGTGTGTTGATCTGGACACGGTCACCATCAGTCTGTAAGTCTATAAGTTGTGTACCCCTCAGTCCACTCCTTATGTACTTAAGTTGTCATTCTAATGAATAAAAAATCAATTATGAAGTGCGCTTATAAATTCATGGATGGCTGTTGAAACTTGCTTTGTTTTGTAGCCCGGAAGATAAAAAAGGTGTAAACTACAGGAGCTTGCCAAAGGTATGATATTAATGACTTCTTATCCATTATTATGCTATTAACGACTTCTTATCTATTATTATACAAAACTGTAGAATCATTGAAATTTGTAGTGGCTCAATTATTGTGGATTTTGCCTCGCCCACAAATTTACGTACTCAACGAATTACAAAACACAGTATTTACTTATCAATGATACAAATAAGACCACAAAATTACATCCCAATGAACCTATAAAAATTTGATTCTCCATGAGTATTGGTCCCCACAAAGTTTAATGATTTCACTGTATTCAATAATTTTTTGCTGTGATACATGGACTAATATTCTGTTGGTTTGTTGTGGACAGAAGCCAGCCCGAGTCCTACAAGACACTCTACACAAGCTGTTTGATGAACTGTCCACCAGGCATGGTCTAGGTCACAACATCGACGAGATCAACCTGGAGATGGGCTCGTTTGATACCGACTTCAAGAAAAAGAGAAACGAGGTAATGGATGGAGTCAGTATAAGTTTGGAGGATTTCTCTTCATATGTATTATTTCTTTTGTTGATATTTAGTTGTGACAAACTCCATCTTTTCTCCAAAATCCATCTTGAAACTTTATGTAGTCAAAGCTTCCTTATTATTATAATTATGATGAAGTATTGGAAACATGTAAAAAGATATTTACAGTATTTAAAGTTTCTCTAAAACTGTACCGTCTTTTTCAATTATGAAATAAATACCCATTTAGGAATACAGATTGTCTTAATTATCACATAAGTAATACTCCTTTTGTGAACAGTTTAAATATTATTTAGATAATCCTGTTTTATTATAATAATAAATATCTATTACATAATTTATATACATGAACTTGTATGTACCAATAGAAATGAAGTTTTAAAAGATTATTACAAATAACAATTTTTTCAGGACCTTTCTTTGGTCTTTGAAAGAAAGGTTTGTGTTTACATTATGTTGTCAACACCAAATCTCCTCTATATCATGATCATGTGATTTTCATTTTTAATATTTTGTTATAAGCTTAACGTGCATTACAACTGTATTGCCCAAACATTTAAATCATTCTGTCTTCATGTTTGTACTCACTGTCATGGGATTTTATTAAGGCTGGTGGCATGCCATGGATCTTGATGGAGTCATGTTCGGCATTGAATGTCAACATTTTAAATAAACTTTGAACAAAGATTATCTTTTATCTGTCATCTTCATCTATTCTTAAGTTATTCAATAAGTTGCTTGTCAATCCCAAGCATGGCAATCTAGTACAGTAACTGTAACCTTGTACTGGATATTCAAACAATAATCTGTCTATCAACAACTTTGTTAACCATAGTACAGGTACAAGATGAGGATGTTATCTTCAAAAACAATTTCGAGTGGAATTTTGGATCATACTGTAACTTCTTAAAAAATTTTTTACTAGTATAATTTTCATACTTTGCTAAGGTGACTTCGTTATTCACAGCATGCTATTTAGAGCAAATCAGGTTACTGTCATTACAATTTACAAAATATGGATTTTTTAATTTTACTAATAATGTCAAAATTAAATCATAGCCAATCATTCAGCCTTTACAGTATTGAGATGATTTCTGATTCTGTTTCAGACCCTGCTGGAGCTGTCCATTCAGGAAGCGTTGCTGAGGTTCATGGCGTGTCTGCTGAAGGGCTACAAGAACTTCCTCAAACCCATCACCAAGGCCCCCACAGAGTCCACCACTGACCCCGCCTCACTCTTTGATATTCAAGGTAATTATACTGTAGTTGTGCCACTATTAAAATTATAGAAATTAGAATGTTCTTTAGCCCAATCATTGTTAAATTTTGTATGCTATTTCTGTGCATGAATTATTAAAACATGTATCAAATGGAAAGAAGTTTAGTTTTACAATGTATCTGTACTCACTGTACATGAGGTAGTCAAAGTTCTCAAATCTCTTACCCTGCCATTGATAGTTTAATTATTAGTACATGTATTTGTTTTGGATATAAGTAATGATGTAGAGAACACCTGGTTTATTGAAAGTTTGAAATTGTAATTATTGGTACTTGAACTGAAAAGAAGCAATGATGTAGGGTACAAATCATGATATTTCATGATTTTGATTTGTAATCTCCCAGGGTTTTTGAGAAGCAGAGACAAGTCCAACTTGAAGTTTTTCCAGCAGATGGTGAAGACTCAGACCTTCATCAGTTTTATCTCAGAGAGATCCTTTGTTTCTGACAAAGATGCCAGCATTGCTTTCTTTGATGAGTGCATGGAAAAGGTGGGTTGTCGGACATTATCACATCTATCCATTACATCAGCAGTATCTAATTATGAAGACAGACTAATATTTAAGGAATTTCAGCTTTTAAAGTTTAATTGATTTAACTTTGAGGATTTGAATTTATGTTTGAAAAACACGGTGAAAGACCTTGCGAAATAAACATTGAATGTATTTAATCATTTTAAGATTATGAAACCTGCATTACCTATGATTTATGTCATTTGTATGCTTTGATTTTCTGTAGGTGGATGAGACAAAAGATGAACCCAAGTTGATAGACATTGATGAATCTCAGAACAGGTACACACTGTCTTTGCGTATAGATTTGACTGATTTTAGAAATACTGTAGATTCCTTATTTTACGCAAGTACTTAATGCTGAGATTCAACCGTTTTGCATCAAATCGCCAGAATATAAAATCATTTGTGACAAAGTTGTGCATTTTGAAAGGAAAATGTCCTATGTCTTTTGTCTTTATGATGATTTATTCTAAGCTTTGTTTTTGCAGTGAGAGAACAGTATTTATAATGCCTCCTGACCCAACAGGGTTACCTGAGGGGAAAACATACAGGTATGCTTTTTGTGTAGATTCTTACCTGATGGAGATATTTTGTTTTCTTTATGTATTAACCTTACAAGAAATATAATACAACTATTGATTGAACAATATTATTAGACTCTGCATTTTCAAAATGATGTTTGCCTGTATGTAAAATTAATGAAATTTTCTTCTTCTTTTTCTTTTACATTACATTTTCAAATTTAGTTTTAAAGTTAAAAAAATATTAAAAGTTGATAATTTAAAAAAAAACCCTAAATTTTGCAGTTTTTAGAATTAAGACTTGTTTAAAAACTATTTTGTGTATGGTTTTAGTTACAACGGTTTCCCAGAGTTACGATCGGAGTTGTTCCTCAGAAAGCAGATCTCTAATGTTTCTTTGAATGAGAAACCTGCTAAAAGTATGCATGAGCCACTGTCGCGAAGAACAAAGCAGGAAATTAGATCAGCTCAGAAGGTAGGATTATACATGTACCTAAAAGTATTTGACAGTTTTGTTTTACTGTGTAATTGAAACAACTTGCAAGCTATTTAAATACAGTAATTATTAAATCAAAATATTTGATTTCAATCTTTTTACAGATGGCTCTTCAGTATGCAAATGATCCTCAACTCTGGGCCAAGTAAGTGTTTCACTTGAACTGCATGTGGATCAGAAATACATCTCAACCCAATGACTTGTGTATTCAGATTTTGGTTTTATTCTAGCATTTGTTTATTGGAGTTGACCCATTTTTGTTTTGATTTGCCAGGTGCTTGTTGAGTCACTGCTACAGCCTGTGGTTTATCCACCTGCCAGCATACATTGAACAGTCCAAGGCCCTCAACAAATGTATGAAGGAGGCCTACGATGTCCTACAGAAGATGCAGCTGGCAAAACTACAGCCTCCTGATGAGGTAAGTAGATGGGACCTTAAATTTTTAAACTGATGACTATCTAGTAGTTGTAAGTTACATAGAGGAAATTGATCTTTATTCTGAGACAATAAGATATGGTTAAGTTCTATAACCTTGATGTTTGTAGATGTGTTATCGTGTGATGCTTCAGTTATGTTGTCTCTACAACCAGCCTGTCATGGCTGTCAAAGTCCTTTATCAGATGAAGAGAGCTAATGTCCAACCCAACGCCATCACCTATGGCTACTACAACAAGGTTTGTTATCAAGCATGGAAAATTGTAGATTTATTGAAAATCTCAGTTGCATGTGAATACCTTTAGAATGGATTATTTGTTTATTGATAATAATGTATCCTTTATATTATTTTGCAATAACAGGCAGTGTTTGAAGGAACTTGGCCTTCCACTAGAAGTAACGCCTCCATCTTGTGGAGAAAACTCAGAAACGTCATCATTGGAGCGGCTCAGTTCCGGAGGAGACTTCGCCGGCGAAGTATGTCCCTTAACTCCAACTCCGGCAGCGACTACGATCGTGTGAGTCGCACCAGCATAGACAGTTTCTTGGAGGATCAGACAGAGCACAGGAGTACAGGGATAATGGTGAAATCAGACATCTTCAGTGATTCTAGTCAGATCAGCACGGCCAGTAAAGGAACCATGTCTTCCTCCACCACAACCGCCAAGGATGAGAGCAGCAGCACAGGTTAGGGAGCAAAGCATTTACTGGCCTCATTAAAATACATTGTTTGATTAAGATTTAAGTCATTTATTTGGTTACACAATGGTGTAATTGTTGTACTCGATGAATAATATTCAAAGTTTTCATTAAAGATTAAAAAAAATTAAATTTTGTTCATAATTCTATTGCATAGTTATTTTTTTATAAGAAAACAAATGATGTCAATGTATTTTTTATGCAAAAATTATTTCCTTTCTTAAAGGTGGTGTATCAGACAAGGGCTATAACTCTATGTCCAGAGAGGAACTGAAATCTCTCACTCATCAACCTTCCAGTGGAGAAACAGACTCAGAACAGCAAAAAGCCCACAAAGAGAAGACTAGTCTAAGGTTTACACTGCCCAGTACACACAAGAGCAAAGAGAAAAAGGAAGTCAATGGTGAACAGACTGCTTTATTCATTGTACAATTAATTTAATTTACCTCACAGATTTTATTAGACAGTTGCATTGATATGTTTTGAATTTTTTTCTCAACTCATTCAATTAAACAATGAGTGCTTTCATGAGAAATTTGAAAAATGCAACAGATTTGTGCCTTTTATCCTTTATTTATACAAAAAAGTTTTAAGAGATTGATGATGAATTGATCAACAAAATGTTGTTTTGTAGGAGGAAATCCAGAAATCACATTTAGTGAGGTGGAGCCCGACTTTAGGAATCGGGTGGGCAGTATTGTCAGGAAGTCACTGGGCAGCGTGAGCAGCTCGGGCAGTCACGAAACCCTCAAAGGAAGTATGAGTAAGTCTGAGGGAAATTACCTGCATTTGCCATTAAGAAGGCAATTAAGAATGCGGATAGTGCTCATGTTTTGTATTTTGTTCAGTGTTTTTTTAACATGAAGGTAATTATTTCCTCCGAAAATTAAAGTCTTACTTTGATACATTTAAGCTGTAACACCACTTACAAGTAGTGTTACATGTACATTTGAAGCATTTCATATATAAGAAAAGAAAATAATTAATTATTAAAAGAGTTTAGCTTGTGCAAATCATGATGTTAATTTGTTTATCTGTTTAAACGTTTAAATTAATGAATAGAGATCAGATTTCTTAAATGAATTTATCTGGCATTTGTAATGCCATGAGTTTTAATGTTGCTGAATTATTTTGTTGTAGATTTGATTCCATTACTATTGTAACTATAGTTAATTCACATTAATAGCTATGTTTCTGTGCTGTGATTTCACACTGACTATCTAATGGAGGGATAGCCTCTTTATCTTCACCAATGCAAATATAGTGTTGAATGAATTGGGATGATCACTAATTCTTTTTACTTTTTAGATCACCTGAGCCAAAGGCTGAAGTGATCTTTTCTGATCACAATTTGTCCGTTGTCTGTCGTTGTCGTCGTCGTCGTTGTCGT
>WFKH01006014.1:13652668-13676092 GCA_016163765.1 Magallana hongkongensis | reverse complement strand
GGGGGGGGGGTATATAGGAATAGAGAAAAATCTTCTTACAGATACAACAAAAGGGGCTTGGTATTTACCATAAAAATATGTGGATAAAAATCGGCAGATATTTTAAATTTTTATCAAGATCTACTGTACTTAGTTGTCAAGATATTTTGATTTTGTTACTGTAATGATAATTTGATCAGAGTTAAGGTTATTGTTGCTCAGGTGAGCGATGTGGCCCCTGGGCCTCTTGTTTCATTTTTTGTGAGGTCTTTTAATTCAGTTTTTTGGGAGTTTTTTATCTCAGTTCTAGAGAATTTTCTACTTCTAAGATTTTGACACTACAAGCAAAGACAGATCTTTCTTATAACCTAAAATAAAAGATGTTCCTTACTATGACCTTTACTGTGATAAACTTGCAAGAAATAAGAGTAATGGTTCTAATTTCAGTAAAAATTGGTTTAGTTTGATTTTCTTCAACATCTACTTTAAACATCTTTTTTAAACATCATCATTATTAATTGTGATTAATTCTTATTATATTGAAGGTTTTTCTAATTTTATAGCAGTAATGTTAATTTGGACCAACTGGAACTGGTAGTTACATGTTACAAGTACATTGATATATCTTTTGGTGTATGAAGTTGCATTTTACAGGATCTCGGCCCTTTTATTACCTTTATACCCTAGTGAGAGGATGTTCCTCTAAAACTGATCTTTTTTTTACGTTTTAATAGTGACAAGCTCACAAGCAGGGCTGCTGATGTTGAGTCAGAACTCTCTGGATTCTACGTCATTTCCACAGGATGTTAATCTCCAGTCCAGTCTAAATGCCGGTGACAACAAACGGAAACGCCACAGGAGCGCCGGAGACTACCACACCAAGACCTCGCGGTCCAACAGTGTGTTCAACAACTGGCGTCCGCGACACATCAGTGGCGACCCCAGCTGTATAGGAAGGACTCCCAAGGAGATTCTGTTGGACGACGACATTTTCGTGGAGGAGAATGTAATTTCTAGGGGGAATCTGGAGGGAATTAATGAGACAGTAGACAGTGGTGTGATTGTGGAGGATCCACAGGGTGGAGCTCTCCACAGCGATAGACCACAGGGACTGGATCTAAATCATTCCGCAGATCCAGTGGATTCAGTCTCCCAGCCTTGTGATATTCCACAGAGGAAGAGCTTAATGGATGGATTAAGTAATTTTGTACATTCCGTTGGAACTCCGGTTACAGAGAATGATCCTCTGGGTTTATTTAATGAGGAGGATCCCGAGGAGGAGGGACAGGGAGAGGAGAAAGTGGTCATGAGGCGGAAAAACATTCAGACTCAGCCATTTAAATCAGAGAGGCTAAATTATGGAAGACATAGTGCTAATTTCGATGCGGATATTCATCCAGAAGCGACTCTTTTGGTGGATCCAGATGATCCAGATGTGGTGTATAGTGTTAGAGAAATAGACCCGAGTGAAGCAGGGATTCAGTGCAATATTCCAGATGAGCAGAAGGCTTCCTTCAGGATTGGATCAGGATTAAGTCTGGATGACTCCTTATCCACTGAGTATTTTGGAGGAGGACCAAGACCTTTATCTCAAATGGAGAAGATTGGAAAAAGGTTAATGGGAAGAACACAGAGCACTCCAGATAATCTGGATGAACAGGATCGGACAAGTAAATCTGGATTAAGTGTTGTGACAAGTTATCTCAAGTCTTTTCAATCGCCTACAAAAAAATCCCAGGACTCATTAGATGAAGCAGGTGGTACACCATCGGAATCCAGATTCGGAAGACTTGGGAGTTTTCGGAAACGAGAACGGTTAAGTGGTGCTTTTAAATCAGCAGCAGGTGCTCTGATGAGTAAAGTGAATGAAATAAAACAGACAATTTCTACCCCAGTGAAGTATGGCTCCTCTCATTCCCTGGGGAGGTCCAGTGATAACCTGGATGTAGACGAGAGAAGAGGGAGAGATATGCCAGGAAGATCCCTGGATCATCACAGGAAATACAGAAATCCGCTCGAAGAATTTGATAACTTACATCCTTATCCTAATAGTAAGTCTTGTACTGTGATATTATCCATGACATGTACTTCTTTTATGGTTTATATGGGATCTGTTAATATATGTATAACAGTGTATGTACCAATCTTTGCTATGTTAAAACTTATGTTTATAAATTATTGCTTTATACTGTTGATCAAGTTTTCAAAACACAGGGACGTCTCTTTTCAAATTTTAGAAGTTTTAAGCTTTCATATAGCATGTAATTGCTGTGTAATTTACAATAGGATTTAGGAATAAGGATACTCGGCACTTTTAAGTTGCTCATTGGGTGGGCATTTATGTTCATCCGGTGAATTTCTTACTGGGAGTGCAGCATTGACTGTTGTAATAATCCACTAATTCTGATTTGAATTCTCCCTCCTTGTTTTTACAGGTAGTTTACCATCTTCCTCTTTTATGGAGCAGTATGTTCCTCTCAAGGAATTTGGTGAAAACAAGTCTGTTACTTTTGCAAGTTTAGAAAATACTTTACAAAACATTGCCATGGAGATTGAAATAAGCAGCTGTTTCCGTTGCAATAGATGTAGAGCTCTTTTGTATGATGAGGAAATAATGGCTGGATGGTCTGCTGATGATTCAAATCTTAACACAACGTAAGTATTCATGGTATTTCCATTGTGTTAGAACTTTGTTAAGATGGACTGTTTCATTTAAATTGTTATATTCTTGTATTTCTGACTACTTGGGTAATGGACAGAATATTGGAAATAAGAATTAAATGTAATATTGTTCTACATGTATTAGAACTCATTTTACATGTTCTTGCATGTTAATAACAAGATAATACAAGTATTATATTGGATTCTTTCTTTGTAGCTGTATATTCTGCCAGAATAAACTTGTGCCAAAACTACAAATCTATGTGAAGGTAAAACAAACTCCCAAGTCAAAAGTAAAAATCAATCTGTTTTAAATAAAAAAATAGTCATACAGAAGGAATGACGCTGAAAATGGAAAAAGAGAGATTTTTCATTTAATCTTACATTAATACAATGATGCAATTTTTTTTAGGATTGGCGTGGTGGGAATGTGTCCTCGGTTGAGGGCAGCAAGGACGACGACACCGACAAACAGTCCACGACGACCGACACTGACGCACACTCTAGTCACTCAAACCACGACCCCTGGGTCCTCCAGGATAAAATCAACTCCAGCTCTAGTCTAGACAACTCCAACAATGACCTCTTCTTTGGGGAGGAGCATCTAGAGGGAGAGGGGCCACTCAATGTGTTAGAGTCCCCCGAGAGGGCCAAGCGGGACAGTCACCTAGCCAAGGCAGCTGTGTCCAATACCGCCAGCTCCCGGTCCTCAAGTCAGTACACAACTTGTATTGTTTGTGTTCATCTGTCAACAATTGCTTCACCTTACATGTCTTTTATGGAGAATCCCAATATTTTTAAGATTAGGAAGATAATGCATGAAAATTTTTTATATTGGTTGTAAAATTCTGAAAACTGATATTTTACATCTTAACCATGTCTGAAGGATTTATAAGATATTGAGTCCATGCTTCAAGAGTCAACATATGCTTTGCTAATCTTTTGTTCCCATATATTATATGGACTTTCTGTGTCATGTTTTAGGTTCCATAGATTTGGAAGGCATAGCCCTGAACTCTCGGCGACGCTGTGCAAGTGAGTGCTTCACTAACTCCACAGACAACATGATGTATGGGTCGTCGTTTGACTCGGTGGAGGAGTACGGAGGGTATTTGTCTTCTCCTATTCGTATTTCTATTGGAGAAGATGTAGAATTACCCACAGGTCCAGATCCCACACCAGAAATGAAGAAAGACTTTATGGAGCGGTGAGCTAACAATTTTCAATGATAATCCATGTACTATAATTCAGTCCTTAAAAGTATTAGTTTACCTACTTTTAACTTATGTATAACTTCTTTTACTCAGTTTGGAAAGTAAGCAATTGTACATATTCAAAAAGCAATTTCTGGAAGGAATTTTCTATTTAATGGTGTTTCTTAGAAACGATATACATGCACATATCTACCTTACTATTAGGAGAAATAGATACACATTTTCCTAGACCTTGTCAATTTCTCTAGAAGGTTTTTTTCTCTATACAACAGCTGTACAACCTCTGTGGATCCTATCACCGTCCCATACTTATCTCCCCTGGTCCTGCGGAAGGAGCTGGATAACATCCTGGCCAATGAAGGAGACCTCTCCCTGGGCTCGGACGAGTTCCTGGACCAGCATCCTATCATATTCTGGAACCTGGTAAAGCTCACTCCCTGTACAGTACAAGTGATTTGTTGACTGAAAATGGGTTTATTGGGCAGGAAATGGAAATTAACTTTTTTATTTTTTGTCCTACAAATATCTTTTCTTATTATTTTTTTGATACAAAATATTGGTGATAGATCTTTCAGAACAAATTTAAACACTCATTTTCCACATTAACACATTTGCTTACATGTTTTATTTCTTTCTCCTGTATAGTGAATTAATATTTTCATTCTGTATAGTAAATTGTTTTACTCCAACCCTTTGTATTGTAGGTATGGTACTTCAAGAGACTGGAGGTCCCTAGTCATGTCCCTGGTTTCTTACTGACCGCCAAGTCCATCAATGGCGAGGAGGGCAACGTAAGTGTTGACTGTTAGATATCTTAAGGTGGTATGGGACACCTCCATGTTGTGACGTACTGTTTATCGAAAAAAAAGTAAAATTAAGTGTAATTTTGTAAATAGTTTCTTTCCCGAAATTGTCATCTAACAGCGTAGCGCAGTGGGTTAGAGGGTTTACTACGAATCTGTAAGTCATGAGTTCGAATCCTGCTGGGGATTTTGAAATTTTTATCTTTCCAAAAATTTTTAAAATGTATTTTTTGGTAAAATATTGTAAAATTTGAAAATCCTACACGGGTGAAAGTATTTTAATTATAATGTACTTTAATCCACATTAATATCAACAGATGTTTCATACCCCCTTAAGGGGACTGATAATTTTTGCTTACATGTAGGTACGGTATATCTCTAATAAGGATGATAACTTTCACTGAGATAAATCAATGCTACTTGGATTTCTGTCAAACTTTGCACCACAAAGTGTTCAATTTGTATTATTTCAATTTTAGACTTCTTTCTTGTGGAAATTATCACAAAAGTAAAACAATATGAATGTTTGTACCTATACCACCTTCCTTACATCTTGATTCAAATCATTTACTGCAGCTGTGAATTTTTTAACATATTTACAGGAAAATGTAAACATGTATTGATATTTAAGGTTGGAGTATACAGCAGTAAGCATGTTTTGATACGCCCCCTGTGGGATAATGTCCGTATCCATGAAGAAGTGGGTCTGCCAATGTACAGGTCATGGAATGAAGGTAAATATCACAACCAGTATCTGTTGATGTCCATTCAGTCTGAATACAAGTATACCAGAAGCCACTTGTTTTATGAACACTACTTTGTAATTCCAGGTCGAAGTTCTCACATGGTCGATGCACTGATTACAGAGGCACAACCTTTCAATAAAGCGTATGTACATTTAAATGTTTAAAACACAGACTCAATTGTGTTACAATTAAAACAAATAGAATAGCAAGTTCAAAACTTTGTTTCAAACTGTTTACACTTTTTAGCTTTGCTTGTACTTTTGAAGCTTTGAATAACTACATGTATATATTTAAAGTGTACCAACATTTCCATTTTGTTATACAGCGTACATGTACTTATCTTGGGAGTTTCTTTTTCAGAATTTTACATCAAATTATTGAGAGCATCATGTGTAATGACCTTTTGACCCCTATAAAACTGGTGATGAACTGTCGTCGAAGGCTGCGTCTAAGAAAGAGTCGACACAGGAGCATGTACCGAGACATTGTGTTCCTGGCCTTTGTGGCCTGCGGCAAAGAGAATATTGATAATGGTAAACACATATATTTGTAGATGAAATGTATTTAGGTCAAATCTTAACTTTTTAAACAGAATTATAATATAATCATCTTTGTCTCTTGCTTTTATTTCTACAGATGCTTTTGATCGTGAGTACAGACAAGCATTCAACAAACTGTCACACATGGAAATCAAGCGAACGCAGAGAGACGACAGACCTCGCAAAACCAGAATCATTTGGTGTCGAAAAGTGTTTGGGGAATTAGAAGTGTAGATGCGCGTTTCTTATTGTGAAGTCATAGTGATAGTATTAGAAGGGAGAAAAATCATGTCCTGAATCCATAATGTTAATATTCTCCTTTCTCTTAAACTTATACTAGAATGAACAGAGGGTACATTTTGTTATGATACTGTTGCCCTTTTAAAGGTCAGTTATTTATAACATGTAAAAACTGTAATTATGGTGAGCAAGTTGGTGCTGTGAATGTACAGAAATGGAGAAATCTGAATGATAATGTAATTATTTATGTAACAATTTATGCTAACGAGTTGGTGAGCAGTGTTAATTATTGTTAAATGTAACAGTGTGCTTGATGTTTGCTCAATTTGGGGAATTTTTATGAAGGTTTTCCATAATATATAATAATCATAATTCTTTGCATTCATTTGCATTCAGTTAATTCATTGCATTTTCAAAAGCATGCATACAAATTTCTTCTATACAAATCTATGTATGACGCTATACATAAAGTAATCAATAAATTGAAACAGAGATGCATGAGCTTATAATGAAAAATTATGTATTTGCAAGAAAACACCAATTGATTTTTATCAGTAATTGCCTGCCAGAATTATTATGTCAAGTTCTTCATTGCTTTTAATGTTCTGTTATTTAATCAAAAAAGTATTAAATTCAATAAAAAAAAGTTAATTTTATAGTAATATCACATGAAACTATATGAGGAAATGTTTCATGTTTTTTGGTTTTTTTTAAGTGCTATATATGTATCATATGAAATAGAAAAAGTCTACATTCATCTGATCATTAAATTAAAGCACAAGCAAACATTATCCACATGATGGGAAGATACCCAGCACCTTTGTTGATTATCTTTATTGAATTATGCCTATATCATCAAATTATGCCTGTATAAGGATCACAAGCACATGTCAATGTTTGGAGTTTGGAGTGTCTATATGTAATCAATACACATGTAATTTATTTATGAACATATGATGGTAATGAAGAATGTTTTGTACATGTAATTATTGCTGGTACTTTTGGTTTTGTGTGGTTTATAATCACTGCACAAGTTCTCTAAATTGCTTTTTGATAGCATCTATTTTGGGGGGGGGGGGGGTAATTGATTCATTGTAAGGGTCTGTATATTCTAGAAATAAGTGGATTCTAGATGTGGTTTATAATCATGTGAACAAAGGGTTCAAAGTCCGGGAATCTAGATCATGTGCATGCATGACTGTTTGTTGTTGATTTTTTTTATTGTATGGTGACACTGGGGATGTAAATTATACATATGTGTGCAATTGGTGTCACCAGGAAATCATTGGTGTGAGCTTTTAAAATGTTGCTGGCTGCATAATTTATTATGAGATTTAATGACATTGTAATTCTGTTCTAGATGATGATGTTGTAAATATATTAAGTTCCTTGAAGATGAGAAAAGCCAATATATATAAATGAAATAAATGAAATGCTCATTGATATGGACATGATGTTTTAATGTGTGCTGTTGCTAAATTTTAGTCACTTATAGATAGACCCATACATTGTACATGTAAATATTAGAGTATTAATTGAGTAGGTTGTATATTGTACATATTCAATGTGTAAAATATTAACAAGTAAATAAAATGAGATATAGGGTGAACTTACAATGTCTCTGGTTATCTTGTTTAAGTCAGCTTGGTATGAGAAGTCCATAGTTGTCACCTTATTATTGGCTTTTCACAATAGTGAAGCTTTTAAGGTGTCTGAATTCTGAATGCAGTTTGAATTCGGTGAAGAATGAATATTCATTTCATTAATAAATACAATACTTGAAGAAAAGGAAACCCGTGTCATTGTGAAGCTATGAAGTGAACTCATACAGTACTTTCAAAACTTGTTACATGAAAGATTCTCCATGTAGATTGTCACCTAAGTTAGTGAGTCCCCCTGGTATATTGTTACAGCCATTGTCGTCAGCTGTACTATTCACATCTTTTCCCCATGAATCAATTTCAACTAAACAAATTTGAAAAGAATAATTTCCAATTGTAGTCATTTAATAATGGGGGTCCAGATAGCCCACACCAGGTCATTCAGTGATAAAAGATAATCAAGTGTCATTTGCAGAACAGTCTCTCTTTCAGATGTCTGCTTAAATGTACTTGTGTCCATCACAACTCCCACATTACATAAAAGAAAACAATAAACTCTGGTAGAAACATTTTAAAATACCTGTACATAAATATATTGCTTGTAAAAGAGTAAAAATCGGCTAACTAAATACAGTTAATTATTTCTAAATTTCTTTTGATGATGAAGAAAAAAATGTAAATTGTATTAAATTTGTTAAAAAAACATTCTACATGTAAATGAGCGATAACATAAAGCACCGATCTGTATAGGTATAAAATGTACACACAGATCTGTTGATTATTTTAATATAACTTTGGAATAATATTTTTTGAATAACATAATCTGTTGTAAAAAGTGCATATCCATGTATATAAAAAGTTGCAATGATTGTGGCCTTCAGTCATTCCAACTCTGACAACAATAAGTAACTCTCCACCTTGTATATGTACTATATAGGTTTTACAGTTTAGCATTGGAATGTAGACAGTAGTCTGTATTAAAAATCAGAAAGATCGAAGTATAATATCTATATACATGTAAATGTAACTTAGCTATGTAGGCAAAAAAATCCCCAAATACAAAATTTTCTTTAATATATATTACATATATTATATTTATATAAATAAGCATTTAGTCAGAGTCGAGTTGTTTACACCAACTTGCTTTCTGGACTAATTGCACGTAACTGTTGTTTCATTTAAGAAGTCAAAGTAGTAATTTTCAAGTGAATTCTTTCTGTCAAACAAAGGATGGAAATTGCTGACCACGACTTCATTCTCTGCTTTGACATTAGGAAATCGGTGGGGACTTTTTCGAGCTGAAACGTAAGTTAAATATACATGTAGGTGCAACATCTCATTAAATATTCATGCCATTTATTAATGAAAAGAAAACAAGGGGCTTAGGGGCAACATGGCTCACCTGAGCAACAGTAGCCATAACTGATCAAATCAGCTATGGTATCAAATACAAAATATCTGAGCAATTTAATAGAGTACATGTTGTGTAAAAGATTCTTAAATTTTTATTCACATATTCTATTTAACATCAAGCCTGTTTTGTTGTTTTAGTTTTTCCTCCACATAAGATTCAGCTTTTTTGGTTAAGTGGTTTTTGAGAAGATTTTTAAAGATATTACCGTACTCTTGATTTTATACTACCTAAGAATACTTTCTGGCCAAATGATTAATTTGGAGAAGATTTTTTTTATGCCATTTTTTTTATAATTCTAAATTATCTCCTAATGAAGAGGGTCTTGCCCTTCATTCTTCACCTAAGGAGGCTTTGTGCCAAGTTTGTTTGAAATTGACCGGATGGTTTTGGAGAGGAAGTAAATTATGTGAAAAGTTTACAAATGGACGGATGGACAGACGGACAGATGGATGGATAGACAGATGGACGGACGGATGGACAGACTAATTTTTTTAATTCGGACACTTATTTTTGCACTTTAATTCCAAAAGAGGTACAATTATTTTTTTCAGAGTCAATTTTGATCACTACAAGGTTAACCTATAATGATTTTTCAATGATTGAATTTTCATGCAGTTGAGATGATGCCACAAAATTAAAAAATAGCGCCCCTCAGAAAAATCCACTTAATATGCAGTGTTAGACAACCTCGGTTATAATAGGGAGGTTATATCTTTTCCCCAATCATTTAGTCTTCACACTTTCTTAACTGATATAAAAATAATTCCTCAAAACTTCCTTATAAGTTTTACTGCATTAATTGTACAATAAAATAATATTTTGATATTATTTACCTTGAGCAACAAAGAAATCTGCAAAATACTGAGATACTCTGACGGCACTGGCATCATGGTTGATGTGAGCTTTTGACGTCCATACAAAGTTGTTCTTCTCTGGATGCCACTGTACAGCATATACAGGATATTTATAAGCTGAGGAAAAATGATCAAAATAAAATCCATTGATGTCTTCAAAGTAATGTATATAAATTGTTGATCAATATCCAAGTCTGACACATGTAAGATAGCTACAAAATACCAATGGGGAGAACCTATTGAAAGAAGTTTCTGATTTTGCACTTCCATAGGACGTGTATAAGCACAGTCTCTACCCAGTATTTGATCTGTTTACCTTCCATGGAAGATACGAATTCCTTGCCATTTCTGTCTGTATTTGTAGATAAAACCTTAAAGAAACTCCGAAGATCTTTGTTCTCAGAAAAATTCTGAAACAAAATAAATTATCAAAAATATTGAAAACAATATTATTATCAACTTTTACTTCTTTTTTTTTTTTGGTAACAGCATGACCCTAATGTATGAAGTGTTCAATATGAGATTCATATACAAGTGATAGACTATTTAATTTGAAACTCAATACCAGTACACTACAGAAAGAGCTGAATTTAATGGTATAATTATATACCAGTAGATGTATATTTTAAAATTTTTTATATTTTCTGTATCTAATGTACATTTGTATCTTTAAAAAATAAATATTTTATGTATTCAAGATCATTATTGTACAAGACAGAAATCTGGATGCATCTACTGAATGAGATTGTACACACTTTGGGGGTAAGGGCCCAGCTATGGTAGTTGGCTGTCACATTCTCAGTTTTCAGAGGCAGATAAACATCCTTCGGCAAATTACCAAACAGGACACTATCTGTAGCCGCTGGAATAAAACTCAAATGTGTTAAATAAAAAAACAAAATAGAAATGGTGAGAGACAGAAACAAGGAACATGGAGATGTGACAACTCAATGTGTCAATGAGAGAGAGAGAGAGAGATTCATCAAAATATATAAACATAAGATATTTCATCAGTTTGAGTTCCATAACAGGGAAACTGGAGATATGACAAGTTATTATGTGAATGAGAGAGAGAGAGAGAGAGATTCATCAAAATATACAAACATAAGATATTTCATCAGTTTGACTTCCATAACTTCATGCTAGCCTACTTCGTTGTAAGAAATGCTTGTTGCAATTTAACAATAATTAAAGATAAGTTATAGTTAATCCACATTGTACATTAAGTGCTACACATTGCATCACATAGATTTTACCAGTGGTGAAATTCAGTGGCAGAGGGAGGTCTTCAGCATCCACAGCTGTTAACAAATTCTGCTTGGCAACCAGAACAGACATCAACTCAAAGCCTTGACAGGTTCCCCACATGGGGAAGAAGTCACCATCTTTATCCTTGGCCTGCATCACCAAAAGAATATCAGAATATCATGAGGGAATGTACTTCATATTTAAAATCCAAGAATGATTCAAAATATTCTGTAGATTCCTTTTTAAACACAAGGATTTATTATCTGCATAAAATTGTGGGAAGCAATTCCCTTGCTAATTTCAAAATCTTGTTGTTTATTTTTCTGACATGAATTTAATATATGAAACTAAAACAAATGTTTGGCACTCACAATTTTATATTCTTGCAATTTGCTAAAAAACAAGAGAATGCCTGTATTTTGAGCTTGTGTTAAATATGGAATCTACAGTACCCCATGTTAAAGAAATTATCTGAAAAAGTCTTAAAATAGCTACAATGTATAAAAGCAAAGCAGTTTTACAAGTGCAGGCCAAAACATTATGAAAAATTTTTTATGAAATAAAAGTCCTTGTAAAACATATTTGTAAAAGTTTAAATTCAAAATATAAAAGAAAATATAAAAAGCATGTATTCATACAAAGAAATTTATTTAAAGACAATTGTACAAACATACTTGAATGGCCAGTGTGTAGAAAATCATGGCTGTCTTGGCGAACTGGGAATTCATGAGATCAACTCCCCCTCCAGGAAATAAAATTCTGATAAAGCAAAATGTAAAAATAAAATTTATAAAAAGTTTTCCAAAGACCATACATGGGTGAATAGATTGCCCTACTCAGAAAGCTCAAGGTGGTATGGGACACCTGTCGATATTAATGTGGATAAAAGTACATTATAATCAAAATACTTTCACCGGTTTAGAATTCTCACAAATTTTAAAACATTTGACCAAAAAATATGTTTTAAAATTTTTTGGAAAGGTAAAAATTATAAAAGCCCCAGAGGGATTCGAACTCATGACTTACAGATTCATAGTGAATGCTCTAACCCATTGCATTACGCTGTTTGGGAACAATTTTGGGAAAGAAAATATTTATAAAATTATACTTGATTTTATTGTTTATTTCGATAGGAAGTACATCACAATATGGAGGTGTCCCATTCCACCTTAATACATGGGCCTTTTGACAAGAAAATCAGCAAGTTTGTTCTACTGTATCAGGTCATGTTAAATGTTGTACCAGTGGACAATAGTTTACAAATATATATAGAGAGGAAAATGGTAAAAAAAACCCATGAACTCTTTTTTTAGCTAAACAGGTATGTTTGGTTGTGTTTGATGAATAATGCAACCTACCCATTCATGGAACTGAATAACTTCTTGTAGTAGCAATAAGCTTTCATATCATTCTTCCTGAAGGGAAAAAAAAATTCAAACAATCTTCATTTCAAATACATAATTTCAAACACTCATTAAAGAAGTACCTTATCGAAATCAATTCACAAACTAGATCCAAAAATTTTTGGATCAAATTCACACCAACACTTTCACAATTAGAGCAAAGAGTACTAGTTATGCCAAATGTGAGAGATGTCAACCGTTTATGATCTGACCTGAATAACAGGACAGGGACCACCCTGGCGCCTGCAGACTCCAGCCATTTAATGTAGGGGGCAGGGATGTAGGTGGCTCCTGGGTCCCCCTTAAATGATTCCTGTGCCAACACCCCTGAAACAGTACGCCTCATTAAGTATGATACAGTGCTGACTGTGGAATCATTCAAATTCATATAGGCAATTTTCATGGATCAACAACATTTCAAAGGTTTATGGAAACGTAAATTTGTAGATTTATTTGTCTGTAGAGACAGCGATTCACAATTGTTGGGGACGTGAATTCATAGGTAATGGAGATCCATGAATTCACTAAAATAAAGTCACCATAATTTCTAGTGATTCTTTAGTATGCTTTGTAATTTCACTTACAATTCACATAAAAAAAACCCATAATTTAGTTCATCTTCTTTATGTGTATGCTCTTTTGTTTTCAATGCTTTCACCTGCAAACTAGTCACTATTATTATTTACCATTAAAACATAACCCACTTTTTGTTCCAATCAGCAGTCACTAAATATTCTATTAGGTGATGTTTTTAATCGTTAAGAATTTCTCCAAGTTCACAGCAAAGTCACGTTTTCAATTGACAGCTTAAAGAGAGAGATAATATTTGATTGGCGTAGAACTTTTAATCAGCTAATGAAAAAGTGGGTTATGTTCTAGGTAAGTTAGATCATATTAAGTAAAATTTACGCGATTAAGAAGGGTCTCGGTCGCTGCGCTCCCTCCGCTGCCTTCTTAATCGCGTAAATTTTACTTAATATGATCTAAGTAAACCATTATGTAGACTGCATTGAAAACATGTGATATCTTGTATATTATCATATACATTAGATATATTATTTTATGAAATATTATCAAAACATATAGTTTGAAACAAGACAAATCTATATACATGTACCTATTATTGGCCTGTTATTGATAGGGAAACCTTCTGCCAATTGTAGGAGAGTTAATGAAATAGTCAAAATTATCCACATGTTTTCTTCTCTAGTATTTTTCCAAATACGGCCAAGTACACAAATATCTGAAAGATATTAAAAAAATAGTGAACAAGCATGATAATAAAATTTAATATGCTTTTATGCCTACAGTTGAAAACATAATAGAAAGTAATTAGAGTGGGCTAAATATTCCCAAAGAGTTGTTGTGTTGTTATGTTGTACATTACTAACCTTCACATGTTAAGAGACAGACCTTGAACGGAAGCCTAATATAGAGGAGCTAAAGAGAGGAATGCCAAAAGTATATTCTGAAGATACATGTACTTATTCTCAACTGTGACCCAGTTACAAAAGTAGTTAATATATTTTCTTTTTGGATATTCTGTGATTTCAATATTTTCAGTATTGTGTAAAAAAAAAAAAATAATAACAACATATTCCTTAATGATACCTCACCACAACAGCTAACAATCTGTATGTAATATTTATACATTTATCACTCTTAACTCATTTGATTTACTTTAAAGATGCAGACAGTATTGTACATGTACCGGTACATGCACAGATTAGAAAAAATCTCAATATTTAACTAACTGCCAGAATGAAAAAATATGCTAAACTTACTTGAAGGTAAAGATTTGGTGAATAAAACTACTGTACAAGTATTTTCCTTTTATAAAGGAAGTAAATCATTTATATATGTCACAGGGTGACAATCACGTGTTTTTATTTAATAGTAGTATAGTAGTAAGATTTCACTCATTCATTCCTTCATTCATCATTTTTATTCATGCGTGTATTGATTTGTATTGGTTGAGTGTACGTGTTTTGGGTGTCACGTGATTGTCGAGTTTGAGTTGTATTCGTGTGGTCAGATATTGTTGTTCCCTGGGGGTGTAATAGAGTGGTAGAACCGGTATGTGTGGGGTGCGGTAGCTAAGTACGCATGTGTGAATGTTAGTATAAATACCTTTTTACTAATTTTTCTGTTAATTTCCTATGACAATACGTCATCGATGTATGATCTCCTGCGAGACAATTATCATCACTAAAGCAGTATTTCCTAAAAATTCCTTACGGAATCTATGGATTAAATCTGGTAAGGGATATGTCCATATTTATTTAAATAATTGAAATTAAATATTTAATATTGCGTGAGTGAATTGTACGAGCGTTTCATTTTAATTTTAGGTCACCTTTACTTTATTTTACTATGCGTAAACCATCTTCAATAAATGAATTTTGTGAACCTTCATCAACGGACTTGGGTTATTTATATTCTGTTCCTAAGATGGAAGACCCGTTCACATATGTAATCAAAAACCAACAGGACAATACAAAAACAATTAACATGCACAACGGAAAATAGTTTTATCAACACGCCCGACACTGTTTCTTCCTGTGATTATCAAGTTGCATTTGCTACCAAATTGACTGAAAAAGTTTCTTTGAAGATTATAAAGGAATTTTGAAATTGTATTATATAACAGCTGTATAAGTACTAGCCTTTACCAGAGACATAAATAATATAAATGTTATTTATGTCTCTGCCTTTACTAACCTTAGAAGTACAAAATCATGTAAAGTTATAAATTGCGGGCTGTTAGCGGAAGTCTCTTTTTCATGTGCAGCCAATTGCAGCTACTTGAATTTTTCGTAAATAGTGAAATAAAACACTGTCAATGTTTCTTTGTCGAACAACAGGTCATCTTTTAGAGCTTTTGGTAAACCGAAACGAACTGCCAAAACAAAACAAAGTGAAAGTAGGAGATATCATAGTTAACTCTTTCTAGGATATTTCGGAAACATGTTAGGGTATTTTGAATCACCCGCGTATTCAGAAGTTTGAAGTATGTAATGCTATGTAATTTACGAAATATCACTAAATGAAACTACCCAACAGCATTCATTAGCAATATAAAATCCATCTATAAACATTTAAAAGGGGAATATCGTCCATTATAGTAAAATAATTTATGTAAATTTGCATGGTGAAAACGCTCTTCAATATTGTTATAAAATTAAAGAACATAATCATTATGATTTAATTACATTGTAACTTTTAGTATATTATGAAATATTATAGTTTAAAGTGAATTAAATGAATCCTGCAGTAGTGAATTGCTATGTAAATATTGCTTAATGTTTGTTGTTAAATTTTTTTCAGTGCTGCCCATGAACTTCTTGAATCACAGCAGGGGTCAGTCTGGGAGGGGGGAGTTTGCGAGGAGCATCTCTATTAACTGTCCATTTGTATCTGTCATTGCGGGTTGGCCTGTATGGTGGCATATTTCTGCCCCCCTACATGCAAGATAAATTATGTCAACATGCAAGAAAATTATGTCAACATGCAAGATACTTATGTTTACATGCAAGATAATTATGTGTACATGCAAGTTAGAAATCTTTAAAGAGAATCTGATTTTTATATGGATAAAATCACTTACGCACGCACGCCCGTATCTGACATCATAGATGCAAGATGCAACATAATTATGACAACATGCGACTTATTTATGTTGACATGCGACTTATTTATGTGAACATGCAAGTTATTTATGTTAACATGCAAGAAATTTATGTCAACATGCGAGATAATTATGTTGACATGCGATTTATTTATGACAACATGCGAGTTAATTATGTTAACATGCACGATAATTATGTTTACATGCAAGTTATTTATAACAACATGCGAGATAACTTGCATGTTGACATAAATATCTTGCATGTTAACATCATTAACTTGCATGTTGACATAAATAAGTCGCATGTCAACATAAATAAGTCGCATGTCGACATAATTAACTCGCATGTCAAAAAAAATATATTGCATGTTAACATAATTAACTTGCATGTTCACATAAATAAGTCGCATGTCAACATAAATAAGTCACATGTTGTCATAATTATGTTGCATCTTGCATCTATGATGTCAGAGTACGGCATTAGTTAGTCATTTTACCCATATAAAAATCAAATTCTCTAAAAGGATTTGTAGCTTGCATGTCAACATAATTATCTTGCATGTATACATAATTATCTTGCATGTTGACATAATTTTCTTGCATGTTGACATAATTTATCTTGCATGTAGGGGGCAGAAATATGCCACCATAGGCCTGTTATAAAAGGGGGTAAATTTTCTTGAAATAACTGTAGTCTTGTTGGTTTTGAAGATGTCGGAGGAGCAATTAAGACGAGCGCGTGATTTGGTAATGAATTAATTACCATTTCACCGGGATCTCTGGTAAGCTTATTTAACACCAGTTGGTGTCGGTGAAATTATTTGGTGTTTGTTAATATATTTAAATAGCAGCACCCCCTCCCCCTTTTATTATTTTAGTTAGGATATCTTCGATTGCACCTAAATTATTTCAAAAGGTGCAGTCGGTGAACTTGAATTTCGGTAATTGACACCGAACTCCACCGAAATATTTACCAAGGTGCAAGTTCTGTTGTTTAGTAAAATTCAAATGTTGATGGTATATTAAATCATTTTATTAGATTTATCTTGGTCATTTTAATTGGATTTTAGTAAGTTTTGGGTAAATTTATCATAACTAGGATTAAAGAAGTTGGGATTAAACGTGTTCAATTTCATTCTTTAATTTTTTTTTTTTACATGCTTTTAATTATACAGAAATAAATGGTAGAATAGAATTAGTTTTTATTTTATAAATAAGAGTAAAGGTTTATCAATATATCATTACATTGGAATTTATTTCTTGGGATTTACAACATTCAAAGGAGATCATGTCACTGTGTGTGATTCAGTGTGGAATACTTATTTGATCATATTAATTCACAATAAAAACCCATACCCTATAAAAATTGTGTTGACGAGTTCGCCTCGCGTCACAATATTCATTCATATTTCTCATTTATGCTGTAGCCTTGATAATCTATGGTGGCATATTTCTGCCCCCTACATGCAAGATAAATTACGTCAACATGCAAGAAAATTATGTCAACATGCAAGATAATTATGTCGACATGCAAGATAATTATGTTGACACGCAAGTTACAAATCCTTTTAGTATGGTGGCATATTTCTGCCCCCTACATGCAAGATAAATTATGTCAACATGCAAGAAAATTATGTCAACATGCAAGATAATTATGTCGACATGCAAGATAATAATGTTGACATGCAAGATACAAATTGATTTTTATATGGGTAAAATGACTTACTAATGCCGAACTCTGACATCATAAATGGAAGATGCAACATAATTATGACAACATGCGACTTATTTATGTTTACATGCTAGATAATTATTTAGACATGCCATATTATATTTCGACATGCGATATATTTATGTCAACATGCGAGTTGATTATGTTAACATGCAATATATTCATGTTGACATGCGAGTTAATTATGTCGACATGCGACTTATTTATGTTGACATGCGACTTATTTACGTCAACATGCGAGTTAATTATGTTAACATGCAAGATATTTATGTCAACATGCAAGTTATCTCGCATGTTGTTATAAATAACTTGCATGTACACATAGTTGTCTCGCATGTTGACATCAATATCTTGCATGTTAACATAATTAACTTGCATGTTGACATAAATAAGTCGCATGTCAACAAAAATAAGTCGCATGTCGACATAATTAACTCGCATGTCAACATAAATATATTGTATGTTAACATAATTAACTCGCATGTTCACATAAATAAGTCGCATGTCAACATAAATAAGTCACATGTTGTCATAATTATGTTGCATCTTGCATCTATGATGTCAGAGTAAGGCATTAGTAAGTCATTTTACCCATATAAAAATCAAATTCTCTAAAAAGATTTGTAACTTGCATGTCAACATAATTATCTTGCGTGTTAACATAATTATCTTGCATGTTAACATAATTTTCTTGCATGTTGACATAATTTATCTTGCATGTAGGGGCAGAAATATGCCACCATATTTTAGAGAATTTGATTTTTATGGTGGCATATTTCTGCTCCCTACATGCAAGATAAATTATGTACCTACATCCAAGATAATTATGTCTACATGCAAAATAATTATGTTGACAAGCAAGTTACAAATCTTTTTAGATAATCTGATTTTTTATGGGTAAAAGGACTTACTAATGCCGGACTCTTGCATCATAGAAGCAAGATGCAACATAATTATGACAACATGCGACTTATTTATGTTGACATGCGACTTATTCATGTGAACATGCAAGTTATTTATGTTAAGATGCAATATATTTATGTTGACATGCGAGTTAATTATGTCGACATGAAAGATAATTATGTTGACATGCGACTTATTTATGTCAACATGCAAGTTAATTATGTTAGCATGCAAGATATTTATGTCAACATGCAAGTTATCCCGCATGTTGTTATAAATAACTTGCATGTAAACATAATTATCTCGCATGTTGACATAAATATCTTGCATGTTAACATAATTTACTCGCATGTTAACATAAATAAGTCGCATGTCAACATAATTATCTCGCATGTTGACATAAATTTCTTGCATGTTAACATAAATAACTTGCATGTTCACATAAATAAGTCGCAGGTCAACATTAATAAGTCGCATGTTGCATCTTGCATCTATGATGTCAGATACGGGCGTGCGTAGGTGATTTAAACCATATAAAAATCAGGTTCTCTTTAAAGATTTGTAACTTGCATGTACACATCATATCTTGCATGTAAACATAATTATCTTGCATGTTGACATAATTTTCTTGCATGTTGACATAATTTATCTTGCATGTAGAGGGCAGAAATATGCCACCATAGTTATACATTTTTCTCATAATAAAAAATTATATACCCTCTACCTAAAAATACAGTGTATCATTAGGTAGAGGGTATAAATTTTCTATCATGAGAAAAATATATAACGCCAGGTGCCTGTGGATAAATGATAAAAAGAAATAGTAATACATTTATCTTATAAATCTTCATATATTTTTTTTAATGGTCTTATGTATGAAAACGGGGTTTTTCTGTCCTATTTTTGTTTTCTCCGAAAATGAAATGCTAGTAAGAATGATGGGTGTCAAAATTATGATTGATGGACAGACAGACGGCGGGTGATCAGTAAAACCTACCTGAACCTTAGGTTCGGGTATAAGTTAACAACCAAATCATTAATTAAGAGGAAACGACAATAATAGAGTGAGTACGATTTATTTCTGACAAATAGATCACATGATTTTTTACACTACTTTATGAAAAATCGGTGGGTCGTCCCCGCATGTGGAGCAGAAACTGTCGACCCGTACCGAAACTATTCCGTCACTTTCTTTGGTCAGGAAAGTGATGTTGTACATGTTTTTCAAATATTTAATCATCCCAGTTCCTTCTGCCTTGAACTGGTCTTTTCCTGATTTTGTCCATAAGTCCCATGTAGCGACTCCGTACCTCAGGACCAAGTGTTCATTGTTTTGGTCAAACTCGACGTTCAAATTTCCGTAGGTGGTATTGACATACAGACCTATATACTCGGTTATAGGCTTTTGTGGATTGTTTGTGTTGGAGTACCCCGTGTACTTTGGCGCTGTCAGTCTGTCGCAGATAGATGGCGCATCAAGCCATGGCGTCACTCCAAGTGCGACGTCAGACAGGAAGTTGTGCAACAAGATGCGCAGGATATAGTTGTCGTCTTCGCCGTTCATGGAAGTGAACACGCCAATATTCTGAGAGGGAAAAAGTGTGATGAATGACCTGTAACTGTACGTGCTGCCAGAGTGTAGGAGAATTTCGTTGTCTGCAATCAACATATTTTATAATGAATAAACATTTTAAATCAAAGTACTGAAGTACTGACGGGAGTTGATTTTATCGATTATTATTAATTTTAAAATCAACGATATATATGTTATTTTGCATGGCAAGTAGTTTCTAATCTGTTTTTGAATTCCGCACATTTTTATAATATGAATTCTCGGACTTTTCCGACAAGAAAACCCCATATGAATCATGTTGTGTAATATTTAAAGATAGAATTAATTCCATCAAACTATGTATCAGTAATCGAAATATTTCTAAAAATTGTACACATGTCTGGATCCAAGCAATATTGAACTCTAGTCTCGTTCAACCAGACGCTCGGCTGTCTACGTTAATCTCCAACCTCTGCTTGTCGGAGATTTACGGAGACAGCCGATCGTCTGGTTGAACGAGACTATATTGAACTCCGGCGTAGGAATACATACGACTACCAAAAATATCTAAATTGTTCTTACTATTTTAAATCTGACTATTTTCAAGGTATTTATAAATACGTTTCCTTGAAAAACAATGGTTCAGCATACATTACACCGAATCTATCTGTTATTTTCAAGAACTAAGTCTTGTCAGCGGTGATGATTTGTGCTTAGGTCCAAACACTGTTTCACTTCCGGTTTGCCAGAGTAACTGCATAGGAGAGTTGATTAAAATCAACTCCCAAAAATGAATGTTTTAAATTTCCTCATCTTGAGAGAAAAAAATCGGAAGGAGTTATCTATTTTTATAGTACCTCTATAAAGTCCTCGCTTCCAGCCGAGCCCATAGCCATTTTCAGTGGTTGGGACCTCCTCATTTCCAAATTGTGTGTTTACTGTTGTAGAGTACAGTTTTATGTGTTGCTGGTGTAAGGCGTTGAAATTAGCTGTTGTCATGAACTCGTTGCCATTCTTGTCAGTGTTACTGAGGTGAAAGTTCATGTATTTAGCCATATCCACTGCGTTCGACATTATGGACCCTGAACCTGCCCAGATCCCCCATTTCCTATTAATCAAAAGAAAAGTTCTCAAAGTTTTTTTCTTTATTTTTTTCTGTAAAACAATTACATGTACATGTGCAAAATGTGCAAGCATTTACGGAACTTTAACTTATCGGTCACAATGTACATGTTAATATATTACATGCTACCCCCCCCCCCCAAGCTTAAGTTCAACCTTAGCTCAAGTATGAAAATAAGTATAAAAGTATGCAACATATTTTAAAAATGATAAAAGCAAATATCTCTTTCTGCGAAAATGTAAACAGAGTTTAAGTACTATTCTAAAATCTTTTTAATTTCTTTCGAAAAATAAACCAATTTGTACACGTACTACAATTAACGATGAAACGTTTATGTTTAATATGATGATTTTTTCTTGTAGATATATAATTCTTAATTTTTTTTTGTTATTGAGGCGAACACATTGTTTCTCTACGACAACTGATAGACCTTTGAGCATATTGAGAATAGATACGCGAAGTTGTGCGAACACGGCAAATTGTAAGTCTGAAAAGATGAATTTAATAATTCATAAAAGGTAACCACACGTAAATATGACGTCAGGGGGTAAGTAGTTGAAGCATGTAGCATTGGTTAGGAATGTTAATTTTGTCATCGCGGTATTTTTTCTGCTTTTCGCAATACACATGCAATTGAATTTCTATAACGCGTGGGTTCGTAAATCATCATATTAAGTCTCAAATTACATGTACTTATGGAAAGTGTAAATTCATTATAGGATAATAACCAGCACACATTTCAGACATTGTTAATAATTAACAAGCAAGCTGAAACAATACTTTCATATATAATATACTCTTAGTCTGAACGATCGTGGAAAATAAAAACAAGTATTGAAACGAAGTGTTTGTATAAACATACATTACAAAAATCTATCTGTTTTTTAATCAAAACAAATACTGTGATTGTCAAATTCAAGATTGTGTAAATTTAGCTTACAATCTGAAATGATTTCGACCTACTTGCTGAATTCCAGCGGAACCGGAACCACCGCCTTTGGTTTGGATTTTGGTCCTTTATCATAGCCCTGCGCAGCGCCCGAGAGATCCGTTAGAGTGGTTATAAACGTGGATGACGTCATGTCTAGACGTTGGAAGATTTCCGACGTCACCAGGTTTTCCCACGACTCCATCCCCAGTCTCTCGGAGAGGTAGGAAGCGAATCCGTACATCATGTTGGAGTATAAGAAGGACTTCCCGAACGTCTTCACCGAGGTCATAGCGGCAAAACGTCTAAACAATGGAAAATCATTCATCAAGTGGTTTTTTTTATTGTTCTTTAACCAATACTCTTTTACTATAATCAGCATACAAAACTTTAATTTAGTTTTAAAGATTCTTTTATACATTTTTATACTGTAGACGATGACATTCACGATTTACCTGTAACAATGTGTTTACGAGAAGATTATTTTTGCAGAAGTAAATTAATGTAGATTTTCTAACCAAGAAATGTAGAAGCTTTATTTACTGTTCGCATATATTGTGAAACTCATTGAATTATCATAAAATTCGCAGAGATTACAACCACAAATAATCGTAAACTTAAAAGAACACAAAATAATCGACAGAAGACCCTCTTCCCCTGCAATAAGAAGCACCTACTGTTGGAGGTTGGCCCTGGTCAGGTTCTGGTCCAGCCTGAGGTTGGTGTGGTCAGGGACCCCCATCCTGTGGGCCAGAATGTCCACGACCGTGGCGAAATCCGTCCGCTCTTGATCGACGAAGACAAATCCCGGGTCCATCATGTCTTTAACCTTTGTCGTTAGGGCCAAACTGTATAA
>WFKH01006014.1:13623448-13639101 GCA_016163765.1 Magallana hongkongensis | reverse complement strand
TTGTCAACAGTACAGTCACAAGGTATAATATCTATTTTACCCAAAGGAAATAAACCTAGAGAATTTCTAAAAAATTGGAGACCAATTTCGCTATTAAATGTTACATACAACTTCTATCTACAGTATTAGCCAATCGTTTAAAACCACTGTTAAATACACTAATTCATGAAAATCAAAAAGGTTTCTTGGCTAGCAGATATATAGGAGAAAATACAAGGCTTCTTTATGATTTAATACATTATTGTAATGAGAAGTGTAAACCAGGGTTAATTTTATTGATAGACTTCGAGAAAGCCTTTGACTCAGTTTCATGGAATTTCATATTTAAAGCTCTTAGATTTTTTAATTTTGGAGATAACTTCATAAAATGGATTAAAATACTTTTTTGTAATGCAAGGCTATGTGTTATTCAACATGGTTTTTTCTCAGAATTTTTTCCAATGAAACGTGGGTGTAGACAAGGGGACCCAATTTCCCCATATCTTTTTTTGCTGTGTGCGGAAATTATAGGAATTATGAAAATAATATGCAAGAGCAAGAAAGGCTCAAAAGATATGTACAATGAATTTATTGTTAAAAAATGGAACAAACCAAAAAGTGAGAAAAAATGGGAATTGATATTTAATCTTCATGTTGATCAAAACTGGTGGAAAAAATGTAATCAGAGTGTTTTTCATTTGACAAAAGACATTCAGTTAAGATGGTTCCAGTACCGCATACTTCACCGAATATTAGCTACCAATTCCCACTTATTTAAAATGAAAATTACCAATACAGAACTATGCTCATTTTGTAATACTAATGTTGAAACTTTGACACATTTATTCTGGGAATGTATTTATGTCGATGAACTATGGAATAAACTTGTAGAATGGATAAAGAGTACTTTAAATGTTGACATAGACATCACAGTAATTGATGTTATTTTTGGTAGATATTATAGATTTCATAATATTCTTAACCTTGTTCTAATGATCACTAAAAGATACATATACAAAAAGAGATGTTGTAATCAAATACCTTATTTTGAAGGTGCTAAAAATGAAGTTTTGTATTACAAAAAAGTTGAAAAATATATGTATGACAAGGATGGTAATAGCTTTAACTTTGCCAAAACATGGGGGATTTTGCTCAGCTTGAATAGTCTATGACATTATCTATATTTGGTTATATAAGATATACTATATTGTTCCATTGTGTTTTTTCTACTTATATAACATTTACTCTTGAAGAACACACTACACATGTATTGTATGAATGTTTTATAGTGTGAGTGTTTATATGTATACTTGTTAAAAAATGTCTCTTCAATATGTAATAGGAAGACAATTTGTAAAATTAGTTTAATGATATCAGGGCTCCCCAACCCTGGCATTAAACTTAAAATGATATTGATGGGGCAATAAAAAAATTTGGAAAAAAAAAGAAAAAAAAGAAAAAGAAAATCGTATATTGCCTAAAGCTTTTCATGTTTATTTGTAAACATTTATCACTGTCAATAGAGCAAGAGTTAGTTGGAAATTATACTGGGATGGAAGAAAAAAAAGAACAAATTTTTATAAACATGATGTTGTAATCTCATTCCGCTTTGATAATTTAAGCATGCAGATACACCGTTAATTGCATTGTTGGAACCAAACAGAAAAATACCTGGACAAAAAAAAAGAAGAAGAGAGAAATGATTTAAAAAAACCCAAAACGCCCAAAAATAAAAGAAACGAATCAATTTCGTAAATAATACTCTTAAAAGTAAAGAGTCAATTGGTAATTGTGTATCAAATGTACATAGCAAAACCGTACTCATGCTCATAGCAAAACCGTTTAGCTGAACTTTCTTAAACATAATTTGTATACCTCTATAGTAACCGTTCTGCCAACCAAACGCGTAGCTTGTACGAGCAGTGGTCACAGGTATCAGCGGCTCCTGGAAGTATTTTCCCGTCGATTTGAATCGATTGTGTGGCGCATGAAGGTATGCAAACGACTTTTCATTCAACAAAGGAAATCCTGATTTGTCTTTGCCATTGTTCAGGTGAAAATTCATCCACTTAGCGTAGTCAATTCCATTTGTCAAGATACTGTTGCACCCTGCCCATATCGCCCACTTGCTGTCAAAAGCAAAGATGACTTGAAATTGGTTACAAGGTACTAATAGCAAGTGCATAATCTGTTAATGGTTTTCTATCAAAAAACTAAAAGCAACTGATATATAATTATTAAAGAAGATATAATGGGTTAATTCATATGAGAAAACTATTAAAAGCAAATGAAAGATAATTATAAAAGGATGAATTAAAGAACCCATAGATTCAAGTCATAACAGCATATTTAAAACGAGCAACTAAATGTTGAAAATACCAGCATCACATTGAACATTATGATAGTTCATTTCCACACTCATTCAAAGTTTTCTCTGAAATAATTTTAACAAGAGGCCCATGGGCCACATCGCTCACCTGAACAACAGTTCCTTGTAACATTCAATTTGGTATCATATGCTATTTCTATTTTAAACTTTGAAACCCTTTCTGGGGCCCCAGTATTGGTACAGGGTTTATGGTTGGCTTTAACAATTTAGAATCTACACTATTTGAGGATGCTTGCATAGTAATCTCACAAACTGTAGGATTGTAATTCTCGAGAAGAAAATTTTAAACATTTTCCATATATATTTCTATGTTAAACTTTGAACCCCTTCTGGGGCCCCAGTATTAGATCGAGGGTCACGGCTTTTATAATTTAGAATCTACACTATTTAAGGATGCTTACGTAGTAATCTGACAAATTAAAGCATTTTAGTTCTCGAAAAGAAGATTTTTAAACATTTTCCATATACACTTCTACGTTAAAACTTGAATCCGTCTTGGGTCACCAGTATTAGTCCAGGGGTCACTATTTTAAAAATATTGAATCGACATTATCCAAGGTTGCATGCATATTAATCTCACAAATTTTAGCATTGCAGTTCTCGAGAAGAAGATTTTTAAACATTTTCCCTATTTACTTCTTTGTTGAACTTTGAACCCCTCTTGGGGCCCCAGTATTAGATTTTACCAATTTAGAATCTACCATAGCCACGGAGGCTTGCATAGTAATCCCACAAACTGTTGCACTGTAGTTCTTGAGAAGAAGATTTTCAAACATGTTCCCTATATATTTTTATGTTAACTTTGAACCCCTTCTTGGTCCCCAGTATTATTCTGGGGGTCACGGCTTCCACAAATTAGAATCTTGACAATTTGAGGATGCTTGCATAGTAATCTTACAAACTGTTGCATTGTAGTTCTTGAGAAGAAGATTTTTAAACAGTTTCCCTATATACTTCTGTTAAACTTTGAACCCCTTCTGGGGCCCCAGTGTTGGTCCGGGGGTCACGGCTTTTACAATTTAGAATTTTCACTATTTGAGGATCCTTGCAAAGTAATCTCACAAACTGTAACATTGTAGTTCTCAAGAAGAAGATTTTTAAACATGTTTCCTATATATTTCTATGTTGAACTTTGAACCCCTCTTGTCGCCCCAGTATTAGTCCGGGGGTCATGATTTTAACAATTTAGAATCTACAATAGCCAAGGATGTATGCATAGTAATATCCTAAACTGTTGCATTGTAGTTCTTGAGAAGAAAATTTTTAAACATTTTCCTATATGTGTTAAACTTTGAACCCCGCCTGGGGCCCCAGTTTTGGTCCGGGGGTCACGATTCTTACAATTTATAATCTTCACTATATATACAAGCTTTTATGTAAATATTGGCATTTCTGGTGCAGTGGTTCTTGAAAAGAAGATTTTAAAACATTTTTCCTATGTATTTCTGTTAAACGTTGAACCCCGCCTGGGGTCCCAGTTTTGGTCCGGGGGTCACGATTTTTGCAATTTAGAATCTTCACTATATATACAAGCTTTTTTTAAATATTGGCATTTCTGGTGCAGTGGTTCTTGAGAAAAAGATTTTTAAACATTTTTTCTACATTTTTCTACGTTAAACTTTGAACCCCGCCTGGGACCGCAGTTTTGGTCCGGGGGCACGATTTTTGCAATTTATAATCTTCACTATATATACAAGCTTTTATGTAAATATTGGCATTTCTGGTGCAGTGGGTCTTGAGAAGAAGATTTTAAAACATTTTTCCTATGTATTTCTATGTTAAACTTTGAACCCCGCCTGGGGCCCTAGTTTTGGTCCGGGGGTCACGATTTTTACAATTTAGAATTTTCACTATATATACAAGCTTTTGTGTAAATATTGGCATTTCTGGTGCAGTGGTTCTTGAGAAGAAGATTTTTAAAGACACAAACCCTATACTAACTGTTTCGCAATTATCTCCCTTTTAAAAAGGGATTAGCCCTTTATTTTAGCAATTTATAATTCCCTTCCCATAAGGATGCCTTGTACTAATTTTGGTTAAATTTGGCCCAGTGGTTTTAGAGAAGAAGTCAAAAATGTGAAAAGTTTACAGACGGACGGACAGACGGACGGACGGACGGACGGACGACGGACAACGGGTGATCAGAAAAGCTCACTTGAACTTTCGATTCAGGTGAGCTAAAAAGTACATTGAATATCTGTGATAGTATTGTACAAATACCAGGTCAGTTCTCGCTGTACTGGAACAAGTCGAGATCCTGGACCATTTTTGTATCCAGTAGCTACCTTGGAAAAGTCTGAATCTGAAATAGTTGATACAAATGTGGAACCGTCCATTCCCAGCGGCTGGAAAAGTTCTTCATGTATCAGATCTTCCCACCTTTTCCCGCCAATCTTCTCCGATATATAGGTAACCAACGCGTAGTTCAGGTTACTATAGACGAAGCTTGTCCGGAATGGGTGTACAGACTTAATGTAGGGCATCCGCCTGTAATAGACGAGACATGATACTCTCTCTCTCTCTCTCTCTCTCTCTCTCTCTCTCTCTCTCAAAACATCATTGGATTAATTCTTTATGATATATTGTTACCTCTGAAGGTTTTCGAGTGTCAAGTTTGAATCGAATCTAAGGTAGCTGTGGTCAGGGAGGGCGAGAGTATGAGCCATTAGATCTCGCAAGTCAGCATAAGTGGTCATTATTTGTGTAGAAAATCCGAAATCAGGCTCCATGAAATCCTTCACTTCGGTGTAAATACTTAAGCTGAAATTTATTTAATTAAATTGAACACTATTTAAAGCACTTTACAATTTAAATCAAAAATAAATTACATAATGTTTTTGTGCAATTTAAGTAAAATAAAAAACTTTTGTAAAGGAAGTCAAAGAAAAAAATTAAATATAGGAACAGATCTAATATTTCTTTCTTAAGTGTTGCTATGAGTCAATTCTTCATAAAGCGCCTTTGCTCAATATTTTTGTCAAATTGAATGTTAATTTAATATTATGAAATAAAGTACAGATTTAAATAAACAAAAGTTTGGAGTTTGGGACACTATTGGCTTGAATACTCGTGCTTATTAAGTTGGGGTTCGATTTCCAAAAAAATATAAGGACTTTGTAGCGTTACCTATTTCTTTATTCCGGAAATATTCTATCTGCACTGTTTATATTTTTGATTTTATGTTTGACCCACATTTTCCGGATAAGTTGTACAGTGTACATACAACGGGTAGCCATGCAGGGCTGCATTTTCTATATTCATTTGTTTGCCAAGCATTGGAGCACAATGAGTGAGTAGAATGTGTAATATGTCTAATTTCTATGAATCCATTATATGTTCTCTGATTTACAAGGCGCTATTATTATGCAGATTTTGACTTTGTTTATCGTGCCACCTGTGTGTTATTTTTAGAATCTCTCTATAGCAATGTTTAATGTATTCAAGCTTAATCAGGTTCATCATTTGACTTAACATTTTGTAGCCTTTTTTAGTATTTAGATTTAAGATATTGACAGAAACTGTAGGAAGAATTAAGTGCATAATGACAAGTATACATGTGTATTAGGCTTTTTATCTACATTCAGAAACCGCGCGAAAATGTAGTGCAAATGGCATGTTGTAAAATGTGGAATAGATCGAGTTCATTTGTTTTATACCAATATAGTCAAATATCTAGTCATGCATTCCGTCGTTATTTTATTGCACAGTCCATCTGTACTTTTTAAGTTGTATTTTTGTATGTTAAAGAACGTTTTGTTATGTTTTCAGATTTAACCACATATACATCAATAAAGGTTAAACTACTGCAGATCTGTTGTGAAGGTCATAGGCAGCATAGATTTTATTTTGTATATTACAATCAAACTAGTTATACATACGTTTATTCTTCCATATCCTATTCATTCTATATTTTTAAAGAACAAGAACTATAAATTGTTACTTGGAATGTCTCTCCAATTGTTTCACGAGCAGAGTTGCAGCAAAAGCCTTGGAGAGGGACCCAATTTGGAACAGAGTTTCGTTGGTGACAGGGGTGTTAGTCGAGACATCAGTAACACCGTATCCCCTAGCGAACAGTAACTGACCATCCTTAACAACGCTGACGGTTAGACCGGGGTTCTGAGGGTGGCACTTTAACACCTAGAGAAGACAACAACTAAAATTCAAACAAAATCATAAAATAATCATGTATTATTTCTTTTTAGAGACTTTGCACAATCATTTTGCAAATTGATTAAGAACATTGTAGTTAAAGATTTAGTTACCCTTTGTGTGTATATCAAGAACATAAATCCAAACGCAACGTCTCGGGCCTTTCCGACTAGCGGAAAAATAACCGAACTCTGCCGGAAGGACCCGAGATGTTCCGATCGAAACATATGATCATTCTGCTGAGTTCTTTAGAACCAAACATTTGGATTATTTTGAAGGTTGGGATGTCCATCACAATAGGAGATACTGTTAACCTAATACCGGTATTGTTTACGATAATAGAACAATACACTAGTTCAACAATTTAAAATGATCTCATCTCTTTCGGAAATAGGTTGTTTATGGAAGGTACTGGTAAAGTGGAGCATTGTACCAATTTCATAATGATAATTGACAACATTTGTGTCCATAATTATGACTTGCTCTATTTAGTGTACCGTCAACACGTGCCTCAAACTCCTACGGAGTGAGAGACTGTTCACCAACTATCAGTGGTAGTACGAGGCATGCCGCTAGTAACGGCTTCATTTCTGTTAGTCTTTGTCAATAACAGATGTAACGGGACTGTTAAGAAATAACGTATAATAATTGTATACATGTACTTTCTTACATGTTACATGTTGTGCGCCTATTGAGTACACTGGGAGCCTCTTTATGGTTTTTATGTGACACCGTTACAGTGTACCTTCTTCGATCGTTCTGTTTTTGTTTTTAAACCTGATTACATTTAATCAAATTCTCTTGTTAAATCACATTACATGAGGCAAAATCTATACTGCTTTCTGAATTATCTCAACTGGTGCTTTACTAAAAGCTACCAGAAATGAGGTACCAAAAAAACCCTACATATACTTTGAAAATAAAATGTGCAATTGGCGTATTTGATATTTTTTTTATTACATTTATCTGTTTAACACTATAAATCTTATTCCTCAACCCTTATTTAGAGATGCTTATGTTCAATGGGCCAATAAAAATCGAATGAATTTTTAATGGCAAGAAATGTTATATAAGACAAGTTGTTAATATTTGAAATAACAAGCAAATGGGATTTCTTCACATGTTTATATGTATGGTTTGTATATTATCATCATATTATATGAAAACTTCGAATGCGATACATGAGAGAGAGAGAGAGAGAGAGAGAGAGAGAGAGAGAGAGAGGAGAGAGAGAGTGAGTGAGTGAGTAAGTGAGTTAGTTAGATAATTAACTAATGTGGTACATGATATGTACCTATCTAAAAGTAATTCTTGATCTGAGCCAGTAACCTTGTACCATGGCAGTTTAGGACCTTTCTAGATTCAAAAGTGACCTGTGTTTCAATAAGACTAAATACGTAAAAGGTCCAACATATGGCAAAGGTAATAAAGCAATTACTCTATTATTTAAAAAAAATCATTTTTACGCCTATAACGCAGATTTGAACGGAACGGAACGAATGCAGCATACCTAAATTCCGATAAAACCCCTGAAATTGATTTATTTTAGAAATGTCTCAATAATTACATATTCAAATTGATTTTTTTTTCAAACGTTAAACAATATTCAGAGGAATACATACCATAGACCGAAAAAACCCTAATGGAAATAAAATAAATTGCTAGTTTTTTATAAGATATGAAAATTTATGTTACGCAAGTTTCATTCGTGCAAAATCACGTGAACTAGCGATTCGAACGGACAACATATGATATAAAAGAAGAACTTTGCAGTCCCAAGGTTGGAACATATCAGGTGGACGGTTCTGGAAAGGTTCGATGCGCAGTGATTATTCCATTGCAACAATGCTCCAGTTAAAAGTTATCATTTTTCTTGCAGCCATTTTAACAACCACGGTCTGTTCTGTCACAGATAGGTTAGATGCGTAGTGATAATTAAAGTGCAATAATGCTTCAGCCAAGAGTTATCATATTTCTTGCGGCCATTTTGAAAACTGAGGTCTGTTCTGTCACAGATTTTGAGAATAAGGTTGATGGAATATTGAAAAAGGTAAGGCAACTTAAAAATATATATAGCAAGGAAAAATACATTAACAGAGGTTATCAATTACATGAATTTTAACAGATGATAAGGGTATCATCCAAAGAACTTTTTTTTTCTTTAGGCAAAAAGAAATAGATAAATACGATGTTAATAAAAATTAAAAAACAAACAATCTAGTTAAATTTGTTTCTTAAATATACGATACGCTAAACAAATTACTGTGGAATCGTCATTGTTCGTTGGGGAGCAATGTTCGTGGTTTTCGTGGGTAACCCTTGTCCACGAATTTACATCCCAGCGAACGTATATACAAGCATTTGTTTAATATTTATTAAAATTATCCCGAACTTTCTACCAACGAAATTACGTCCCCACGAACCAGGAAATATTTAGCTATCCACGAACATTGACCCCAACGAATAAAAAAATAATTCCAAAGTAGACTTGCAAAACCTCTCCAGACTAGATAAACAAATAAACAGAAAATGCCACGTTGTATAATTTGTTTTTTATGGGATATTCACCTTTGTAGGTGCTTGCACATCGTCCTCTGACCCCTGGGATATCGATAGGGGTGATCAAGGATGGGAAAATCCTCATGGCCAATGGATACGGGGTGGCCGATATTGTGACCAGAAGACCAGTGACCAATATAACATTGTTCGAGATCGCCTCGATGTCCAAGGCGTTCGGTGCAACTCTCTTGATGAAGCAGATTGGTCGAAGTGGTAAGTAAATCACCGTGAAAACATGGGATCTTGTATTAATAGAGTTTAAGTCGGTCTGCAATTGTTGATTTCGTGTCATTACTAAAATATTTGAAATCGATATCTACGATGGCGTCGAAGAGCTACAAATTTAAAGGTATTGGCCTTTTGGCAGTGCATGGGGATCTTTAGGATTGCTAACAGTGATAATTCTTCCGGAGTTTAGTGGTTAAATTATTCCCCATAATACCCGTTTCTTCTCGTGCCAATGGAATACTGGTAATTAAACTATATACTGATAATTTCATCATTGTATATATATGCTTATACCCCGACCAGGAATCGAACAACTAACGGAGCAAGCGCGTTGCGAATACACCACCGCGGTTTCTTTTTCTTCAATAACATAAAATGCTATATACACTTGAGAAACTAATTTTGCAAAATGTGTCACCCTTAGCTTATTTATTAATTAGAAAGTCAAGGAGTTACTTGGATTAACATTCAGTTTCGCTGACGCAGAAAGAAATGAGCTAGCAGAAGTCAACGACATATTGTCCCAACAACTGGGAAAGATCATGTGCTGATAAGGTTTTCACTCTCAGACAAATACTAGAGCAGAGTAATGAATGGAACTCCCCATTTTACATCAACTGTGTATAGACCAGCGTTAGAAATAATTCTCAGTCACTATGGAATACTAGATAACCTCATCTCTATCATCAAGATGCTGTACACAGACTTAAATGCCAGAGCTATCTGTGGAACAAACCTATCAGATGAGTTTAAATTGAAGACAGGCGTGAAACAGGGATGTATGCTCTCTCCCCTTCTCCTCACATTCTGCATTGACGGGATCCTAGAAAACCATCAAAAACAATCGAACGAGAATCAGCTGGACCATGACAAAAATACTGGAAGATATCTAGATTTTGCTGATGATATAGCCCTGCTATCACACAGACACCGTGGCATGCAAGAAAAAAACCAACTATCTTGCAAATACAGCAGAAACGATTGGCCCGAAAATCAACAACGCCAAAGCCAATGCAATGAAGATCAACGCAGAGTCAGAAGAACCCATCTCGTTAAGAGGTACAAATATTGAAGAAGTCCCAAATTTTGAGTATCTAGGAAGCAAAATCACTAAAGATGTGGACTCGATGACTGATGTCCTGGTTCGAATTTCTAAGACCACAGGAGCATATGCTGCACTGCAAAACATTTGGAAATCAGCTAAGATCGGCTTAAACACCAAAATCATGATCTTCAAGAGTAATGTCCTTGGGGTCCTCCTATATGGTGCTTAATCTTGGAAAGTGACAAAAGCTATCTCTGACAAGATTGAAACCTTCCAGACCCGATGTCTTTGCAGATTACTGCGCATCTTCTGGCCGAACACCATCTCCAATGAAGAGTTATAAACCAGAACCATCACCATATATATTACTAAGGATTAAGAAATACACAGAGCATAGGGAAATTCTCTATATTGGAGATCCACCTCCGCACCGGGCCGGGCCCCTCTGGAACCCACTCTCCACCGCGCTAACCACTCGACCATCTAGGCAAGACAAACATCTTGCTTTCGATGACAAACGGAATCTAGCTCTGTGTAATCGAGGCCCTATAAAGCCCACACAGTGCATCTGCAATTGATGAGATCGGAAGCAAGATTTGTGGCTTGCCTATATAATTGAAATATCAAATCCCATACAAATTGTTTGTCGATTCTTTCTTTAAAACTGATTGCTAAAAGGGGTGAAATTTAAAGACTTATTTTAGAACAAAACGTTTCAATTAATCTGTATCCTAACTAAAATTTTGTCAGCATATAAAAATATGTTAAAAATTTAAAAATACCACAAAAATTACACACCCATTGCAAAGTGGCATCCACAGCATTTGCATAGTCATCTTCGGGTGTCGATGACATATCGTCCAGGAAAAAAGGTAATTGCCTACTGATTACTCTGTAAAGCAAAATTTAAAATTTGTAAAGAAATATTAAATCTAAAGCTGTTACATCTTGAATAATAAACATGATATGGTCCGGTCCCTACATTTAATTCGATCATTTAAACAATGTTGTGTCTGTGCAATCAACAAATATATGGTTTCCAATGGTTTTAAGGTAAAACATGTAAATGTAACGTGTCAGTTAAGATAAGGAAGTTGATAAAGATGTACGGTCATTGGATTTGTTAACAATATACATGCACAGATTGATTATTGATGCAGTGTATAAATATAAATGATTTTTCTATGATATTGGAGGTTTGTTTTTTTTTAAAACTATAACCCCTCGCAGTCCGACATTAGTTTGATCTCGATATCGTTATAATCGAATCAATATCAAAATGTTTCAGTACTGACATTTTTAAATATTATATATCGGACTGCCTCGTGTAAATTAATAATGTGATAAACTTCAATGGCATTTTTTTAAAGTACGATACACGCTGATTACAAATATGTATGAAAGAATTACTAGACAAATTACGTTTTTCACCTTTTCTCCATTAACTCGTCCAATGCGCATTTTATTTGTAGCAGAGAGGACTATAGCCAGTTGCATTAAATAAAAAAAATGATTATCAACACGTAATGATATACACTACATATAATGACCCAAATATATTATATAGATATATATCATATATCATTTTGAAATAACAGCAAAGAATACGGCTAAAATCGGCCAAAACCAGCGTGATATGTTGACTTAAAGGGTTGGATTTTGACAAAAAATATATAAATATCAATCATTTACGTTTTATATCTTTTTATTTAATTTGCACTTATAGTTGTAAAATTCGCTTTAAAACACTCAAATGATTGATGTGTAAGGTAAAAACTATTTGAAATGTCGCTGAAATTAAAGCTATACACGTTATAATTTGCGTCAATTTTGAATGCCGGGGAAAATGCATGTGTTTGATTACTTATAAAAGTTACCTTTATGCTTTTAATCATAATGCTTAAAACGATCACGTAACAAAGATATCAAATACTAAACAAAAAAAAAATGTTTATTTTCCCGCCAGGAAAGTAATGCCTCCTTATGAATATCAATCTAACACGTGATCTCGACAGCTAATTTTAGACTATCATACAATAGGTCAACACCTTCATAATTGTTATAGTTTCACAAAGGAAATGATATAATTGTTTTTCATTTTAGCAGAAATAAGTCCTATACACGACATTGAATAAAAGAAATCAAAAACACGAGCTCGTACACACCCCACAGCCTTATTTGCATAATCGGAACCTTTCTGATTTTTATATTAACCAAAAACTGAAAAAACCCGAGAACGCCTAAATTACGTCACTCACGGGATTTTAACGAGACCAGTTCGAGACACTTCCAAATCGAGAGAGGAGTTAAGATCGAAAAAGTAAGTAAAAGTTTATGTTTCTCTTATCGGCAAGCTTTTTAAATTATTTAAAGTTGCAGAACAATTGTTTATTAATGTGAATTCGAAGTTTTGGGTGATTAGCCTTATCTCGTTAAATATTGTTCAGCATGAAACTGTCTACACAGCAGTCCTCGATTTTGTCAACAATCTAAAACGTGCTAGTGGGTAGTCATGTGTCGGTAAGAACATACTTACATTGTTAAACTAGATAAATACCCTTTTTAAAGCCTACAATGCATTAATTTTACTACCCGTGTTACCAAAATGTGAATAATTAATGGTCGTTGTGAAATGTGACTTGAAAGACACGTTTTGGTATAAAATGTGCATGCAGGTGTATTATAGTCAGTTTCTACACATAGTGGTAACTAACTGCCATACGTTAAAAATTATTATATATTTTTCTTAGAATATTATTACACGTTCTTTGTGTTTATGTCAATAATGCCTATAGCCATACAGGATTTCCTCGACACGTTCATATAGTTTTTGGGAGTTTATTTTAATCAACTCTTCTATGCTGTCACTCTGGCAAACCGGAAGTGAAACAGTGTTTGGACCTAAGCACAAATCATCACCGTTGACAAGACTTAGTACTTGGAAATAATCGATGAATTCGATGTAATGAATTAAGAAGCATTGTTTTTCAAGGATACTAATTTATAAATACCTTGAAAATAGTCAGATTGCAAATGGTACAAACAATTTAGATATTATTTAGATATTTCTTGTAGTCGTATGTATTCCTACCCCAGAGTTCAATGTATTGAATATACTTGTTAAACAAAACGCTCGGCTTCCTCCGTAAATCGCCGACAAAAATAGAGTGGTCTCCGTAAATCTCCGCAGGCTTGCCGGAGATTTACGGAGACATCCGAGCGTCTGGTTTAACGAGACTAGAGTTCGATATTGCTTGGATTCATACAATTTTAAAGAAATATTTCGATTAATGATACATAGTTTGATGGAATTTATTTTTTTAATTCAATCTTTGAATACTACACAACATGATTCATATAGGGTTTTCTTGAAATTCATGTGGGAAAAGCCCGAGAATTCATATTAGAAAATATGTGCGTTATTCAAATTCAGATTAGAATCAACTTGCCATGTGAAATTACATACCGTTGATTTTCAAATAAATAATAATTGATAAAACCAACTCCCGTCAGTACTTTTAAAGTACTTTGATTGGTACATGTACATGTATATCCCTTTTAAATTTATGTCTTAATTATCTATTAACGATGAAAGTGTTTATGACTGTTCATGAATATGATTTTTTTTTTCAATAATACCACAGAACATTAACAATATTGCCGAAAAAATGTTAGAGAAAGAGAGAGAGAGAAAGAGAGAGAGATATCATTAAAAGCCATTACACATTTTATAGTTATATGCCATATGTCACTAAATGAGTTGTCATGGCTGTAATCATGGTATTGTTTTGAGCCATGTCTCAGATATTGCTTATGCACATAAAAGGTTTAATCTGGATCGACACACCCTTTTGTTTTGATATAATGACAGCATTAAGCTTTGTAATTATAGTATATCTTTTTTCTTCTAATCTACAGGTATACCTGCAGCTTCCAGATGACCTGGAGATCAGGAAAAGAGAGAATATTGTCAATTTGATATTGCTAATGACCAAGTCAAGTCCGCTGAAGGTACTTCTTTGTCATGTGATAAACTTACAACTTTACTTCTTTATTTAGATATATTTGGTTATAGCTGAAAGAAAACCAAGCAAAGTCTTCTAAATAGCTAAAATGTCTTGTGCAAAAGTTAATTGTATAAGGGAAAGGTTTATATGGGCATCTTGTTGCAACACTGATTATTTGAGTGGTGAGAACCTCCGAAAGGAATTCCAGGAGTTCAAAAATATTATAAACCTAACAAAGTGTCTTTTCTCCTTTAAATCCATTCATTACTTTCCAAATGAAAGCTGAATACTATAATACTAGTAAATAACAACACACTGTGTGGAATTAGCAACGACACGCTGCAGCTATTTAATATTTGGCATATTAAATGTACAAATACATAATTATGACATAAAGTTGGATCACATGATTTATTTACTTTAATAAAACAATTCTTAAAATTTAAACTTTCCGCTGTACGTGTCGTCCTAAACTGGTATTTAACACCTAAGCAATTCTTTATATAGCCTTGCTAATAAACCGGTTCTTAAGAACCAGGTGACACAAACAGGTATTCGAATGAAAACCTTATAATTCCGGACAATTAATTCATTATTACACCAAGAAAAAATTGATTTCTGTCTAATTCGTCCCTCAAACGAAAGAAATCATATTTACCCTCTCTAAGAGAATGGGATTTGCAAAAATCTCATGAATTTCTTCTGCTGGAATAGGTTTTTCAGATTAGTTTATATTATTGACTCAATCTTATTATGGTGTACATTTAATGTTTATAGTATAGTTGGAACTCATACAGACATTCAAAACGTCAGTCAGCATGCGACCCAGTGGAAGATTGTATTTGCTGACAAGGTTGTTGTATCGACCATAGAACTTACGAAAAGATAACTTCGAACGAGACTGTTGATAGTCCTGTTTTGATATCTTTATGTCCGTTGGAAAACTAAATGTCATACATATGTATTTCATTTGTAGAAAAAAAATCATTTTACAAATTTGCAACGTTTTGTAAGACTAAAATTCGTTTTATGGCTTTTAAAGTAACTGAAAGTACATGCAACTGTCTTTTTGCAGTGTATAATAGGGTACCTGTAAAGTGCGAAACGAAATAGAAACGAAACGAAATGAAACGAAACGAAATCTACCGAAACGAAACGAAATCTACCGAAACGAAACCTACCTAAACGAAACAAAACGAAACGAAATCCAAACGAAACGAAACGAAATCCAAACGAAACCTACCGACACGAAACGAAACAAAACGAAATCGAGCAAAATGAAATATATATAACC
>WFKH01006014.1:13580228-13597271 GCA_016163765.1 Magallana hongkongensis | reverse complement strand
CTGTCCTCAAGCACCTGTGGGTTGGCATTAGGTTTGGGTTACTTGGACTTTTATTTACATTAAGACAGAAATTTAATTTATAACTTGGTAAGGATGGTGATAATGGGAAGTTCGTATAACTATCGTTTTGTAAATATAACATAAGTTCATTAATAAATCTAGGGATACATAACAAGTGTTTTCATTTAGCTGGATCCGTAACTTGGAGTAGGATAAGTGTGATTTTGAAATATACGTAAATATTTGACAGTTTGAGACTGACTTTATAAGATTACTTTGGTGACTAGAGACGTATGAAAACCACTATACGATTAATTGGTAACGTGATTATCATGGAATTATTGGTATAAGAAAAGCAATAACCACAATATGATTACATTGGTACCGTGAGATTACAATTACCACTATACGATTACACCCGCAACACAAAATTTGGCCAGCGATCGCGAGCGCTCGCTCTGTTGAACTCGCATCTGGTGTTACAACAGACACAGGTGGTTTGTTGGTTTGATTCACAATATTTAATTGCTTGCCGGAAAATTTGGATAACATGTTTTTTTTACTTTGAGGTTGTATGGGACAGCTGTCGATATTAATGTGAATTAAAGTACATTATAATTAAAATACTTTCACCGGTTTAGAATTTTTAAATTTTGCAATATCTATCCAAAAAATATTTTTTTTGGAAAAGTAAAAAGAAGATGGGGGGGGGGGGGGATAAGGCGTGTAAAAAGCCATAACACGGATGGATAAGATACAGAAAAAATTAAAATATTATTCAAAAAATCAGATATTTTAAAAACAATATTCAAAACATTATTTATTTAACATATCATCGAATTTTAACCTTTAAATATGTTCAATACTTGGAAAATGTTGACTCAAACAGGCGTATACGTATCAAAACCTCCAAATAGTGTCATTTTTTTTTAGAACTTCAAGGCCTTTTTTTTTTTATAGAATGGGTCTGTGCTCCATATTTTTCTCAAAGCCTAAATAAGGTCTAATTAAAAACAAACCGATTTAAATCAACAAAAACCTGGAGAGATGACCCACTTTACATTAAAATATTATTTTGTATCCCAACAATTGAACTTTTTGAAAAAAAATACAAGTCCGTAAATTCGTGGCCAAATACGCACATAGTATTTAAATAGCCTACTTTGTTGTGTCTGAAATGGTCAGTGGATTGAGCGCTAGACATAAGATAACGTATACAACTAGAGTTTTTATGTTGTGGGTTCGATGCAACCAAAGTTTAAGCCAATTATTTTTTTCTTATCGTTTGTTAAATATATTGAAAACTGAATATAGTTAAAAATTGTGCTTTTGCAAACTTGTATTATAATATATTTGAATAGATTTAATTGGAAAAAATAAATTTAAAATTGTATTTCACGACTAAACCGAATGGGCATTTGCGCCATCTAATCCCCCCATCTTCTATATTAAAATCCCCAGCGGAATTCGAACTCATGACTTTCTGATTCGTAGTGAACCCCCTAACCCACTGTTCTACGCTGTTTGGTAACAACTTTAGGAAAGAAACTCTTTATAAAATTACATTTGATTTTATTGTTTATTTCAAAAAATAGTACCTCACAACATGGAAGTGTCCCATATCACCTTAAGGTAAGGTTTGCGGTTACAGGGAGATAACTCACACATTTTCATTGTGACGTAATACCAACTACCCTTCATTTCAGCTATGGCGTCAAAATTTATATGACGTCATAATCGATTTCAGTTATTTTTTTATTTCGCGGGGTTTTTTAGTTTCAATGAAAAAATAAGAGGACACAAGCATTTTATCAATTTCCACAAAAACGAAGTCCGCATTATATGGTTTTGAATAGTGTTTTAGAAACATCAGATTACACATATTCTAAGATACGTTTTTCCTGAAATCGGTGGACTTGGAAAGGTTTCAAATAAGATGTTTTCGTTTACATAATAGTAGTCCAAAATTAAGACTTTTGTTGCATTTTATTCTATTTTTAGATAGTTCATCAGAAATTAATAAAGATGAATCATGATATAAATAGTGATATTATTTTCGAACATTTTAATCATAAATAACCCCCATAATAGTCACATATAAAATGTACATATTTTCACGAAATTGTTTACATTTCATCAACATGAAAATTGGAAATCATGAACTTTGACCTTTTGTAGTTATAAAACGGGACGGGCAAAATCATTTGAATTTCATGAGAAAAAAGACTTTAGTATAGTGAACAAAATGGTATGTAACTTTGGTACAACCTCTAAAAAATGCAAGCCGCAAACCTTACCTTAATTAAAAGGTAAAAAAGGAAAAATTACATAACATAGACTGTGTTCCATGATCACATTGAAAAATACTGTTATTTTAGTTTATCAGTTGTAGTTTCAAAAATCGATCAATATCAAAAGTCTGGTAACCATTTGCATACAAATACAAGCAGATTTTGATGAGAAAAACTTCATAATTGTTTATTGAAGACTTACTTATTGTACACCAGGATTAAATACAGGTAATTGTACATTTTTAACATACGTAAATAGCAACGGTAATAGAAATGTACAAATATACAGATAGTACTTGTAAGTTACGCTCAGCATTCTGATGAGTGTCCCTGAAGATTTCAAAGCGCATTCTACTAATATTGTCCTAAACCAGGGATATTACGTGAAAAACGTACTCACTGCATCTAATTCAATAGGACATATCTCTCTTTTGAACTTTGACAATGAAGTGTTTATAAATAGGTTTATAAATAGGTTGATATAAGGCTTCATAAACAATGTTTCTTTTAAATGTGAGCATAGAAATGGAAGATCAGGCATAATTTTCCATGTCTCTTTCATAAATTCTGAAAAAAGTAATTGAAAATGAGTTTCCAAAAGACAATTCAAAATGGTATTTATTTTGTTTTGTATACACTAAAACTTGTACAGTAGTAGCCCACAATTCCTTGTAACTCATTCACCTGATTGGTCTGTCGATAAAAGTAAACAGATAGCTTATTCAGTTCTCTGAAAGGTTGTATTTCTGAAGTCAAATGAATTCAAGTGAACTTGGACGGATAGTTTTTGAACGGCTTTTTGCCACCCCCCCCCCCTCCGAAAAAAACCCCAAAACATTACACATGAAAAAAAGCAGAAAACTTTATTAAGCAAGGCAATTAAGAGGTCATTACATTTGCCTTATTTACATGGAGATTGCAACAATACAAAAATGCATAAAGAAGAGAATTGCTGACATTCATTCTTTTTGATATGATATCTGTATATTTGTATGGTAAAGTACTTACTACAAGTATGTGCATGTATATACAGACATTTTTGCTTACATTTGAATGAGTATAAAACACTCCTACATAAATTTAACTATTAAAAATCATACGAAAACAGAGAAAAACTTTTACATGTCAAAAAAAATTACAAAAATATTAACAAAACCAATTTAAATATAAACCATATGAAGGGGGGGGGGGGGATGCTTGATTATTTGAGGAAGCATAACCCAAAATATTTTCTTAATTTATTTGCAAAGGAGAGAAGAAATGTAACTTTTCTAAAGGTACTTTGACGAATGAACATTTTTTGCGCATTTTTAAAGTCTTGTTGAGTGCAGCATAGATGTTTCTACAATTGGATATGTTATTTCATGTTTATTGAGTTCACCTATTCATTCAGAGGAACATGAATAATGTTAAACCCAAATTCACTTCATTAAAACTCAATCATGAAAACAATACCGCATATCCGTGCGTGTCAAAATATGAAAATTTATCCAAGGATCCATTCATAGTGTTTATGGTTTGTTTTGTTTTTTTGGATTTTCCCCGGTTAAACATATTAAGATTAAGATTTATTAATTAAAAAATAAATCAATTTATTTTAGAGTGAAGCTAAGTTTTTAAATTGTTCCGGAATTTTTACTCCGGAAATTTGAACAGGTTTGGGTTCACGTTTAACAAACTTCCTCTTTGGAATAGGCATCAACCGAGACGCACACGAAAAAGTTGTACGAAAAGTATTTTCAAATAAGTGAATCCTTTTTACAAAATATCGTGCGAGATTATTGAAACTCTTTCGAGTAACAATTAAAGTGACAATATTTACGTCGATAGTTCGCAAAAGTTGAAGGATTAAGTCGATGTTAGTGGATTTCTGTTGGCCAGAGGTATAACGTGCGCACATTATGCCGAAAGTAAAGTCGAGCAAACGGATTGCAGAGCGGAGAGAAGGTCCACCAAAAAATCAGCAGCAGTCAAAAGCAAAGAGGGGGCATTCGGTAAACAGGGACACTTCGGAGACAGTGAAGAAATCTCCGGAGGTTGACCATGTGGTGGAAAAAACCAAATCTTGCCCGGAATCAGGTACAGTTTGAAATTTTATTGAACACAATATTCCTCAAATGATTGTTAGCTATAACAACGTTTTTTTATTTTTAATTGTTTCTCAAGAGTTGAAGAACAAAAAAATTAACGGTCAATACGTAGACTTGGCAAAAATGTTTGTGAATTCCAATTAGCCTCAAAAACAATCACTTGTCATGGTGAACGGGGGGCTTCAAGATACGGAAAAAATTGCAAAAAATATTACTAACATTCAACAATGGACAGATGCTTTTATCTTATTTGAAAGCATTTATTTGGAGGCCCATCCTACTAAAGCCTTAGATCTCTTGAAATACATGAATGACATTCGGTTTAGGATTTAAAGAGTATGACCAGCGATTTCGATAATAGCTTGCAAAAAACCCATCGGGAGCATAGGGGACAGTTTGACCCAGAATTGTGGTTAATTTACATTGCACCTATAAGTAGGTCATTTCTGGCTGCTGATACACAAAACCAGAGTCAGAATAGGAAGTGTTATACATATAATTTTCAGGGGTCTTGTTTCAAGTTCAAGGCACCATGCGGTTATTCTAGGGGGGGGGGGGGGCAACCACTACTAGGCTCAATGTTTGGAAGTTAGGATATACCCCAATCAAAATTTAAAACCACTACTAGAACTTATTCAAATAAGGTGGTAGGAACTGAATTATTACAAGGTTTTCAGTTTGGTTTTAGAATTGGCTATAAGGGTCCTAGGCTAGGGGGTGAATCAAAAAATTTAAAATCTGTTTTGCAATTTTCAGAAGCAGCAAGGGAAACAATAAATAGTGAGGTTTCATTAGGCAGAATTGCAGGCCCCCTTTCAAGCAAACCAATATTCAATTTAAGAGTTTCGCCGATAGGTATAGTCCCCAGGTCGGGAGGTAGCTGGAGGTTAATCACGAATTTTTCTTTTCCAGAAATGAAAAGTGTTAATCATTTCATAGACCCGGAGGACTGCTCAGTTGCATACACATCTCTAGATCAGGTATTACAGCAAATTGCACGGCTAGGTAAAGGCACTGTTTTGGCAAAAATGGATATAAAATCTGCATTTAGACTATTGATTATAAACCCAGGAGATTTTGACCTTCTAGGTTTCAAGTTTGAAAGAAATTAGTACATTGATAAGTGCCTGCCAATGGGCTGTGCAATTTCTTGTAACCTATTTGAAAAATTTTAACATTTTTGCAATGGGAATTGAAAAGACGAATTGAAAGGGGTGAAATTTTTCATTATTTAGATGATTTTTTATTTATGGGTGCCTCTGGTTCAGATGAGTGTGTTCAGCTGATGCGAGGGATTTACAAATTGTGTGAAATCATTGGTGTTCCCATAGCACAAGAAAAGACAATGGGTCCTCGTACAAACATAACTTTTCTAGGTTTAGAAATAGACACCTCGGACATGGTTGTAAGAATTCCACCAGAAAAAATACAGCAATTAACTGCACTTTTAACATCAAGTTTGATTAAAAAAAATCTCTCCAGCTTCAAGAAATTCAGAGTATTGTTGGGAGTTTAATTTATTTTAGCAAAGGTGTCCCAAATGCAAGGGCTTTTAAAAGGCGGTTTTATGATGCAACTTGTGGAATAACCAAACCTCATTATCATAAGTAGTGGTATCAAGGAAGATATAATGATGTAGTTGAAGTTTTGCAAGACTTTAATGGGGCAAGATTGATTTATGAAAGTGAGTGGTTAAGCAGTGACAATATCAAATTGCACACCGACAGCAGTGGAAATCCAGAATTGGGGTGCGGTGCTTACTGTCAGAGTCATTGGTCTTACTGGTCATGGCCCCTTGGTTGGGAAAGCTCAATCTTCAAGGAAATGTCATTTCTGGAATTAGTTCCTATACTATTGGCAATGTATTTGTGGGGGGAAAAATGTTTTGCAAACAAAAAAATCATAATGTATATTGACAACAATGCTTTAGTATACATAGTTAACAGGCAAATATCAAAATCAAAAAGGGTTATGGTATTAACACTGTGCCGGATAATTATGCCAGTGGCAAGGTGACATTTTTGCACCAGCGTAAGATGCAGTTTCGTAAAAATCCATAAATACCAATAGATTGACCATTGTCTAGAGAGTATATACAGTACTGATCAGACCCAACCTAACAGAAAGTAAATCCCAACTTAACCCTGGGTTTACTTTCTGGGTTTACTAGAGTGGGCCCAGAGTAAACCCAAAGTAAACCCAGAGTGGACACAGAGAGTAAACCCGGTCAGAAGTATACTCCTTAAAGCAGACGCTAACTGTGTATTCGGAATAAACAAGGGGCAGGAATTACAGGCAGTAGGATTTTTAGATAAAAGACGGGTCTGCTTCACACTTCAGTGCATAAAGTTGACCTCAAAAGCAATTTCCAAGTAAACCCGAAGTAAACCCAGAGTAAACCCGAGTGGACCCAAATTTTCAAAAAGTAAACCCAGAATAAACCCCAAGTAAACCCCAAACGTAAACCCGGGATTTATTTGGGGTTTACTCTGGTGTTAGGTTGGGTCTGATCGGTACTGTAACCACTTTTGTTTTTGGTGAGTCTCACCTGACAGGTGAGATATTTACCTTTAAAAATTAATTTCCCATAGGAAAATAATAATTCCCATAGAAGAAATGATTTTCCTACAGGAAATATTGAAAATCCTTTTGGAAATATATTTCCTCTAGGAAAAAAATATTTCCTGTAGGAATTTCATTTCAACAGGCATTTTTCCTAGAGGAAATTAAGATTTCCTATCGGATTTTAAAATCCTATGGGAGTTTTGTTCAAATTCCATCGGAATTTAAATCCCTATAGGAATTTCTTTTATTCCGGTAGGAAATCCCAAATATCCTAGAGGAAAAGGTAAATATCCCACCTGACAGGTGAGATACATTAATAACAAAGGTGGTTATGAACTCTTTAAGCAATGGTCTATCATATGGCATATTTGAATTTTTCGATACATGCAGCTTAGACGGGTGCAAAAATGCCACCTTGGCACTGGCATAATTATCCGGCACAGTGTTTATTATTAAGGCAATTGGTACTTTTGCTTCTTAGAAACGACATCATGTTTAAAGCACAACACATATTAGGTAAGAAAAATAATATAGCTGATTCTTTATCTCGTAAACAGTTTCGTCACTTCCGACAGCTAGCACCGGGGGCAGACTTGAACCCAGAGACCATTCCAGACGAATTTCTAACAAATTATTACAACTAGCAACAGCACAAAATACACAGGAGACATACAGACAAGGGTTGACATGTTTTGAGGAATTTCGTGATAATATTAGCCTTGAAAGGCTTTGGCCCCCTCCTTTAGAGCAAATTATACAATTTTTTGGATACATGTCAGCAAGAGGGTTGGAAGAATCTACAGCAAAGACCTACTTGTCTGGAATTTCATAATATCTCAAGTTGCATGATCACACAGATGTGACTAAAAATTTTACAGTTAAAAAACTATTAAAAGGTTATCGAAGAAAGTCTAAGTCCAAAGATATCAGATTAACAATAACATTAAACATTTTGGAGAACATATTGAAATTATTGCCAATTGTCTGCAATGATATTTATGAAGCAAAACGTTTTTCAGCTGCTTATAGTTTAGCTTTTTTTGGATATTTTAGGATAGGTGAGATAACTGAGGGGAAGAAACAAGCAGTAGGTCATGCAGTCCAATTTTAAAAACCTGGAGTTGTCATTAGATAAATCTTAAATGAAATTATAACTGGAACACTCGAAAGCTGATCAAATGGGAAAGGGGGAAATGGTTATTATTCAGAATGTTCAATCATTAACTAGCATAAAACCAGTTGATATTACGGCAGAATTTTTAAAATTCAGACCCATTAGACAAGGAAACTTATTTTGCCACTTTGGGGGTCAGCCGCTTACTCGTTTTCAGTTTACATCAGTGTTGAGCAAAGTATTGAAAACAATTGGCATTGATAGCACTAAGTACGAGTCACATTCTTTTCGAATAGGTGCGGCCACCAATGCAGCCAAATAAGGCTTGTCAGATGATGAAATCTGTAAAGCTGGTAGGTGGAAATCTAACTCCTACAAATCATATATCAGATTTTAACAATGTAGTGGTCTTAATCACAGTCAATTTTACAAAATATATATTTTTTTTTAGAAATTGAAGCTTGGTTTGTGGGTTCTTCTATAGTGAAAAGAGCATTTGTTGCAGCCAGAGATAGGCCAGGTGGAGTGTCCTTGGGTCTTCAGAGGTTAGGGATAAATATATAGTGGCAAGGAAAAGGGGGTATGATCTAGACAGACATGTATAAAAAATTAAAACTTTGTTGAAAGTTAATGACAAACCCCAGTATTTGATACTGCATTGTGCTGCTAATGACATTGGCAAAACAAAGTTGAAAGAGTTAATTGAGATTGTCAAAACCACTTTTGGGAAAATTCAGCTACTTTTGCCTGATACAAAAATTATTTGGTCACAATTGTTACTTAGAAGGAAATGGAGGTACTCTGAAGATGTCAATGCCATGAACAAATCTTTGAAAAGGTTACACAGCTCCATTGTAGCTGAGCTTGTTAGAAATGGCGGTGGCTAAATTAAGTACTAGTACCCAGATATGGTGTTCATTTGTCTGAAAAAAGAACTAAAATATTTTTAAATACAATTTGTGCAGCTATTGAACAATTTAGCAAGCAAAACTGGGATACTTGTTCATCCCAAACTCTACTACTTTTGTACCAAGTTTATTGTTCATGTGGGGATGTGGCAAGGTCTAGACTTAGGGAACTACCCGCTTCCCCCACGTGGTGGCGGTGGCTTCACTGAATACATGCAGTGCATGCGTTCACTTCCGCCATGTGGATGAATGCGCGTGTTGTTCCTGATCTACTTGTGCACAATTGATGTGCAGTTGAAATTATTTGATAATGACAATTTGAAGTTGAACAATTTTTGTCTCGGGTTGCCATTTATCGGAATCTGAGTTGACCAAGTTGGTGTTTTGCATTTATATTGATTGCAATTCTTGAAGTTGTAATATTTGTTTTTGAGCCATTTGCTAATCTTTATGTTGCAAATATTTCTTTGCCGTTAACCGGAAAGAATAAATTTGCACAGATGGTTGTTTATTTGAAAATTGTTGAATATTTTTGACAATGATGTGTTTTTGACCATACCCATTTGGTGTCAATGCACCAGTGGCATTTCCATTGTAAAATTATGATGTAATTTACAAATAGTTTATTTATACAAATGTTACTCATTGTCTTGAAGCCAAGACCAAACAATGCCACTGAGGGGGTGGTTTACAACACATGTAAATTAAATAAATCAGTTGTGAATTTGATTTGGTGTTTTATTTTTGATTCAGAGTACAATATGGCATGTTGGAAAATATGGATTGGTTTTGTGAGTGCTGACCATGTTGAGTGTTAGCATGCTTCAGGTCTACAATAATCACTTCTAAATCATTATTCATTTCACGCTTGTTTTGTTGATTCTTCTTAAGACGGGTAATAAATTTTAAACAGAACTCCATACAGTTTACCACTACTTAGATGAGTTTATCTTTGCTGGTCAGACCAATTTAGATAATTGTTTAACACTTATGCAGAGTTTTCGGGACATTTGCTAAGAGGTAGGGGTAACCTTGAATCAAGACAAAACGATAGGGCCTACCACCAACCTTACATTCCTTGGTTTAGAAATCGACACTTTAAAAATGCAAACTCAAAATCCCTGTTCATAAAGTTCAAGAACTTAAACTTTTGTTAAAGCATTGGGTTACCAAGAAAACAATTCGACATTTACAGTTAGAAACCTTCGTTGGCAAACTTATTTTTTTTAATAGTAAAGCTATTCCAGGAAGCTGAGCATTTAAGAGAAGGTTTTAAAATGCCATGTTTGGGGCACGTTTACTATCACCATCTCAGAGTTACACAATCTATACTTTAAGACCTGTCTACATCATGGCTTTACATGTAATTTTTAGACCACTTTCAGGTGTTGTTTACTTCCCAGGTAGTGAATAGGCTACACCAGATACATGTATCTTAAAACTCTATACAGATAGTGCAGGTTCTGTCCACCTTGGCTGTGGCAGTTTCTTTCAGGGGCAGCGGGTGCACATCTCCTGGCCACCTTCTTGGACAAACACCCAAATATTGCGAGACATAACATTCCAAGGAGCTGGTACCTAGTGGCTTTTATGGTATGGGGATTGCATTAAAAAACAAAAAGGTAACTCTTCACGTTTAATATTTATGGCTTTAAAACACAAAATACAATTCAAAGCTCAACAAATCCCAGGAAAATCAAACATTATTGCTGATTCTATATCTCGTAAACAGTGGGAGTATTCCAAGAAGCAGCGCAAAACGCATGCCTACACCCTTCATCCATTTCATCTTTCAACCATTTTATCACAAGAAAGCTCATTCAGGGTATCGAATTAACATTACCTTATAAAGATTCACCGTTGCCCATTACATTAGAGCTATTAAACACAATTATTCCAACATTACAAACAGTATGCAACACTATCTTCGAAGCAAAGTTGTTTACAGCTGCCTTCACCTTCACAAGTCATGCCCTGCTGCGCATAGATGAAATCACACTGTCTAGAGGCAACACGGCAGCAAGTATTATACAGTTTTAAGGCATTTCACTGCAACAGCTAACAATCAAAACTGACCAATTGGGCGTCGGAACAATATTACGCATATAGGCTTCAAATTGTGTGGCATGTCCTTTCGCTGCTATGCACAATTCTCTACAGATCTGTACAGCTAAAGCTGGTCCATTGTTCATTCATTTTGAAGGCTAGCCATTGACTTGTTATCAATCTATTATGATTTTGAAAAGCTGTCTCGATATTATGTGGGTTGATAGCTCCAATTATAAATCTCACTCATTTAGAATAGGGGCAGCAACAACCCTTCCTTTGCAAGGCGTTGATAGCTACACTATTTAAGGATCAGGACAGTAGCATTCTAATCCATTTCCTACATACATCCGTTAACGTCCGTTAACGTCGCTTTTAATTTTTATGCAACTAACCATGAACAAGCCCATTCTAGGTCCAACCAAAGTTTGGATTGTTGGATTTTCCATCATCGAAAGAGCAGCCATGTGTGCAGAACCTAGGCCTGGGAGGCTTAATCTTAATCTCCATAACACCTATTCTAATGGCAAGGATACAGTGGCAGGAAGCTACAAGACCTGTTTTCAAAACTCTCCACATTGCTAATAAGGAAACATCGTCCTCAGTTTTTGAACATTCATTGTCAACATTGTCTTAAATCTGTACCATGTTCTCTGCATCACATTAGTTTGGTCTTCTTTCTTGCCTAGATCATAATGGTGCTTTTCCAACAATGTTAAGGCAATGGAAAACATTTAGGGTAGATATAGAGAAGCAGTAAAATTCCTATCATCATAAGCGACTCCGTACCTCAGGACCAAGTGTTCATTGTTTTGGTCAAACTCGACGTTCAAGTTTCCGTAGATGGGATTGACGTATAGACCTATATACTCGGTTATGGGCCTTTGTGGATTGTTTGTGTTGAAGTACCCCGTGTACTTTGGCGCCGTCAGTCTGTCGAAGATAAAAGACGCATCAAGCCATGGCGTCACTCCAAGTGCGACGTCAGACAGGAAGTTGTGCAACAAGACGCGCAGGATATAGTCGTCGTCTTCGCCGGTCATGGAAGTGAACACGCCAATATTCTGAGAGGGGAACAGTGTAATGAATAACCTGTAACCGTACGTGCTGCCAGAGTGTAGGAGAATTTCGTTGTCTGCAATCAACACATTTTAGAATGAATAAACATTTTAAAAAATGAATGTTTTAAATTTTCTCATCTTGAAAGAAAAAATCGGAAGAAGTTATCTATTTTCATTGTACATACCTCTATAAAGTCCTCGCTTCCAGCCAAGCCCATAGCCATTTTCAATGGTTGGGACCTCCTCATTTCCAAATTGTGTATTTACTGTGGTAGAGTACAGTTTCCTGTGTTGCTGGTGTAAGGCGTTGAAATTAGCTGTTGTCATGAACTCGTTACCATTCTTGTCCGTGTTACTGAGGTGAAAGTTCATGTATTTAGCCATATCCACTGCGTTCGACATGATGGATCCTGAACCCGTCCAGATCCCCCATTTCCTATTAATTAAAAGAAAACTTCTTAAAGTGTTTTTTTTTTCTTTATTTTTCATGCAAAACAACTACATGCACATGTGCAACATGTGCAAGCATTTACGAAATTTTAACTAATCTCGCCCCGGTCACGATATACAAGTCATGTTAATACATTACATGGTACCCCCCTCCCCTCCAAAGTTCAACCAGAGCTCAAACATGAAAATAAGCATAAAAATATGCAACATATAAATTGAAAAGCGATTATATCTTTCTGCGAAAATGTTAATAGAGTTCAAGTACTATTCTAAAATCTTTTAATTTCTTTCGAAAAGTAAACCTACTTAAATTGTATAATTATGTACTCAATTAGCGATGAAACGTTTATGTTTATCTGATTATTTTTTTCTTTTAGTTATATAATTCTTATTTTTTTTTTTTGTTATAGAGACGAACACATTGTTTATCAACGACAACTGGTACACATTTAGGCGTATTGAGAATAGATAATACGAAGTTGTGTAAACACGGCAAATTTTAAGTCTGAAAAGAAGCATAAAAAGGTAACAACATGTAAATATATGACGTCAGGGGTAAGTGGTTGAAGCATATAACATCGGCCAGGAATGTTAATTTTGTCATCGGTATTTTCTCTGCTTTTCGCAATACACATGTAGTTGAATTTCTATACACGTGGGTTCGTAAATGATCATAATACGTCTAAAATTACATGTACTTGTGAAAAATGTAAATTCAATATAGGATAATAACCAGCATACATTTCAGACATTGTTAATAATTAACAAGAAAGTTGAAATAATACTTTCATATAAAATATACTCTTAGCTTGAACGATCGTGGAAAATGAGACAGTGCAGATTGATATTAAAATGAAAACAAGTATTGAAACGAAATGTTTGTATAAACATACATTACTAAAATCTATCTGTTTTTTAATCCAAACAAATACTGTGATTGTCAAATTCAAGATTGTGTAAATCTAGCTTACAATCTGAAATGATTTCGACCTACTTGCTGAGTTCCAGCGGAACCGGAACCAACGCCTTTGGTTTGAATTTTGGTCCTTTATCATAGCCCTTTGCAGCGCCCGAGAGATCCATTAGAGTGGTTATAAACGTGGATGACGTCATGTCTAGACGCTGGAAGATTTCCGACGTCACCAGGTTTTCCCCCGACTCCATCCCCAGTCTCTCGGAGAGGTAGGAAGCGAATCCATACATCATGTTGGAGTATAAGAAGGGCTTCCCGAACGTCTTCACCGGCGTCATAGCGGCAGAACGTCTACACAATGGAAAATCATTCATCAAGTTTTTTTTATTGTTCTTTAACCAATACTCTTTTACTATAATCAACATAGAAACTTTAATGTAGTTTTAATAAAAGATTCTTTTACATTTTTATACTGTAGACGATGACATTCACGATTTACCTGTAGCAATGTGTTTAAGAGAAGATTATTTTTGCAGAAGTAAATTAATGTAGATTGTCTAACCAAGAAATGTAGAAGCTTTCTTTAACTGTTCACATATATGGTGAAACTCATTGAATAATCGTAAATTTAAAAGAACACAAACGAATCGATAGAAGACCCTCTCCCCCCTGCAATAAGAAGCATCTACTGTTGTAGGTTGGCCCTGGTCAGGTTCTGGTCCAGCCTGAGGTTGGTGTGGTCAAAGACTCCCATCCTGTGGGCCAGAATGTCTACGACCATGGCGAAATCCGTCCGCTCTTGATCGACGAAGACAAATCCCGGGTCCATCATGTCTTTTACTTTAGTTTAGAGCCAAACTGTATAAACGTAACCTTTTGTTATTCCAAACTGTATGAAACGTAAACATTTGTTACGGGGTTGAACTACATGAAACGTAAACATTTGTTATAAGGCCAAACTGTACGACACGTAAACATTTGTTATAGAGCCAAACTGTATGAAACGTGAACATTCGTTATAGGTCCAAACTGTATAAAATGTAAACATTTGTTATAGGTCCAACTGTATAAAATGTAAACATTTGTTATAGGTCCAACTGTATAAAATGTAACTATATTTTATATAGGTCCAAACTGTATGAAATGTACACATTTGTTGTAGGACCAAACTGTATGAAATGTAAACAATGGTATTTCTGTTTTTATAAAAGATATATAAGAATACAAAATACTGTCTGAAAAAAAACCCAACATCGTATTCGAAGTCTACCGAGTGGTCGCTTTGTTCCCAGGAGATCGGATTTTGAAAGAAATTCTATTTGACCACAATTGCATAAACATAGCTGAATGGCCACTTTGTAGAAAATCATGGCTGTCTTTGCGAACATCATCTCCCCCTCCAGGAAATAAAATTCTGATAAAACGAAACGTAACAAGAATAGATATGGGTTGCCCCATATCCAAGATATTCGACTTATAAATTACTTGAATTTTCACTGTGCTCAGCCGATCTCTTAAGTTAAAATCACTGAACTTGTTAAGAAACTGACGTATATAGTTCTTCATGTCCGTATTAAATACTGCCACCCGTCATTAGCAAACAGTGCACACATCTGTGCTAAAACAGAGTCTACACAAGTGCGACCAGAAATATGGTGCAGGTGTTCGTAACCATTCCGTCGTTTAAAAAAAAAGAAAAGAAATAATACACACTCATACACAACAAATAATTAAAAGAGATTGTGTGATAACTAACGAACAAAAATCATGCGCTGAAATAGAATAGATCAAGTAATATAATTATTGTAATAATATAAGCAATATTCATTAGTGAAAAAATTGTCAATCGAAGAATGACCTATATTTTCGTGAAAAAGACTGAGGAGGCAGCTAGCGTAGGAATATGAATACTTCACATTTACATTTCTTGGTGTTTTTTCAAAATAATTTTACGTTAATTTTGCTTTCTTCCACGTATTACATATACATCGATATTCTAAACATTTATTGTAATGTTGTATCTACTGATCATGAACAGAACTATATTTTTCAGCGCAATTGTGTAAAGAGTACCTGACTTTAGTAAAATATCTTGAATAGATAGTAGGCACTGATCGAATATATTAAAAATAAAATTTTTAAAGTAGTTTTCCAAAAACCATACACGGGTGAATAAATTGCCCTATTCAGATTACTTAATACATGGGCCTTTTGACAAGAAAATCTGCAAGTTCGTTCTACTGTATCAGGTCATGTTAAATGTTGTACCAGTGAACAATATTTTACAAATATATATAAAGAGGAAAATGATGAAAAACATGAACTCTTTTTTTAGCTACACAAGTATGTTGGGTTGTATGTGATGAATGATGTAACTTACCCATTCAGGGAATTGAATAACTTCTTGTAGTAGCAATAAGCTTTCATATTGTTGTCCCTAAAGGGATAAAAATTCAAACATTCTTCATTTAAAATACATGAATCAGGTAATAAAACATAAGTTAGTTCATCTTCTTTATGTGTATGCTTTTTTGTTTTCAATGCTTTCACTTTCAAACTAGTCACTACATTATTTACCTGTAGTCTGCGTTGGAAACATGTGATATCTTATATATCTTAAGAAATACTATCAAAACATACAGTTTGAAGCAGGACAAATCTATATACATGTACCTATCATTGGCCTGTTATTGATAGGGAAACTTTCTGCCAATTGTAGTACGAGAGCATGTGGATCATTTTGACTATTTCAGTAACTCTCGTACTACAATTGGCAGAAAGTTTCCCTATCAATAACAGGCCAATGATAGGTACATGTATATAGATTTGTCCTGCTTCAAACTGTATGTTTTGATAGTATTTCTTAAGATAATATATCTTATGTATATGATAATATATAACCAGGCTGAAGCTAGCAGCCACTAACAGCAGCCACTAAGCCCTTAGAAGCTAGCAGCCAATAAGGAAAATTATCAAAGTACTGAGAGTACTCGAACAAAAAATTCTATTTTACTTTATTATCGGCATAATTTAATTAATATCAACAAGATTTATGCATAAATAATTTCTATGAGCATTGACAACTTCGGAGGAAGTAAAGCTCGCCTGGATAAGAATTATAAATGCGTTATGTCTAATGAAATTCAATTGAATATTGGCATTTGTATATACATATGCTTAAAAATTGATCCCCGAGTCTGTTTACTTTTCTCCGGAAATAACATGCATCCAAAATTTAAAAAGTCATCGCATTATTACAAAAATGGGACGATCAGACATCTTACATTGTGATTTTATTCTCATTAAAAAATTAGCCTCTGTCGCTAACCAAACCCAAAACAACGGAAATCCAAAAGTGAATTTGGGATTATTTTGTGTTAGCCATGTTTTGACGTGAACCTTCAAGAAAAAATTGCTTTGACATATACCGGAGACTATTCAGCTCACCCGAACTTTGTCATTTTTTAGCATTTCACAATGATATAGGAGTAAAAAGTGGCTCATTTTCTTCCTTATCTTTGAAGTGTGCATCAAACGGATACCAGGGAAGTGTAGGGGACCTATAGGGCTATTATTTCCCGGTCTCAAATTTGGGCTGTAGGGGT
>WFKH01006014.1:13563250-13580218 GCA_016163765.1 Magallana hongkongensis | reverse complement strand
ACCTATAGGGCTATTATTTCCCGGTCTCAAATTTGGGCTGTAGGGGTACCTCCAAGTGGCTTCCAGGGGTTGTGGCTCATTTCAAGGGTTTGTGTCTCACTTGAGTTTGATCACAAGAACTAGAAAACACTAGGATTAAGTAGAGGACCACAAGAGGTATTCATAACAAGTGGCAGAAAGCGCATACTCCTAAAAGGGTCGGTTTAGTTCACCCGAACTTTGTCATATTTTAGTATTACACAATGATACAGGGGTTGAAGGTGGTCAATTAACTCCATTATCTTTGAAGTGTGCATCAAACGGATACCAGGGCAGTGCAGGGGACCTATAGGGCTATCATTTCTTACCCTCGGATCACGCATGTAGGGGTACCACCAGGTGGTTCCCAGGGGTTCGGGCCCATTTTAAAGGCTTATATCTCCGAGGATTTTTACCATAAGAGCTTCTGATCACTGGGGTTTTGAAGTGGACATTCAGATGTATTCATGATAAGTATTTAAGTCATCTCAGACCCCTAAAAGGGTCTCAAATGACTTTTAATGATTGTTATGATTACATTTGAAGGTTCATTTCTAAAGCGCAGTAATTTGAAGCTAATATGATAAAAATCTTATGAGCTATTGTGGTCTAAGAAGATATAAGCCTTTGAAATGAGCTAAAACCGCTGAGAACCACATGATGGTACTCCTACAGGCCTAATCTCAGGGCGGAAAATATTAGTCCTATAGGTTCCACACTCTATCCTGATATTCGTTTGAAGGACATTTGAAAATAAGAGAGATAATTACCAACCTTTTATCCGTATATCATTTTAATATGGTAAATAATGGCCAAGTTCGATCGAACTGTATGGACATTTTTATGGGTCCAAGATGACTCTTAATGCTTGGCATAAAAACATCAGGGGTCTTCTGATTAACCCCTATCATTAAAAGCTCTTGTGATAAAAAAACTAAGGTGACATAAGCCCTAAAAATGTGTCCGAACCCATTGGAACAATTTTGTGGTACCCCTACACTCCCTATCTGAAGGCGAGATATGATAGCCCTATAGGTCCCCTACACTGTCCTGGTATTCGTTAGACACAATTTAAAAACAAGGGAAATAATTGCCAACCTTTCAAACCGACCCTATGTCAATGTGAAATAGTTAAAAACTGACAAATTCCGGGTGAGCTATATGGACCCTTTTAGGGGTGAAGGACGCCGTATAACGCTTGTTATGAATACATTGGAAGGTCCTTTACTTAACCCCGGTGTTTCCAAGACTTCGTGAGCAAACTCAAGTGAGATATAAACCCCTGAAATGAGCCCCAACCCTTGGGAACCACCTAGTGGTACCCCTACAGCCCAAATTTGAGGCCGGGAAATAATAGCCCTATAGGTCACCTACACTGCCCTGGTATCCGTTTGATGCACACTTCAAAGATAAAAGAGATAACGGACCACCTTTCACACCTGTATCATTGTGAAATGCTGAAAATGAAAAAGTTCGGGTGAGCTAAACCGACCCTTTTAGGGGCCATATGCGCTCTCTAACACTTGTTATAAATACCTTGGAAGGTGCTCTACTTAACCCCAGTGTTTCTTAGTTCTTGTGATCAAAATCAAGGGAGATATAAACCCCTGAAATGAGCCCCAACCCCTGGGAACCACCTGGTGGTACCCCTACAGCCCAAATTTGAGACCGGAAAATAATAGCTCTATAGGTCCCCTACACTGCCATGGTATCCGTTTGATGCACACTTCAAAGATGAGGGAGATAATGGTCCAACTTTAACCCCTATATCATTGTGAAATGCTAAAAATGACAAAGTTCGGGTGCGCTAAACCGACCCTTTAAGGGGTCATATGCGCTTTCTAACACTTGTTATGAATACCTCTTGAGGTCCTCTACTTACCCCAGTGTTTCTAAGTCCTTGTGATCAAAATCAAGGGAGATATAAACCCCTGAAATGAGCCCTAACCCTTGGGAACCACCTGGTGGTACACCTACAGCCCAAATTTGAGAACGGGAAATAATAGTCATATAGGTCCACTACACTGCCCTGGTATCCGTTTGATGCACACTTCAAAGATAAAAGAGATAACGGCCCACCTTTCACACCTGTATCACTGTGAAATGCTAAAATATGACAAAGTTCGGGGAGCTAAACCGAATCTTTTTGGGGTCATATGGGCTTTCTAACACTTGTTATGAATACTGTTATGAATACCTCATGAGGTCCTCTACTTAACCCCAGTGTTTCTAAGTTCTTGTGATCAAAATCAAGGGAGATATAAACCCCTGAAATGAGCTCCAACCCCTGGGAGCTCATTTTCGTAATAAAACGATGTCTTCTTAATTTCTGATTGATGTTGTTTCCTGGGTAGTGAAAAGACCCGAGGATAAAATTTTAAACACGCACATGTTTAACTTCGATGTAAACAAACTATCTTGCCACACTGGAATGGCTCTGGGGGGTTTTTTGGTATGTGTCTTGTGTTGTGTTTGTTATATTGTTTGTTTGTTTGGGGTTTTTTAGGGGGTGGGGGGTAATTAAATATATAGTAAGTATTGAACTTTTATCAAAAGATTTTTTTCCAAACGTTCGCTTTCAATTGACAATGTTTATATGTGTTTTGGTTAGAAAATACAGCGAATATTGTTGTACGCCTTTTAATTTACTTTAATTTATCATGTTTTATATATCATCATACATTTGCATACAACTTTATACGAAGCATTTAGTTTTTCCATTTTTATTAATAAGACTACACTTAAGATAACATTATTTTCATAACTTATGACCCGTATAGACAAATGTCAATATTGATTTGATTTCTATTAAACAACGACGCATTTATAACTCTTATCCAGGCAAGATTTACTGCCTCCGAAGTTGTCAATGCTCGTACAAAATATAGATGCATTTATCATCTTGATATTAATTAAAATATGTCGATGATAAAGTAAAATATAATTTTCTGTTCGAGTACTCTCAGTACGTTGATGATTTTCCTTATTGGCTGCTAGCTTCTACGGGCTTAGTGGCTGCTGTTAGTGTCTGCTAGCTTCAGCCTGGTTTGCTTCTCTGGTATTTTTCCAAATACTAGGCCAAGTACACAAATATCTGAAAGACATTAAACAATAGTGATAATAAAATCTAATATGCCTTAACGCCTTCAGTTGAAAACATAATAGAAAGTAAGTAGAGTGTGATAAATATTCCCAAAGTGTCGTGTTATGTTGTGCATTGTTAACCTTCACATGTCATAAGACAGACCCTTGAATGGAAGCCCTAATATAGAGGAGCTAAAGAGAGGAAGGCTTAAAGTATATTCTGAAGATACTTATAATAAAATGTGACCCAGTTACAAAAGTAGTTAATATACTGTAGATTGGCAAATAATCACAACGGTTTTAATTTCACTATGTTCGCGAATTATCGTTTTCCGCTAAATTAAACCCATTGTAAATATTAACATAATTTTTTTAGACGTGTGAATGCTTATACTTTGATCAACTGGTTTTCTTGGAGCGTGAAATTAAAACCATCGCGATTGGTACTTTTTGAGAAATAGTGAAATTTTAACAACGTGGAATTAAAACGACTTACAGTACTCTCGATATTCTGTGATTATATTTCAATATTTTCAGTGTTGTGTAAAAAAAAATAATCAAAAATAATAAGTACATAAATAAATATGCAGGTTTTTTTTATTTAAACATATTCTTTTATGAAATATCACCACAACAGCTAACAATCTGTATGTAATATTTATACATGTATTCTCTTAACTCATCTGATTTACTTTTAAGATGCAGACAGTGTTGTACATGTACAGATTAGAAAAAATCTCCGTATTTTTTAAAGTGCCATAGTGAAAAAATATGTTAAACTAATTTGGAGAATAAAACTACTGTACAACTATTTTCCTTTTATAAAGGAAGTAAATAGTTTATATAAACAAAAACCAAAACAAAACAAAAACAACATGCACAACGAAAAATTGTTTTATTAACACGCCCGACATTCTGTTTCTTCCTGTGATTAACAAAGTTGCATTTGCTACCAAATTGACAGAAAAAAAAGTTTCTTTAATGATTATGAAAGAATTTTGAAATTGTATTATATAAAATGTTAAGTACTATACCAACCCTAGTCAGTCGTACAAAATCATGTAAAGTTATAAATCTGATAGCTGTTAGCAGGTTAGTCAGTTTATGATGTGCAGCTAATCCCGGTGTAAAGAAGAATAATGACCCCCGTAGAATAATGACCGGGGGTCATTTTTCGACGAAAAATAATGACCCCCTAGCTGTAGAATAATTGGATTATTTTGAAGAAAAAAGACCCATTGCAGTTCAGTTCTTTATTAACTTTAAGGTGTACAGCTTATCAGTGTAATAAGTACAAACAATATACACGCACAGGTAGGTTAACAGGAGAATGTGGCAGAAGTGTACATATGATATCAACATCTAATTTGCCTTAAGTAAATCTTGTCTTATTTTCAAGCTAAAGTGAATAAATTTACCCAAATTACATAGTTCTTTTACATTTTCAACATTAAAAAGCTGCAAAAGTTTAGACATTGAAGGTTTTTTCCAGTAATAAGGCTTAATGTATTTTTTGCGATAGTCGTCGTATATGGGACATATTAAAATAAAATGAAATTCGTCTTCAATACAATTTGAACACAGAAAAAAAATTCTATTGTGTCTTTCAATATTATAAAATCGACCCGTTTCTATTGCTAATTGATGCGAAGACAACCTGAATCTTGAAATACACTTTTGATATTTGATTGGAATAGATTTCCTTAAATAGAATTGTAAATTATGGGTTGCAATTAAGTATTTGAAAAAAGAGCATTTACTAGAAATATCTAGTTGAGAAAAAACTATTCTGTGTAGCTTGGTCAAATATACGTTGTTTGACAACAATAAGATCTGTAGCTGTTATTTTTTGTTTTTCCCACAATTCAAACATACCCAGATTGCATAAAAAATCTTTAACATGAGACAACCAGTTTTTTGCATTATGTTTTTCGACACAGTCATATAGTGTATAATAGCAATGTTGAATAATACAAATATTATGGTACAGTATTTTTTTCCAGAACTTAACCATATTAAACATTCTTTGGTACAGCAGAGGAAAGCGTCCTAATTCAGAATAAACTGCTACATTACAAGTTGATCTTTTAACCCCCAAGATATGTTTACAGAAATCAAGATGAAGTTTCTCAATATTAGGTGCTTTGAGTGAACCCCATACCTCAGAGACATAGTTAATGACACTACAAACAAAACAATCAAACAATGATAGCAAAGTTTTATGATTAAAAAACATGTTTCTAATATTTTTTTCAATACAAATAATGCCTTTCTACCTTGCTCAGCAAGTTGTTTCTCAGCTCTAGAGAATTTACTATTGTAGTAAAAATAATGCCTAGATATGCAAACTGATCTACAATTTCAAGTGGTTTACCATAAATATACCATTTTTCACATTCTTTTACCCTTCCACCTTTTCTAAAAACAACAATCTTTGACTTGTCAACATTAATGTGTAATTTCCATGTGCTACAATAATATGTTAAATGATCCAAAAGAGATTGAAGACCAGCAATTGTCTCTGAAAAAATCACCATGTCATCAGCGTACATAAGAAGGAAAAGATTCAGTGATGAAATTTCAAATGGTACACATCCAGAATTTAAAAAATTGATTTCAAAATCATTAACATACAAATTGAATAAAATGGGTGAAAGTACTTCACCTTGCATTAAACCAAGATGCTGTTGAAAAAATCACTCAAAAATCCATCAGAAGTCACACATGCTTTAACATTTTTATATAACCCTTTGATAACACGTAGAAGTTTTTCTTGGATACCAATTTTTGACAATTTCATCCAAAGTTTAGACCTATCAACAGAGTCAAATGCTTTTTTGAAATCAATAAAGGCACAGTAAAGTCTTTTGTTATTTGTCAACGTTGAATTAATTAAAGTATGTAGAGCAAAAATTTGCATCACTTGTTCCACATTTAGATTTAAAACCAAATTGTGCATCAGTAACAAAATTATTTTCATCTGACCATGTTGTAAGTCTGTTGTTTAATACAGAAGTAAAACGTTTACAGATGTTGCTAACAAGGCTGATTCCTCTATAGTTATTAGGATCAGATTTATCTCCCTTTTTAAAAATAGGCACAATAATAGAAGAAGACCAAGATTCAGGGAAGAACCCTGTTTGTAGTATACAATTAAAAAGTCTATGCAGAATAGGCAACAGATATTCTTCAAATCAATGAAATATTCATTAAGTAAACAGTCGTCACCATGTGATTTACCGTTTTTTAATTTCTTAATAGCTACTTTAATTTGTTCAACATCAATATCCTTATCTAGTTCTTCAAAAATACAATCCTCGTTGGAGATATCATTATCAACATGATCAATAGCAACATTGCTTTGTGAAGTTAATTTTAAGTGATCAAAAAACTCACTTAGTAGCACATTAGATTTAAAATTAGATTTTCGTTTAAATTTTGCAAAAAATTGCTTGGGATTATTTTTCTTAAGAATTTCTAATCTTTGACCTTCATGTAATAAATACTGTCTTTTACATTTAGCTTCACAAAGCTTATATGTGCGTTTTTTGCATACTAATTCTTGATGATTAACAACACTTTTACAAAAATTGAATTTGCGTAATGCAACAATATAATCTTTATACAGTGATTTTAATTTATAATCAAACCATGGTTTATCACTTGTAGATAAATATAATTCATGTACATTATCTTGCTTTGTTTGTTTTCTTCTGATGCTACAACCACTGGTATCGAATTTCTTGATTTCAAAAAATGGATCCACAATTTCATGAAACACTTCATTAAAGTTGCTAACACATAAATCCATGTCCGTTTGAGATGAAATATCTTTGATATTGATACAATCTTTCAGTTTGTGTTGATTTAAGATAATAGATTCTGTGCACGCTTCGAGGTGTTCCACTTTCCATGATGAACGTTTACGTTGAGTATATTCGTGCGAGTCCGCCTGCTTTTGGCATGGGTGATTGTTCATACTCATGTGCAGTTCTATTTGTAGTGGTGCATGGTCAGAAAAAGCATAAAAATTGCAGACGATAAATTTATCAAAAGAATCAAACATATGTACAGGAGATAGTAAATAATCAATTGTACTGAGTCCACGTGACCCATTGAAAGAAAAATCATTTGCGTGACCGCCTTTGTGTCTTCAATTCACAATGCGAAGAACCTGTGGTCTTACATAATGACAATAGTTTTGTACCGTATTCATTATGACCAGTGTCAGGGTTCAATCTTACAGGTAACTTGCTATCAGCTGTATATGTACACAGTCCATCTAAAACATCATCATGTAATGAGTCATTTTTAATAAAGTCTGGCAATGACTGCGTTCTACTATTAAAGTCTCCAAAAAAAAAAAAAATCACCTTGATTCAGATAATTACACAAAAATTTTCTAATTCACTAAAGATATCACAATTTAAGCTTTTTAAAAATACGGAATAAGCAGGGGGTAAATATGTAAATGCACAATAAATATCGCATTTATAAACACAATTTTGAACCAGATAATCATATCATATAGAGAATCAATAACAGACACATATTCATCATAGATATCTTTTATCAAAATAATTGTTCCTCCTCCTTGGACGGATCTAGAATCTCTGTGGAATATGTATGTTTTATAGCCTTCCACATCAACGGAGAAGTCTTTACGAATCCAACATTCTGATAGGCATATAATGTCATATGTACACAGGTAGCACTTTAACTGTCCCCACTTGTTCTCAAAACCACCATTAATGTTCCATGCAATAATTTTGAGGGAATTTTCATTCTCCGGACCTCCTCACCTCGACTGAGATCCCTTACGGTTTGGTAATGGCATTGTTCCCTGGTCCTGTCTGTTGAGTCGCCCATCAATGAAAAGTTTGTCTTTTACAAAAACCGTTTTTCTATTGTTTGCCTTTGCTTGCTTCGGCACAGGAAGTAGTTGTTTTCTTCTGTCTTGGATTTCCCTTGGGAATTGCTCGGAAATGGAGAGATCTGTGTTTTTCAACTTAAATGCACTCTTACGCACAAGTTCCCGCTGAGGAAATCTGGTGAATTTCACAACTATCGGTCGAATCTTTCCACTCTCTCTTTTGCCAATCCTGTGCTCTCTCTCGATGCTGATGTCTTCCATAATTTCCAATTCAGATGAACAGATATCTTGAATAATTCGGACACAATCCTCAGTTTCTTTGTTTTGAGCTTCCTTGATATTGTAGAAAAACAGGTTATCATTAATCGATCTGCACTGTAAATCGCGAATTTCTTCTTTCATTTGTGTGTTTAGTTTAATGGACTCCTCAAGTTCTATTTTTAGCCTGTTCATAACACAGCTGTTTCCCTCTGTTTTTTGCTTGTTTTCCTCTACTGTCTTAGAAAGAAATTCTTGGCTTTTCTCCACTTCACCAACTCTCGAAGAAAGTGCTTTCACTTCTCTTTGCATGGCACTTATTGAAGATTGGATACTATCAAGTTTTTCAAATTGGCGAGAGATTCCGTCTAACCTACTAAATATGTCTAACGCCCACTGAGGTGGAACGCCTGTACTTTGTGACGGAATGTTATATATTGTTGCAATGTTCGATTGAATGTTCGGTTGAAAGTTTTGTTGCATATGAATAGGGTTCGTACTTGCATAAAATTGTGGATCCACTGCCGATGGATGGTAGTGTTGATGTTGTGATGGGACAGAACTAGTGCATGGATGATGAACTAGGCTAGGAGCAGGGCCCGACATAGTAGTGTTCATGTTGGACGCCATACTGTCTTCCTGACCTCCCTTTTTGGATTTGGTTCGTTTTTTCTTCTTCGGTGGTTTCACTGGAGACACAGAACTCATTCTATTGAAGCGGGACAGCGTAGTAAACTCCACACGAAATTTAACATAAAAATCCACTGAGAGAAATGTAAACTTTACAAAAAATTATTCTCCCTCTTCTCCCACCTCTGACTACCTTGACGCAGTACTCAGGGGTCATTTTTCTTCATGTTGAACCTGAAGAGAAATGACCCCCCGTAAAAAAATGACCCCTGATGTAAACAAGAATAGATCTATATGTGTTACCCCATATCCAAGCTATTAGACTTTTAAATTACTTTAATTTTCAAAAAATAGCATTAACATGTAGTTCACATTATACATTTTATCTTGCATTGACTGAATAAAGGTAACCCAATAAACCAAAGCTATATTCGGTCAATGGTCCAATATAGCCTTGTGCATTTAACCGACGTTCAAATGCATTGTGACGTCATCTTCCTTGCTTCGTTTACGCCATGGCGTCATGGTTTCAACGGAAGATATGCAGCGAAATTTGTCGAATAAAGCTCGTTTGAGGCGCAAAATGTGATATTATGTTGCAGGATAAACAAAATATATGATAACTGTCTTGAAATATAAGCGATATTTGGGCCCGGGTCGAAAACGTGAAGAGGGCTCGGCAAGCCTCGCCCTCTGTCACGTTTTCTTACCCTCACCCAAATATCGCTTATATTTCTAAACAGTAGCCATGTATTTTATATTTATTCTTTACGTGTACAAAGTTTCAATTGCAATATTATGTAAGAGTAAATAAAGTACATCTGTGGTCACCGTGTAGGAACGGACTGAAGTATAATGTGCTACATTACACAGAGTTCTAAAGGAGGCTTGGTGGTCAACAAAATAATCATCAAATCTGCCTTAAACTTTAACATAAGATATTTTTGTCCACATACTAACGTTTAGTAAAGAAAAAATCCAAAACTTTAGCTTTAAAATTTATCAGTTTCCTATATCTTTATACAGAGCTCTTCTTAGTAGATTTAGATAGTCTAAAAATGGCCACGACCATCGATCCCTCTTAATATTTCGATTCAAGGTTCCTCGACACACCAATACTTTATTTGATGGATCGAAAAAAATCTTTTTGAAATATGATTTCACAAATCAGAGACCAATATCAGCTTTGAATCATTTTATGTGATTTTTATGTATTTTTAAGTGAAACGGGGAAAAAATAGTTTTGACTGCGAACAAAGTGTTTTAGAGCTTCTAAGATTTGATAGATAGATAGATCGTATGAGTAATCCTAACAGGTGAGTAAACTTTTCATAATTTTGATTTAATCATTAATTCTGGTTGCTGCACTTGCATACCCAGTAGTTACATGTAGTTTAGGGGGAAATTATAAACGTCAATGAAAGTATAATTCATGGCCATTATAGAGTCTACTCTTTCATCACCAATAAACAGAATTTCGTTACATAGTGACTTGTATCTCAAAATAATTTTAATGTGTTTTCACTCGTAATTTAATGAAATACATGTAACTCGTTGTGATAAGAACTACTGAGTATACCTCGGTACAATATGTCAGTATCTTGTTTCAACGAAAGGATTTTTATTTTCTAAAATATACTCCTTCTTTTACTTTCAGTTTATTTGAATATGACTTATAATTTCAAGTTACTTTCTGTTTACTGCAATAAAAATGACAATATTGTGGAGACTACTTTACATATAACAAGAAATGATACTGGAAAACTTGAATTTATAAGGGGGTCATTATTCTACAGGGGGTCGAAAAATGACCCCCGGTCATTATTCTATGGGGGTCATTATTCTGCTTTACACGGGCTACTTGAATTTTTCGTAAATAATGAAATATAAAACACTGTCAACGTTTCTTTGTCGAACGACAGGTCATCTTTTAGAGCTTCTGGCAAACCGAAACGAACTGCCAAAACAAAACAAAATGAAAGTAGAAGACATCTTAGTCAATTCTTTCTAGGATATTTCGGAAACATCTATAGTCTGTCCCAAGTTGTTGCTTCCATCACTTTTTGATGATTTTTAATAAAAATACACATACTTGTGAAAGAAGTACAGTTGAAATCGATGAAATGGAAAATATCCAAGATATCTTCATTGATAAATTATCCCTTTTCACTCATAAAAGTTTACAGGAACGAAAACAAATTTCTTACAGAGATTTATAATGGGAAATGTTTACATCTTTTCTCCATTCGGAAGTACTCGGGACACCTCGCGCAATTTTTCAACGTTAACATCCGGGCTTATTAATGGCTGAAGCAATGCAAAATCCCCATAGACTTTCTATTTTGGGATGTGTATTGAAACCTGAAGCGGTAGAGAGGGCGTTTCACAACAGATAATCTGGACATTTTTCATATTAGTGGATGAACGTAGTTTGAGCACAAAGGTATTTATTATTATTGAAATATCAAGCGAAAAGTGGTGGAAGAAAAAACTCGGGACAGAGTATAGTATTTCGAATCACACCGCGTTTCGTGTTTTCGGAAGTTTGAAGCATTGCTATGTAATTTACGTAACACCAATAAATGAAACTATCCAACAGTATTCATTAGCAATATAAGATTGTTCTATAAACAAAGGGGAAATACCATACATTGATAAAATATTTTCAGTGGCGGATTCAAGTGTCCCCCCCCCCCTAAAATTGTCAAAATAAAGTTAAATCATACTCCTTCTGGCAAAGAAAATATACAACTTGCGAGTCATAATTATCAACTTTTTGGAACCTCATGGGATTTCTCTAAATTAGACTAATTTCAACGGAGTAGTATGAAGAAATTTCAAATTTCAAAGGTGTAATGTACATTGAAAGCCAATTTTAGTTACGTATTTTTGAGTTATTTTCTGATATAAAAAAAATTTTGATATCAATATTTCGAATTATTGATATCAAAAAAGAATTCTTGATATAAAAAAATAATTCTTGATATCAAAAAATCTATTTTGTGATATCAGAAAATCATATTTGATATCACAGATTCGAATTCTTGATATCAAAAAAAAAATTTAATACGAATTCTTGATATCAAAAAATCAATTTTAATATAAAAAAAAAAATCGAATTATTGATATCAGAAAATCATTTATTAATATAAAAAAAATCATTTATATTTTCTGATATCAGAAAATCGATTTTTTGATATCAGAAAATAAGACCTACATAAAATTACTATTAACTTAATGAATGCTCCCTGTGATGCAACTTTTGTAATTCGTTAGAAATTGTGTTTCAAACCTGTAGATGCCTGTTAAGAATAATAAAGTACCGGTATGCCTAATTTTAAACCTGATTTCGAATTCAGTTTATTTTGACAAGTTTGTCGACGTATACAATGAATAGCACTGCTTTCTTTGCGATTCGCTGTGAATATTGAGACGATCCTTAAAAAATTATGGCGTCGCATAATATAAAGGAATTATACGACATACTTACAGTTAGCGCTTTCAATACATAAGACCAGAATTAACAAGAACACTTATTAAATTCTTACATGAAATAAATCTTCAAATATTAAACAATATCAAAAATGCAAATGGGGCTCTGTAGTTCAGCAATTTTGGTTCAAGGGAGTATTCATTAAATATGTAAAATTTATTCGCCATTTTTTTTGAATTTCTGATATCAGAAAATATATTTCTTGATATCAGAAAATCAGTTCGAATTTCTGATAATAAAAAATCATTTTTTTAATATCAGAAAATGAATCGTATTTTCTGATATCAAGAATTCGAATTTCTGATATCAAAAAATCATTTTCTGATATCAGATAATACCTCAAAAATATTAAAACGGCGCCCCATACTCCTTGGGTTCAAATGTGACCAGTCACCCACTTTTAAGTACATTGTAAGTGGTTATACTAGCTTAATTGTGTTTTTAACGACTCTCTCATGTTTATTATGATACAAGCTGGCATCGTTATCTTTTTTTAAACTTCATTTACATCGTCCCATTGAAGTAGATTTTAATTAATATATTCATTAATGATATAAACATTTGAAATATGTAGGGACAGAAACCAAACGGCATCTACATTTTGAAAAGGTCATTGTGATTGTTGTTATAAGGACCCGTTTCTATTCTGGCGATCATTTCATTTCGATGAAATTAAATACCATTTAAATTGTATGCACCATTTTTACTTATTATAAGTTGGTCAAGATACAAATTGAATTTAAACTAAATTGTCAATGTATCTTCATTCCTTGGCATATCATATAGCGTGTGGGTGACGGAGTTAGGTTCATTAGATATGATATGCACGTCGTATTCAGTGGGCTTATTTGAATAATAATAAAATGTTTTTGTTGATAACTTTATAAATTTATAATGTTTCAGGTTATATTTAATGATTGCAAATGACAAAATCCACAAAAAAATAATTTACAGAGAAACGCGGGATGTTTTCTGCTTATGGTGACGGAGTTTGGATAATCGGGGATACAGTAAGTAATTTATTTATTATAGTGACATGTGCATATTATGTACAATTATGTCGTATAATACAAATTTTAATCAACGACTTGTACATTAATATTGGGCACCCGGCCCATTGGGCCTATAAGTCTCCTTTGGTAATATTAACAATTATAGTTCATCACGAGGTAAATGTGAAATGTTTCACCTTGACCTCTCTAAAAATGATTGACCACCGTTAATGATCGAATGGGCCCACACGTCGGAGATATCGATATTTTAGTGCATCCGTGAAAACGTGCTAGATGATTATACGCAATTAGTGGTGTAAAAATGAATAAGGTGTTATTTTATTATAACTTAATTCAGGTTGTAACGCGGCATTTGATTGGATAGAAATATTCAGTTAAATTTGTATACATGTATAATGAACTCATTCCTTGTAATTTAATTTTCTTTAATTTACTGTACAAACTGAGTGCGTTATACTTTAAAAACGATATTATTATGTTCAAATTTCAAACGTAACGTCAAGCGAATAAGTAAATTTTTGACGTTGGTGCATTGTGACGTGTCTTGTGACGTGCAAACCTGGTTATACAAATTTAACTTAATTTTTCTATCCAATTAAATGCCGCGTTACAACCAGAATTAAATTATTTTTAAAATATCTTAAAATTTTTCATATATCTTTTCAATGGTCTTTTGAATGAAAACATGGTTTTCCTGTCCTATTTTTTTTCTCGGAAAATGAAATGCTAGTAAGAATTGGAAGAGGGGTGTCAGTTGAAAGTTAACATTTAAAAAATGAATAAAAAATATTTGTAATAAAATATTATCCTTTTCGTCTGTGTCAGTTAAATTGATATTTATCAAGCAGGTTAATATAATTATACTAGGAATAATTACACGATGTTTTCACAATTCTCTGTTTTGCGTCAATTTCAACGTATACATGTATTTTATTCACTATATTGGAGCTCCACCTCCGCCCCGGCTTAAGCTTGAACTCACGACCTCTGCAATCCACTCTCCTAGCAGTGAGCGACCAGCGCGCTGATCGCTCAACCTTCTTGCCAAGACAAGAAATTAATAATAAAACAACACTATTTAACAGACATATTTTGACGAATTCGTACCATTCAATAAATCGAAACATAGAATAAAAAGCTTAATACGATTTTTCAAAAGCGTAACAACGCGAAGAGATACATTGTAATTATAATTGATGGACAGACAGACGGCGGGTGATCAGTAAAACCTTCCTGAATCTTTAGGTTCGGGTATAAGCTAACGACTAATATAATCATTAATTAAAAACAACGACAATAATAGAGTGAGTACGATTTATTTCTGACAAATAGATCACATAATTTTTCACACTACTTTATGAAAAATCGGTGGGTCGTCCCCGCATGTGGAGCAGAAACTGTCGACCCGTACCGAAACTATTCCGTCACTTTCATTGGTCAGGAAAGTGATGTGGTACATGTTTTTCAAATATTTAATCATCCCAGTTCCTTCTGCCTTGAAATGGTCTTTTCCTGATTTTGTCCAAAAGTCCCATGTAGCGACTCCGTACCTCAGGACCAAGTGTTCATTGTTTTGGTCAAACTCGACGTTCAAATTTCCGTAGATGGTATTGACATACAGACCTATATACTCGGTTATAGGCCTTTGTGGATTGTTTGTGTTGGAGTACCCCGTGTACTTTGGCGCTGTCAGTCTGTCGCAGATAGATGGCACATCAAGCCATGGCGTCACTCCAAGTGCGACGTCAGACAAGAAGTTGTGCAACAAGACGCGTAGGATATAGTCGTCGTCTTCGCCGGTCATGGAAGTGAACACGCCAATATTCTGAGAGGGAAAAAGTGTGATGAATGACCTGTAACCGTACGTGCTGCCAGAGTGTAGGAGAATTTCGTTGTCTGCAATCAACATATTTTAGAATGAATAAACATTTTAAATGATTTAATCAAACTACTGAAGTGCTGACGGGAGTTGATTTTATCGATTATTATTTATTTTAAAATCAACGATATATATGTTATTTTGCATGGCAAGTAGTTTCTAATCTGTTTTTGAATTACGCACATTTTTATAATATGAATTCTCGGACTTTTCCGACAAGAATTTCGAGAAAACCCCATATGAATCATGTTGTGTAATATTTAAAGATAGATATAATTCCATCAAACTATGTATCAGTAATCGAAATATTTCTAAAAATTGTACACATGTCTGGATCCAAGCAATATTGAACTCTAGTCTCGTTCAACCAGACGCTCGGCTGTCTACGTTAATCTCCGACAACCAAGCGAGAATCTCTGCTTGTCGGAGATTTACGGAGACAGCCGATCGTCTGGTTAAACGAGACTATATTGAACTCCGGCGTAGGAATACATACGACTACCAAAAATATCTAAATTGTTCGTACTATTTTAAATCTGACTATTTTCAAGGTATTTATAAATACGTTTCCTTGAAAAACAATGGTTCAGCATACATTACACCGAATCTATCTATTATTTTCAAGAACTAAGTCTTGTCAGCGGTGATGATTTGTGCTTAGGTCCAAACACTGTTTCACTTCCGGTTTGCCAGAGTAACTGCATAGGAGAGTTGATTAAAATCAACTCCCAAAAATGAATGTTTTAAATTTCCTCATCTTGAGAGAAAAAAATCGGAAGGAGTTATCTATTTTTATAGTACCTCTATAAAGTCCTCGCTTCCAGCCGAGCCCATAGCCATTTTCAGTGGTTGGGACCTCCTCATTTCCAAATTGTGTGTTTACTGTTGTAGAGTACAGTTTTATGTGTTGCTGGTGTAAGGCGTTGAAATTAGCTGTTGTCATGAACTCGTTGCCATTCTTGTCAGTGTTACTGAGGTGAAAGTTCATGTATTTAGCCATATCCACTGCGTTCGACATTATGGACCCTGAACCTGCCCAGATCCCCCATTTCCTATTAATCAAAAGAAAAGTTCTAAAAGTTTTTTTCTTTATTTTTTTTCTGTAAAACAATTACATGTACATGTGCAAAATGTGCAAGCATTTACGGAGCTTAACTTATCGGTCACAATGTACATGTTAATACATTACATGCTACCCCCCCCCTCCCCAATCTTAAGTTCAACCTTAGCTCAAGTATGAAAATAAGTATTAAAGTATGCAACATATTTTAAAAATGATAAAAGCGAATATCTCTTTCTGCGAAAATGTAAACAAAGTTCAAGTACTATTCTAAAATCTTTTTAATTTCTTTCGAAAAATAAACCAATTTGTACACGTACTACAATTAACGATGAAACGTTTATGTTTAATATGATGATTTTTTCTTGTAGATATGATATTCTTAATTTTTTTTTTGTTATTGAGGCGAACACATTGTTTCTCTACGACAACTGATAAACCTTTGAGCATATTGAGAATAGATACGCGAAGTTGTGCGAACACGGCAAATTGTAAGTCTGAAAAGATGAATTTAATAATTCATGAAAGGTAACCACACGTAAATATGATGTCAAGGGGTAAGTAGTTGAAGCATGTAGCATTGGTTAGGAATGTTAACTTTGTCATCGCGGTATTTTTCTGCTTTTCGCAATACACATGCAATTGAATTTCTATAACGCG
>WFKH01006014.1:13546003-13554414 GCA_016163765.1 Magallana hongkongensis | reverse complement strand
CGTCTGACCTTAATTTTACTCGATTATTAATTTTTTAAAATTATTTTTCGCCTATCAGGCAAAATCGACCGGATAAGAAATGCAGTATACCTAAAATCCGATAAAAACCCTGAAATTGATTTATTTTACAAATGTCTCAATAAATATTCAAATTATTTTTTTCCAAACGTTAAACAATATTCAGAGGAACATAAAACATAGACCGTGCAACAAATACTAATGACAATTAAAAGTTACTAGCTTTTATAAGATATGAAAAATAATGTTACGTAAGTTTCATTCGTGCAAAATCACGTGAACCAGCGATTCCAACGGACAACTATATAACATATGGTATAAAAGATCCTTGTAGTCCCAAGGTAGGAACATACATGTAACAGGTACGGTTCTAGAAAGATCAGATGCGTAGTGACTATTCCAATGCAACAATGCTAACGTTAAAAGTTATCATATTTCTTGCAGCTATTTTAATAACCGAGGTCTGTTCTGTCACAGATTTTCAGAATAAAGTTGATGGAATATTGAAAAAGGTAATTTAAAGGCAACTTTAAAAGAATATATATCGATAATTATTTTTATCAGATGATCAGGGTATCATCCAAAGACTTTTTTCTTCTTTGGGCAAAATAAATAGATAGATACAATGTTAATAAAGAAATAAATTAATAAATAAACAATCTAGTTAAGATAAGTTTTGTAAAATAAAACGATACGCTATACAAATTAGACTGCTTCTCTACGATGCATCTCTTATCGTAGCTATAGGAGCGGTTTTACAAGTCTAATTTTACAAGTCTAATTTTAACTAGATTAATAAACAAATAAACGTTGTATAATTTGTTTTCTATGCGATATTGTAAACACTCACCTTTGTAGGTGTTTGCACATCGTCCCCTAACCCCCGGGATATCGATAGGGGTGATCAAGGATGGGAAAATCCTCATGGCCAATGGATACGGGGTGGCCGATATTGTCACCCGGAGGCCAGTGACCAATGAAACTTTGTTTGAGATCGCCTCAATGTCCAAGGCTTTCGGTGCAACTCTCTTGATGAAGCAGATTGGTAGAAGTGGACAGTAAGTCATTGTAAAGACATGGAATCTTGTGTTAATACACTTTAAGTCGGCCTGCAATTGGTAATTTCGTGTCATCACTAAAATTTTTGATAACCACGTTGGTGGCGAAGAGCTAAAAAATATAGTTGACACTCGTAACCTTTGGTCAGAAAGGTCGCAATCATTTAGTAGTGGGAGACCTTTATTGTGCTGACAGTGTTTAAGTTATCCCCCATAATACCCGTGACTCCTCGTGCCAATGGAATACTAGTAATTATACAAAGTACTGATAATTCCTTCCTTACATATACATGTATATTCCACGACCAGGAATCGAACCACTAACGGGGCAAGCGTGTTGCGAATACAACTTCGCGGTTTCTTTTTCTACGATTACATACGATGCTATATACACCTAAAAAACTAAGAAGATGGGGGAACAAGATAGCGCAAATGCCCATTTGGTTTAGTCGTAAAATACAATTTCAAATATAGTTTTTTCCAACTAAATATACTTGATAATGTTATAATACAAGTTTACAAAAGCACAATTTCTAACTATATTCAGTTTTGAATATTTTAACAAACGATAAGAAAAAAAAAAAAATTCTAAAGTTTTGGTGGTATCGATCCCACAACCTAAAAACCCTAGCTCTATAATGTTACCTAATGTCGGGTGCTCTAACCACTGAGCCATTTCAGTCACAACAAACTCCATTGTTAAATGCTATATGCGACTTTAACTACGAATTCACGGACTTGTATTATTTTTCTAAAACGTTTAATTGTTGCGATACAAAATGACATTTTTAAAGTATAGTGGGTCATCTCTCCACGTTTTCGTTGATTGAAATCGGTTTGATTTCCTTTAAACCGTATATAGACTATGACAAAATTATGGAGCTCAGACCCACTCTATAAAAGAAAAGGCATTGAAGTTCTAAAAATGACACTATTTGGAGGTTTTGACACGCATACGCCAGTTTAAATCAACCTATTCCAAATATTTAACATATTTAAGGGTTATAAATCGATGTTATAATAATTATACATTGTTTTCGATAATTTAGATAGAAATTATTAGATTTGTTGATATTTTAATTTTATAGTATCTTATCTATCCTCATATAGGCAGTTTGCACGCCTTATTCACCCATCTTCTTTGCAAAACGTTTCATTCTTAGCTTATCCATTCATTCGAAAGTCAAGGAGTTACTTGGACCAACATTCAGTTTTGCTGACGCAGAAAGAAATCAGCTTGCAGAAGTCAACGACATATTGTCCCAACAACTGGGGATACCTGGCCACATCTACATGAAGCTTGACCTCAACCTGACAAGAACCAATTTGTTAACGTAACTGTTTTGGTCATTGCTTTAACCTTCAAATCTGTATCGCCAATTTGTATTTGCCAAAGCGTCAATGTAAGTTTCTTCTCTCCTTATTAAACTGGTTTTAGATTGTTCATTTTGATGTCTAAGAAAGTAGTTTTTAAACTTCGAATGGTATTAATTCAATGAACAAGTTTTCTGTCACAAATATATTAGAACATTTTTTTCAAACTTAAAACTTTTGGAACTCTTCTTTTTTGTAGGAGGTTTAAATATCTGAATGGATCCAAACGTCTGCGAGAGAGTTTTCTTTATAGTGGTATGAACTACGGTCTCGCTATGATTATCTCCGAGAAACTGGGATGTAAAACGTGGGAAGAGTTAATCAAACAGGAAATTTTTGACCCTCTTGGTATGACGTCATCAACGGTGATGTCCATCATTCCTGATTTGAGCGATGCAGCGAGGGGATACGTTTACACGCCAAACTACACGCTGATCCCCGTCGAGTTCTCTTTATCCCGGTATGGTTAGATGCAATTACTGATCATTTTTTTCCTGAATCAAACATTTTCAGTCTACATATTGTAGAAAATTTTTATTTCTTTTCTAAACGATCGAAAAGGGTATTTGTTCCTCAAAAACACGAACTTGTCACATTCAATTAAATGAACAGGTGATTTACCAAGTATTGTATACATGAGGAAATAAAAATTTTCTTTTACATGTGCAGACAGTGGGCAATATTAGCCTCGGCCAGTGGTATTGCAAGCAATGCAGTGGACATGATCAAGTGGATGAACTTCCATTTGAGCGGGGGACGGAACGCGATGAACGTAAGCGTGATGAGCCCCGCCCTGGTGGACATGCTGCACGCCCCCCGGGTCAAGCTCCCCCACAGCTCCACCTCCTGGCAGCCGGGAACGACCGACAGAATGATGGAGGACACGTACGCCTACGGATGGAAAAACGGCCATTATCGAGGTGAAAAGTAGCCAGTAACCCCCAGTAGATATTGATACGTGTACATGTATGTGGTTTTGCGTCCCGTCCAGGGAGTTTTGTATTTGTTCATCTGCTGTTTTGCGTCCCGTCCAGCGAGTTTAGTTTTTCAATTATATCGAGAGCCCACTATCCCGGTGAAAAGCATGCCTTTGAACCTAACGTTAAAACTGACTTCATTTATCAAGAAAGGATTCTGGTCAATACAGATTACTTCGCTCTTGAGACAAAGGGCCTTGACTTCATTATAATCAATATTGAAGGACAAAAATCATTGCATTTGGATCACAAAGTAAATATGCATGGTATACATTTTGATGCATTTTAAATGCATTGTATGTTATAGTGAAAATATTAGGTAAATGAATATCTTTTATCGTAGGTTATAAACTTATGAACCACGGAGGGACCTCCTGGGGCTACTCCTCCTTTATAAGCCTGTACCCTGACCTCAACATGGGTATCTTCACCGCCCTGACCGGCAGGGATCGATACTACATGTTCCAGACGGCCCTCCATAACTTCCTGTTTGACAACGCCAACAACATCACCTCCTGGTTCAACGAGTCCATCCTCTATACCTACCCCGACCCCTGGTACAAGAGAGAGACGTACCTCGGTGCTCATGACGTGGATAGAAGCATCGCGTCATCACGCTCGCTTTCGGAATACACCGGGACCTACACCAACCCGGCTTACGGGGATCTGTTCGTGTTCATGAATGATATGAACAACTTAGAGATGACGTATGGTATGGGGTCCTGGAACCTGTATCCCCGGCACGAGAGGGACGAGTTTTTTGGGGCCTCCTCTGGGGATATCTACCGAGTGATCGAACTGAATAGGATTGAGTTTATAACTGACCACAGAGGAACGATAACTTCTGTGAAACAACACAGCTTTGATTGGGAAGATCCGCCTGTGTTTGTGAAGACTTCTTAATTTATTGATTATGACCATTGGACTTTTTTTGTTTCAACATGTAAATCATGTAGAGAAAATATGAATAAAGTTTTTGTATTTTGTTGTCGTTTCCCTGTATGTATAATTTATGATACTAATCTTCCAATTTCCAATAAGAGCAATATTAATTGTTACGAACAGCTATCTTTTTTTACATTCTTTCCGCATTCTGACAAGACTAATTCTCGCTTTATTTTTTTTATAATATTAATTTCACTATCGGGTTATTCGTACCGAGAATTTTCCGAGTTATTCCGCCTTGCATGTCATGTCTGCGAAAGTTAAATAAAATGTGACGTCATGGTTTACTTCTCAAAAGGTGCCATCTTTGATTTTCAAACGCAGATGTCAAGGTTGGATTACTTTTATTTGAAGTCAAATTTTAAGAATGCCTAGATCATATCATGAATTTGTAAGCAATTTATATAGTATACTGATGTGTGCAAATTAATTAACAGTCATGAAAAACATATAGCAGCATGCAGTGGCATGGTGCATTTAACATGTCTGTGAGTCCAAGTTGCTTCTTTTATAGTTGATAAGTAATGAAGTGCTATAACTAGTAATTATAATGATTTATTTACTTGTTCTTACTTTTTGAAATTCTCTTTTATCTTGAATATTGTCATCAACATTCTCTATGAGTATTAACAGATAATGAATATAGAATATCAATGTTACAAAAATCATATGTAAAATCATTTTCGTGGTTGTGACTCAAAGCAATTTATTGAAGTTAAAACCATTCGGCGTGTTTTGAAGAATTGTATACTTAAAGAAAATAATTGTGAACATCAATAATGGCAAGAAATGAAAACCTTCATTAAACCATCTTATTACGAGAAAGTTGCAGGTTGATGTGGTCACAAAATGCAGAATTTGGCAATTTAATAATCTTAAAGTTATATATAGATAATATTAAATAATGATTTTAAAGATATTCAACTTTTGTTTTATTTATGTTGAGGTTTTATGAAATAAGAATTAACCATTTGCAGTGCACTGTAGTGGGCTTTGCAAATGTCCTTCTTAATATTCTTTCTTGATATGAATTTAAATTTGTTTTTATGATTGAAAGTAGATATCTCGATAAAATTTAAACAAAAACATTAAAATTAAAATTGTTAAGCTTATCAATGAACTGAACTGAAATAAAATATAGAATTACATGATATGTAATTTCTATTTGTAATATTTATAACAACTGTTAGAGCAATAGAAGTTGCTTTTTTCAGAACTTTACTTTGCTGTAAAACGTGCTATCATGATAATTATGCATTTCACTAAAACAAAAATAAACCTTTATGATTAATACTATACTTCAAAGTTGTTGAATTTCATCAGAGGAAAGAGAATTAAACAGGAAATCAATTATATTAAACAAGATGAAAATGATATAACTTTGCTTTACCTCCTCTGTATGACATTTTTCTCACAAATATGAATAACAGATGTCTGTGGGCTTTGTTTTTTTCTGTTAGTGAATTAAAAAACTACAATTTTAAAATAAAAATTTTCCGACGAAAAAAATTGCCGCTTATATTGATTTTAATTCAGTGGATAAGGATCATCAACAAATTTATTTTTTTCTGTTTTATTTCGATCTTCGGGAAAGTTTTTAATTGTATTGGTCATGCCCGCATACTTCCATCATGAACCAGATGTTTTGAAGAGGCGCTATAATGTATCGAATTGATTATAATAAAACTATCAAATGAAGAGGTGAATTAGACTTTTACAATTCATTTAAACGTTGAAGAGCAGACACAAATGAAACCTCAAACTCGGGCACCAAATGTTTGATGAGAGTTTAAAGGTAAACATACCCTTGGTTTTTTAATTGCATAAGGTCCTATCTCTCTCATTTATTTCTGATATTGTGATAATTTAATTACGCAACCGTGTTAAGCCCGGCCACAAATGTTTTATTACATAACAATCACCATTTTCCCTGTATTATAATGATTACTTCGGATTCTCCAGCCGTTCCCGAGTATTCCCAAGTCTCGCGTAATTACACTTGTAATTTTCAAAAGGTTTGTATCTGTAATTCAAATGTATAACTTAATGGAAAGACGCGCACCGATTGACTAGGAACAACCTTTCATCTGAGATGTCCAAATGTCGTGCGTTTTAATTCAATATCCCTGATTTGATGAAAAGAGCGATGTGTGCTATAATTAAGTCGGGATCACCGCAATTGCCATTGTGGCTACCCCGATGTGTTGTTTCGTTAATCAAATTTATCCCCGACAGTGGATTCCGAATCTCTCGGGTTAATCCCCTTTGTTTCCTCTACACAAATTTGTTTTTAATATTGTCATGGAATGTGGTTTCAATATTGAGATGTTTCCCTTCGCTGACAACAAGCTAGCTTACACGACAATGACAATCTTGGACAAAATTTTGAACAAAAATTTTTTTTTGTAACCCATTATCTGTTGAGAACCAAAAAAAAAAAACACAAACCAAAAAAACCCCCAAACAAAACAAACCAAAAAACAAAACGTGAACCAATTTTTATCATGTTCTAAGTTTCAAAAACATGCTCGTTTTTTTTTCTTAAGATTAAGACGAATGTAATTCAAGAATTTTATATCAATGCATGGCTGTTTGCATAATTTTCAAAAGTGGTGGAAATTTGAGTCTGTGCATCCTCAAAGCTTCGTTGGTTTAAAATTTGTACATTGCAATGAATGTACACGATAATACATATTGAAGGTGAAATATGTATTATCGCTTTAATTGCAATGAATGTACACGATAATACATATTCCACCTTCAATTCTCTCTCTCTCTCTCTCTCTCGTTGTATCTGACATTCTGGCCCAGGTTAAAACTCCATGATTTGTTTATTATAAAAAATAAATCGGCGGTACCTGCTAAGTCAGAGATCTCTCCGGATTTCCAAACGGCACGCACGTCCTATTAGCCGGCTTTTCATGTCCCGGAACAAATATTTTTACATTGTCATCCTGCAAGGAGCTTTGTTCAACGACTGAAAAGTGATAATTTTTGCTCTAAAAATGCAGGTTTAACATTCTCGGGATCTATCGTAAAAAATCTTTTCAAAAAGTAAGTAGCATGAAAACCATATTGTTGCATTACACAGTACATATTTGACTCTATTCGGATTTTGTTGTTTTCTTTTTTTCATTTTTCGAAAAATTCAAGGTTTTGTTTTTTCACAAAACAAGAATAATTTTATAAGTAAGACGTAGTCCAGAATGCTGATTTACAAAGTACAAATCAAATCAATGTTTATTTGAGCAGGGGGCAACCCCGAAGTTCTTCCTAATATTTTTCAGTCAATTAACAAAATATGCTTTTGAAAACTATTACATCATTTAGTTAAAATGCATGTTAAGGCATTTGAAAGTTATAAAGATGTTCTTATACCATTGTAAGAACTCATTTCTAGTACAGTGTTTGTTTCTTTGAGAAGATACGTATTTATATATTTATTTTATAATAATGTGTAAACTACATTGTATACGTAATGTTGAAGTGTTTTTGATGTTCTAAAGGAAAAAAATATTCTAGAGATTTTTGTATCGTGAACGTGTTTGGTATAACAAGTATTTGGCATGTGAAATGCACTGAATTTAATAAATAAATAAATAAACAGTTCATTTTGCAGATTCATGCTTCAGTTAAATTTAGTCAAAACTATTATGATCATATTTCATACATCTATATATTATTCAATTCTCGTGCCTTTGTGTCACATTTCAGTAATGAAGCATGTTTTAATTTTTTGAGTTTTATCCTGAAAAAAAGAAAACATTAATACTAAAATTTTCAAGCAATTCTTACTTTCAATAAAAACGTTTAAATAATGACTTGGAAAAATTTGACACCCAACAGCCGAACGTGCCATAGACCCATTTCATCTTTTGAAAAAATAACAGAAGATGTAGGGGCGAATAAAATGGTTTCTCAAACACTTTCAAATAAAAAACCCCGAATAAATGCATATTTAATCATGACATTATATCACTTCATTTGATTGTGTAACAATTTACTGCAGAAAGGTCCGGAATAGTAAATATTTTATGAC
>WFKH01006014.1:13493503-13543503 GCA_016163765.1 Magallana hongkongensis | reverse complement strand
TGGTTTAAGGTGGTAGTACACTTCAACAAGCGACAGAATAAATAAAATGTATTCAAATAAGCACACGCCTGAAATGATAATTGTTGTTATTAAATAGCTAAAACTGTGATTAGTGATAATATTTGTTGCTATTTTTTTCAAAAATAAAATTAACTTTAGGTTTTAAGAATTTTTACATAAATATATATTTAGTTTATTTTTTTCGCTTCTAAATACGCACTGGTTCAAAAAATGTTCACAAGTCAAAATACTTGAAAAAGAACACAATGAAAATCAGTCAGATGGGACAAATGCATTTAAAGTTGTTTTAATCGAGAATGTACTAAGTGCATGAACTAATTACCACGGAAAGTAGGGAACAATTCAGATTGCAGCAATACTTGAGATCTCCTTTGATGTTGATGGAGAGAGAGAGATGGGTTGGAGAGGACTCCGAGATTTCCGCCTCCGTAAAGATAGGCTGGTGGCCCTTTTGACCATTGGTAGAGGCAACCCTTATAAGCAAATAGAAATTAAAACATATCCTGGTACGCCTATCGTACATAAAGTTAAATTTTACTACCGCAAAGAATTTTTCGGATATTTTTTAATGCAAATTCAGTACCTAAATTATAAGGTTTTCCCCTTTACAAAATGTGAATAAAACATAAACAATTCAAATCAACTAGTTTGACAATAAATAAATAATTAAATAAATAAATAATAGGCCTTATATATTCTGTACAAGTAAATTGAGTAATGTGTATGATGCAATATCAAGGCTAAAGTCAAAACTAAAGATTGTTCTTATTGATTGATCGATTGTTTGTTTTACGTCATTTCGAGAGTACTTACTCCTATGTTTTTTTTTACTTATGAATTGTTATTTCGTTGCAAAATGGTATGAAAATGTATTTCAATTTGATTGATTGTAAACTGTTTCCGACGTTTATTTTCCTTATTCGATGCTCTTTTATGATCCAAAAACGTTCTATTTTGCAAACAATGATTGTAGCTATACACAGGTTTAATATGGACGAAAAGATCGATCAATTCTTTAGAAGTGAAAGACATGATAATGCAAAAATGCAACAAGTTGTTTTATTCACATCATCTTGTTTTGGGGGGTCTTTTTACAGTAAATTGATAATATTTGGCTGTAAATTTAAAGTAAGGAATTCATCTGAAGTCTTTATTTTCTAGAAGGAACATATCATTTCATAAACAAGAACTTTGAAAATAAAGTGAAATATCTAGGTGGTTTTTGGGACATTTATATGGTGTCAACTGTGTGTTTCATATATCTGTATGTGTCAAGTTTAATCACATACTAATTTTGATATATTTCACTTGTAATTAAAACGGTTGAATTAAGCTGGTATTAAGTTGATTATCGTTGTTTCTTCATTTCACATTACATAAATTCCAAAAGCTAAAAATCATATGTTATGAAATGTTAAAAATGTTGCGACAACGATGAAAAACCCCCAAAATGAGTTTACGATAAGCAACATCTTTTTTGAACGTGCTTTTAATTTACTATTTGTACAAAATACTTATTATGTTACTCATTATAATATTCTAATTAAAAAAGAAAGCTCTTCCCAGATGTATTAAACTAAGACTGACAAATTCGATTTTCAACTCTTTTCCCCGAATTTTATTTCACTGCTACGTCACACATGTATGCAAAACTTTTCTCAAAGGTGTGGAGGACCCTTAATATTAATATTATTGATATATAAGTAAACTTTATTTTGATAAAATTTCGAAAGTAGCATAAGGTGATTTCTGGAGACAAATACAACCATGGGTGCAATGGCAAAAGAGTTGAGAAATGTACCAAAGAACCAAGACTGAAATTATGTTATCGAACAATTTTTCGGGGCTGAGAAATATACAAGATTAACATACATGTATTATAGCGTGTCACATTTTCAATAAGATTGCATCCAAAATATATCCCTCTCAGTTCAAAAACCCATCTCGAACCCCTTTTAAAGACAGAATTCGATTTTCAAGGATTTATACAAATCATTAGTGATATAGATTGACTTTCATAAGAATTTTGTAGCAAAAAAAGGAGACATCCTGAAATTGACACATATTTATTAAAGTATATCAATGCAAAATTAACTGTTAAAAAAAGGTTTTATGCAAGGTCTGTTTGTTCTGAAAAGTTCTTCAATCACGCCAATATTGAAATATTCTCTCTTTAATGATGAACTATGTTCAACTTTGATGCATCATCGATTGAAAAGTTTGCTTTCTCTCTTTAATGATGGACTATGTTCAACTCTGATGCATCATCGATTTGGCTACTAGTATACAACATTTACATTAATCTGCTTTAAAACTTTTTCAATAAATCGATATCTTTTCAAGACTTTTATAATAAAGTTTTACTATTTTTTCAAGCAATAATTCTTAAGGTTTACTTAAAAAATAAAAATGAACTACCCGTTGACATACATGTATTTGAAATTTCACAATAGAATCATGTTGCAGAGAATTATTTACTTCAAAACTGCCAAGAGGACAAAAGTGACTGCTGAGTGAATTGAAAACGGCAAAATCATACGAAGAAAAAATTGCTTCAACAATAAATACATGTCAATTTAAAATTAATATTGAAAATAAATTAAATACAAAAAAACAAGCAATTATAAACATTTAATAGGTGCGCAGTCGATAAATGGTTAAAGCATACCTTCCCCAAGTGTCAGACAAAAATCCTTTTACATGTATTTGTAATCATGACAGCGTTATGAACGAAGAAAACTACTTTCTTCCTGATTTTCTAACGATTTACAAGTAGATATCAGTCCATGCATATATTATATTAACGGTCTAAGCGATCCACAGTAGTGGTTGTTTTTCCTTCCAAATTCATACTCCCTATTTTTACCCAATCTATAAACAGTTCTTTGTTTAATTTTCATAAAATGTTTATAATTATGACGGACGTCAGAACTCATAACTATGCCGGCATGTTCAATTATAATCTATTTTTGTTGTTTTCATTTTCCACTTGTAACGATTTATATTTTTTTAAAAGTGTGTTTGCTAATTTGCGATTGTAAAGTTTCATAATTTTCATATACATGTAGTAATAAAAGAGAATGGTTAATGTATCTGTGGAATTTTATAACACACTGTCGCTTTCTGTCTCATGTCAGTATTTATTTCTTCATGTTCATGTGAAGATGATACTGGTATGTCTACATGCAAAATACCACAATACCTGCATGAAACTGCACTGTTGTTTTATTCTGAGCCAAAGGATTCACCAATTGGTCTCTGTCTGAGAAACGTTGGACGAATCTCTAGGTATACATGCATATACAAGAAAAGTTGTCGTGATCTACAAGATTTGCAAACCTTTATCAAAGCATGAGGAATTTGTGGTGAGAACACTCAACACAATATATTCTGTAGTTTTCAGGTTTAAAACAAGTTTGAAATACCTCGTGGTTTTTAAAATGTCCCCACAGCTGCTTGCTTTTCCTGATCTGTGTTGTTCGTTAAGGAGTAGGATTATTCTTACGCTTGCCAAACACTTCTCCCCTGTCTTCAGATCGCAACTTTTAATGTTGTGTGGGTGTACATTAATTGGCAAAAATATTCGAGCTTCTTTTTCAAGTACAAGCGCTTTCATCTAAAGATAAAATTCACATTTGAAATAAATATTTACAATAAAGAATAATTATCATTATTTACACTGATTTTCCAAACTGATATTATAAAACAATTCCGATTGAACAGATTTATTTTCATAATAAATGAACATTTTTAGATTCAAACTACAAATTAAATATAAGGGAAGACTCTCATTCTTAAGGTTACGATCAAAAAGCAGTTGTTTTAATGTATGACATACAATTATTTCATTCACTTTTCAAAAACAATATACATAAGTGAGTAGTTGTTAGAGTTACGAATCTCACGCTCGACATATTTAACTGATATTGTTGGTTATTGTTGAAATACTACAACTCTTTGCAATATGCTAGAATTCTGTGAAAAAAATAATTTTAGACAAAAATTGTGTTATCAATAAGTTTATCCCGTTTTATCCCTTTTATCAATTGCATATACATGTGCCGAGAAGATGAGAATTGGCGCGTGCTATTTTCTCAACAAAAAAGTGCAGACATTACTTTTTTGCAAATAACACTGCAGATCCTATATAAATGCGTATATACTTCACTACAAAGATCTGTAAAGTTAAAGTTCATTAACGTTTCATGGAGATACCCAGATGTTCCAATAAGATATCTGCCATAGTACGTACTAATCAGACAAGATCCATCCTGCCATATAGCGGCATAATTCTATTGTTTGAGAAGAACATATTGCAGTTATTGGACTGTTTATGTTGACAACAAGTCCACGATGATTAATTACTGTTTCTTCCCTTTATTCGTGTCTGAGGTAGATTCACCTACCCCTCCTAATTATAATTAACCCATGGTGCTGTCCATATATATCATATTCATAATAAGCATATAATCCCCCGGAAATGCTCATTTATTTTTGTTATACGCACATGTACCTGTTACTAATAACTAATTAAAAATCTAGTTTAACTTGAAGAAGAGTTGAATTGCTCTAGTTTACGTAAATATGAGTATGTTTTAGTGCACAGTACTAAGATAAAAGTGATGGGTGCCGGACGTTATCAGATCTGTAGGCTCGATGGTACATGTACATGAACATGTACATGCATATATCTGTTTAGAATATTAACCTTTTCCTTGATAATGAAAAGCCTTTTCACAATCTCGATAAAAGATCAAAAAGTACATGGCCAAATGAGCACACATTGAGACCTCACTAAGGGATGTATAACTCTAACCTACTTTAAAAGTAAATAGAAATAAATAAAGTTCAAAAGTCAAGGTACACATGGATTACGTGAAGAACATTACGTAATAATCATAATCGCCATTGAGTCTATCTATGCATGCACACAATGCACATAATTAGTCACCTGTATTCGTGCAGGTAATAATTAACCAATTTATTCAAGTTTTAAAGATAAAAGGTTTTTTAAAAATTGTGCAAAAAATATATATTTTAGGTTTGGTGAATACCTTGATGATACGTGGCAGCGACCCTTTGCTTTATTACGTGAATTTGTTGTTAGGGTGATAGCCTTGCTTTCACACCTTAAGGTAGCTGAAGGCTTCAACTGTCTCTCAAAAGGACGAAAAAGTGAATAAATGGATCTTGTGCGTGAACAACCGCATTAAAAAAAGAAGAGGTCCATTCCTTGGTATACCTTTTACCGAGTTCACGAGGTGACACCTAGATGCATGGGTCCTTGCAATGGTTAATTACAAACTGCTTTCGTACTCGGTCTTTTTACGTGTCGGGGGACAAAAGATTAAACCTGGCAGGCTCGTTTCTGACACTGACGAATAATTTTTCTGTATCAAAATGAAATTACGTTTGAAAGTTAGTGTAACAAAATAATGCCTCTTTCCAGCGATTTGACTTTCGCCATCTTTTATAAATTATTTTTGCCAAGCGTGACATTGGGATCTCGCGAAGCTTGTTACAAAATAATCATTTGTAATTACGTATTTTATAGGTAACCTTGGCGATGAAAAGAAATTCCCGCGCATACATTCGGGACAAAATTATTTGTCTATTTCAACGTCTATGAAGTAAAGATCCTTTTTGTGAAGCAAAAATTTCAAATTTACAAGAAATTAACCTGAATATTTGACATATGGTGTGCGTTAATGAAGTCAACCAGTTTATCATTTTATTCGTTGGATTATGCAATACATGGGGCACATGGTCCATTGATTTTTAATGTAACGGTTCATTTCATGAAATGATTATCAGCATTCCTTCTAATAAATTTAACATTTTTTGTTTATTACTGTTCAGTACCATTCTGTCACGTGAATAGACAAAGAAGTCCGAGAATATTCTACTATTTCTAAGGTCTTACGGTCCTGTACATATATTTATTCAATTTTCTTTTTTACAGAAGCTCAAATCAACTTATCGTATCATAATTTAAGTGTATGTGTTGAATTGGAACCTTTACTTATCCATCAATGTTACAGAATATAACGTGACATGAACTCTGTGTTACAATGTTCTAGTCTGTAGAGTACACTGATAAAACTGCAAATACCACTCTTAAAGTTATTTGGGAACACGTAAATTACGACGTGATGGGAAGTTGTTTTATAAGGTAACACACTCCCTGGCGAGTACTCAATGCAATATTACCTGCTAGTTTGTAAAATATGAAATTAATTTAACCAATCGTTCGGTTTTGTTTCCGTCTCTTCCGTTCACTTTCTGTGAGTTGCCTCCCTTTAACCATAAAAGTCATACACAACATTCGGTTAACCGACACAAGTGGGAACATTCAGTTTGGCCTTGAACATATGCACACTTTTATCTTGGTGTCAAGATATCTTGATTTGTACAGCGGAACAAAGCCATTTTCCCTGCATCTGGGGTTGTTTCGCTCTGCCGACAAGCATATTTTATGACCTTTTTTTTTTTTTTAATTTTTATTTTTCATTTCATATCTTTTAATATAGTAAGGCTTTAACAGTGGATGCGCATTTATTGTATACAAGCCTGGTTTTCTCTATTACTGCTACCTGTTCTATATGGATGTCAGTTGTACATTATGGTTCTGTCATTCGAGTCGCACTTATTTAACCGCCGGGTCATTTCTAATGCAATCGGAACAAAAAGAGCGCGCAGTGAAATTTAAGTGGGGCAACGAAAGGGCGAAACTGCATGGCAGATTACCACCTATAAAAAATGAAAGCATATGACATGGGACTTTTGGGGCGAGATAAGGATTAACAATTACAATACGCTGATAGTTCTTGTTTCCTATTCACATAAAATCGGTTTAAATGTGTCCAAGGTTTCTATCACAGAGGCTTCCAGAAAATATATATCAAGTCTTTTCATTTTGAATTCTAAAACATTTTAAATGTGTGTAATGGGATATGTCTGGAATCTCAAACTGCACCGAGGGAAGACCAAACTCAGCATTGGGTTTCTGTACCCAGAATTTATCATGAATTTTACATTAGTTTTAATTAACACAATATTTCTGGGAAACGATGTATATTTTATTTACAATTTTGATTTAAAATTCCTATCATAAACGCGAATGTAGGAATATGAAACGATTATGAAATATATAAAGTGTTCTCTTATGTTTTATTATCACAAATGATGATCGGCTAGTATTGAGGTTACCTCTGGTGGTTCACCTAATTGTAAGTTACATATAATCTATTCTAAACTGAAAAATAGTTCAATATGACGTTCAACAGCACGAGTTTAGATTTTATTAAAAACTTTCAAATATTTTAATTTTTTACAAGGATATGCAAACAATCAAAACTTTAAGATACTAAAATAGAAATCGTGTATAAGCAGAAACAAGTTCTGTTTTTGACATATCGGATGGAGTTTTGCTGCAGTAGTTGCTAGAAAACACTTACCATCGTGCAATGATTTGGATGTCGATATCATACAGACCTACAGGAAAAAGTCGAGAAAAGGCCATTTCCTATTGAGCCGGAGATCAACATCTCTATCTGAAGTTTTCGTGCATTCGGGTTCATTTTCTAATAATTCATTCCTTGGAATTCGTTATCTCTTAGAATAAACGCATAAAACACAACATTGTACCTCATTTTCATACATTAAAAGTGCAAACTGTAATAAATAGAAATCTTGTAATTTACATTTACAAGGCTGACTTAAGACATCCGTTGCAATAAATACTATTTGAAAATCAACACTCATTGATTGTAAGGTTTGATACTGTCTTGTTTCTTTCAACCTCGGGATTTGATAACAAAGTTTGGATGATCGTATTCACTGTTTATAAGAAGGGAAGTCTTTGAATATATAACACCAATTCATGTAAAAGTGAGGAGCACTTTATAGATGAAAGTTGGATTGTTTTCAAATGGCCGACCTTGCGTTGCACGAATCTGTATCAACAATGCTGGAATAACTAGCAATTGTAGTCAAACCAGCGGGGTATCAAAATATTAGCAATGGCCTTGTGTGGGTGTGTTGGAGTATTGCTAATTGAATAAAAATTAAATAACGAGAAAATTTTACAACTTTATTACATTAAAAAGAAAAGAAAAAAAATCTTGGTGCAGTGGGTTACTAATTCTGACCCAGAAATAGGGCCCTGGCCTACTTAGAGTTAACCCCCTACCTAAGCATTCCAGAAGTCACCCATAAAGGTTTCTCCCTCCTATGATGTAGCATGCCTTCACTTCGTTCATTTGTTCGTCATTCTCACAAAATGATCTTATTCAAACATCAAGGTCGAAAATTCAGGGACATCAAATCAATTGAACGCTGTCAGGTATATATATATATAACTTCACTGAAATACTTACAGTCACTGCATAGATACTCATCGTTGTGCAAACATCAAGCAATCATGTTTTGGTGGGGGTAAAAGTGTTGATTTTATATGTACTACTCTAGTATCTTTTGCTCTTAGTACTACATGTCTCAATAGAAAGCATATCAATATTTATATACATTATCCCTTACGACCCTTTATTTGAAAACATTGAATTACTGTACAGTAAGGATGAATGATATAAAAGTATCTTTTCTGTATCAAGGTCATTCGCATTATCAGTGTTAGACTTTGCTTAAATAAACTTTGTGATTAAAGATCTCAATAATTTCTTTTTATATAATCAAAAAGGAAATGAACTTGTTTTGGTTTTACAGAACCCATCATGCAACCTTTGGAATCATTTTTTGAGTCTGTCCGCCATATTATTGCAGGCAGTGGTCTGTCGCTTCATCAAAACAAGCCCAGTAACCTAACTAGTCATGGACAGATTAAAACAGCTAGACATGTTCTCTGGTAATTAAATTTGCGTTGCCTTTTTTGTATGCAACATTGGTATTTAAAGTTTGTGTATTGTATAACACTGCAATCCGGGTCAAGCCAGGCCATCCTGGGCAACGTTCAAGCGAAGCGGCGAGACCTTGCACAGTACCGATAGTATATATCGCATTCAAGCCTTCAAAGTGTGATAAGAAATTATATCATTACATAACATTCGCCAAAACCTACAATTTATTGCAATGGGTGAGCAAATAAAGAACAGATACGATATCCCGCCAACTCGATTTGATCTCAGATGCACAAGCATGCACAGTTTGCAGTTAAGTTTAAACGAAGCAAAGGGGCACCCTAAGGATCGCAGCCAGCACAGGTGTTGAGGGTTTCATTAATTAAGCAACCATACTTCTTTGTCAACATATTTATATTCGTCTGAGGCAGACTCCCTAGAAAATGGCGGAACGTATTTATGATCTCGTTACTTATGTTTGTTGAATAACATGTCGTCTGAGTACCCATCATACTTATCCTTTCTGTCGGGAATACAGTGTAATTTATCAAAGGGACTATTTTCTGAGTGCGCAATGGTACGTATAAAGGTTAATTCGTGATGTGTCAGATAAGTTGCTCCACCTTTTGATTCTTTAATGCCCGTATGTCACACGAGACTAAATGTCAAGGCATTACCGGAACGAGAATTTAGCTATTCTCCAATGTAATTATATAACACAAAGAGTTTATGTTTACGCGTTGTGTGAGAAAACCTCATAAAATATACCCAATCAAAAGAAATTAAATATCAAATAGACGTAGGTTTTGAATTGGAGAATTTAAATGTCTGGATATTATGCATGCTGATTGCGTAACATGTCAAAAAACACCAACCGCTCTGTTCTCAGTTATTTCTATTTTACGAAGACTACACTATACCTTGTTAACCTTTTTTCGATAGGTATGGGATATGTTTATTTTTTTTAATTTATTGAAAAAAAAAATAATTGAAAAGAACATGGGTATTAAATCGATTGAACCCCAAATAATACAAATAAAGAAGCTTTAATATTTTTGCCAATGACAATGCCTATTGTATGTTCTGTGCTGTTCTTTTAAAGCTATATAACTTTTAATGAAAAAGATCATGGGTATTAATTTCACAGAAAATCTGCATTTGAGTAAATGAAAAGAGTAAATAAATATGACTTTATATTTCTCAAAGAACATATAAAAATGTACAGTGATCAAGTTCCAGATAAAACAAGTATGAAACTGTATACATTTCATAATTTCCACGCATGTTTTTGCTCTATAATTAACTAGTTTTCACCGATAAACTATGCATGCTTTTTAATGCAAAGGTTCAGTTATAATGATAATATTTACGTCTCGCGTGAAATTTACCAGGAAATGCTATACAGTAAAACATTTTGTACCCATATTTACATTGTGAGAAATTTATTAGACATTATCCATGATATGAGGAAGTCACATCATAAGATGGATAATTTCGTTATAAACAGTTTTCATTTTCTGTGATATTTTAATTTGTTGAAAATTTGAAGAAATTTTATTATCTATTTATTTATTATACCCACAATCCTTACTGAACTATTAAAAAATTGAAAATTAATAAATATTTTTATCTTAAGAATTCTGTTCATATTCATGTTATGGATGATGCAACACCGATTGAGGTTTTTTTTCTTCTATAAATTCCACTTAAATTCAAGAAACAATTGAGTTTAAAAAAAATAAAATAAAAACCGAAACAAAAACCAAAAAATTCACGAACATTTTGTTTAAATTCTCTTTTTATGATATTTTAAAAATATAATAATAATGATTAAGGATGAAAAATCAAACTTTTTATGTTAAAAAAGGCGGAAATATTCAAAACAAGCAGATACATGTAAATGTATGAGTTTTAGTGACCTAGAAAAAGAAACTTGTTTTGCCACTTGTAATTAAATAACTGTTCAAAAGAATTGTTTGCTTTAATTATTTAATGCACAGAGACAACAACACATCTTTAAAAGTTTTCATAAATCAATCAGTTATCTGCAAGCTTTCAAAAGTATCGATCCAAGTTTCCAATTTGCAGCTCCCTTATGCAATATATTGTGTATTTTGTCTATTTTTCAATATCAAATTTCGTCCAATATCAACAGAAGGGAAAATTACGGGTAATCGAATATCATTGTAATGTCAGGTTCTTGTTAAATCATCTGATTTGTATTGAACTCCTTAATTATCTGTAAATATATACACATGGGTTCCTCAATAGAACTTAAGCCTTAAATATGACTAACGGAACTTTCTAAATCACAATTACCCTGTCAAAATTTGAACCTCTGTAGAACTAGTCTTTGTCCAAAAATTGATTTGAAAATTATTTATAAACTTCTAATTTTTCTAATTATATTGGTGATAAGGTGTAGATTTCAGAAATTTGATTTTTTGAATTAGATTTAATTTTTTATTTTGTTCATAATAAACGGATCGATTTCCTGAGAATTCGTGTAGGTATGAAGTACTATTGAGAAGAAGAGGATGTCTAGAAAAGAAAATGTTAGTTTATACTTATTATGCATTAAATTGAGAGAGAGAGAGAGAGAGAGTATCTAATAAACGCACTCAACTATTGTGATGTACCGAATGTATGGACTTACTCAATTAAGCACCATTCTTTCATTTTCAACATCTCAATTTAAAAAATTACTTTTAAGACAAAAAAAAACTTTTTATATATTTCTCTTTTATTACAATGTATTTAACAAGTTGTTGACTTTCAACGCACGTGCATACCTGGCCCATCGTTTCGTCAGATATTTTAACTATTAAATATAAGAACGGGGAAGCAAGGAAGACCAATTTAATCTAAAAAAAAATACATCAATAAATTCATTCCCATTCAATATAAAGAGGATAAATTTTCCGTTCTAACAGTTTTGAGGTATGAGGCTAATAGGTCAAATTTCTGAAGTCAAGAGGGTCTAATCATTGCTAATTATAGCTTGTTGTTGTCTGCAGGCTAATTGAAGCAAGGTCCTGCAATCATCCCAACCCTTGTGCCTTATGTAATGTGCCAATGATCTTCCAATTCAACGGATTCGCTGGAGTATGCACAATCTGTAGAAGACTGTGTAAAGGCGAGGACCCTTTGAGTGTGAAGAATAAGCTCATCGGTGCATACCTATGACAATAAAACAGGCAATAAATCAAACCTTTTGAATGCTTGTTATCCAAAATTTACACCCCTGATCACGGGGAATCATTGTTCAGTCCAGACCCCCTGAAAACCTACATAGCCCCATGATCTGCAGATAAACTAAATGGTAAAAAGCGGATTTATACTTCTAAATATACCAAACATAGAAAATAACGTCTAACACAACCATGAAAAGACCATGGACTGTCGTAACTAGAGTTGGTGATCGAGATATGATACAAGCGTCTCTTTGCAAAATGGTTACAAAAAGCCATATAGTTGCTTCTTCAACATATGGGGAGTGATTGTCCTTTCCCCAATTTCAAAAGCCCTGAGGAGGTGGCTAAATAACAGAGGAGGAAATCCCATTGACCCCAAAGAAAACAACTTAATTATCTATTGGAGATATTATGCAACCGGCAGCGTACAGTCAATTTTAGAAATTATCCCTTTACAAAGAGGCACCTGTGACGTCATTGTCCTTGAAACGGACAACAATAAAAGATGAGCCCCCAAAATGGGTGTATGCACGAACGTTTTTGAAAACTGTGCATTAAAGGATTAAAAATTTAATGTCAGTTGATATGAAGTCGATTCCCTAATTTGATGGGTTGCAATTAGTGACTGGATACTTTTTCGTTAATATTGTTAATTGCCGCAGATCGATTTCAGAAACCAATTTTTTCTCACCTTTCAGGTCCTCTTCCTGATGGAAAACCACTTGTCCGACAAAAACAATCAAAATTGGACCGTTTTTGTCAATTCAATTTACTGTATCCTCTATCTATATTTGCCATTTACGTTCTATCCATTTCATATACCATCCAAAAGGTTCTACAAAATTTACAACATTTTTGTTTTATATGGATGTTTTCTATTTTTAATAAAAGAATAAGAAAAAAAAACCCCCAAATTTCATAAAAGGCGCAATTTTTATACATTCATATAACGCTTAAATTGGTGTTAATGGTTTTTTTTTTCCTTTCAAACTTTTATTCAAAAAGTACTAAAAATCTGAAGTAAATTTCTACAATAAACTGATCAGTTTATTATTCTCTTTCAATTGAATTAAAAAAAATTACAATTGAATACTTTTTGTTTTTAACTTTATGATGTAAAATTTTTGTTTAATTTTATTTTGACATAATGTGTGATAAATTTTATCTATGTGTAAAACGAAAGGCGGAAACTACAATAAAAAACATGTAATTACAAATGCTTCTATTTCTTTTTTTTTCTTTCTTTTCTTTTTTTTTTTACAACTTTATACAATGTAGTGTCTATACGAAAATACTCAATAACGAAAGAAAAAACAGTTTCATAATGTGAAGATCGAAGTTCTGAATATTAATAAAGAAAAATGTATTACAAGCAAATTTTTTTATTTTATTCTTTAAAATATGGGGAAAAATTGATGGAATTATTAAGTTTAAATACCAGTATACATTTCATCGTAATTTATATTTATTTTTAAAAAAAATCGCATTTAATGGTTTAAAAAGAAATAGCTGAAACCATGGTGAATATAATTGAAATAATAACTTTACTAGGGTTGTAAAGTTTTGCTTGCATAACAGGTTTTATAAATTAAAAGATATATAAACTGGTTTTAAAAAAAATAGACAATATTAAACTTTTAAGACATAAAACATTTTACAACGAAATTCAAAACAAAATGCGCATTAAAAAAAAATTATAATCTTAAATGATTTAAACCCATTGTAGAATTTTAATTTTGTAATTAATAAAATTATATCATGTTTAAGAAATATTCAGGGTTAAAAAATGAATTTTACATTTTCTTCCAAACATTTTAAACGTTTCAATATCCATTTTTTATAATCACTTAAAACCTCTGGGGGTTTTTTTCTTTAATTTAATTCTTTTCTGAAATTATATATATTTTCAATCATTATAAAAAAAAAAGTCAGCTTAAATTGCTTTATATTATTTAAGATTTCAATATTTCTTAACTATTTCTGACAAATTCTGAACTAAAAATTAAAGCAAGTCAGTGACAACTATGAATACCATTCTCGGAAGAAAAAAAAAATTCCGAAAATATGCCGTCGCATTCCTTCTCTATGTAGAGCCATCCATCACGATTTGAAATGCAAATCAATATGGTTTACTATGATGAATTATCAATTTTTAGATAATTTATAGGGTGATTTATTGCTTTTAAAATCAATTAACAAGAATAGGTGACAAATGTGTACATATTAATTTCTTTTTCTTTTGCATGACTGTATCTAATCAAACAATCGAGGGATTTAGAAAAATTCAATAAAATTAAATGTAGGAAAATATGCAAGATTAACGAAAAATGCGCTTGAAGTGGGTTTTTTTTATTGTTTTTCTGGCAAATTTGAACTTACAATAAACTTGATTAGTGAAAGACTACAATGTTTTAATGTTATTCAATCTTCAGTTTTGATAGATTATTTAATGGCGAAATTTGTTTGAAAAAAATTTCAGCGTACTTCCACGGCCACTGATTAAGACAAGCCCTTGGGGTGATAAATTGTTGTATTGGAACATTTGCAAAAATAAATTGTAACTTTAATTAAATGCACATTTTAATACGCACCTGTTTACAAATTTAAAGCTTTTACCTTTCTAACATGCAAATAACATAATGAATAAGCCCTCGATTACGTATGCAGATTAATTAAGTTGTACTCATTAATTAAAAGCCGTGACACCTGAGTCTTTATTTTATTGATCAAATTTCCGTTAACGTTTCTTTTTAAATGTCCATCACAAATTGTTTCATTGCCCTCTGAACTGTTTTATCACAAACACCCTAACTAAAATACAATTCGACAGGCACACTATACCACTACATAAATTAACGGGTCATCTATATTTTTTTTTCAACGAAAGCGATAAAAAATCTTATTAGCCCCTATAAAACATCAAAACAAATATCCATATTGCATGGCTTTTTAAAATCTGAAGAAGAAATCAAATATACAAGTCATAAAATATGGTTATAACCTGAAAATAAATCTAACAGAAGTCTGCGGATTACGTAATAATAGTATTGCTATCATACTGAAATACGAACGTCTACATACCATGCAAATGAGCAGGGTCGCGACCTTGGCGCAAGATCTTGACTTTGCGTTAACATCCGGGTCTCTCATATATATATATTTTCTTCTTCTCTCGGGCTATGATGGTCGCGCACTATACGAATGCATTTTTTTTTTTTTTTTTTTTGCAGCGACACAATATAAACTTAAAAACAAGCTCATTAAGTGTTTCGTAATGAGGATAGTTAGCATTATGTAATTAGGATATTGTCTAGAGAATTAGTTTTATTTCTATGGTTTAGTATTTAGCATTGCTGATAACTTACCACGCATGATATAAGGAAGGAAAACTGACGTTAGGTTTGTTTTTAAAAGTAAAATTCTCTTTCCCAATGTGCATGAAAATGTTGATTAAAAACCGATTGACACTAAAATGGTTGATTAGAAAGCTGAAGAATGACACACATTGACCCCTGAGATTAATCTGAAACATCAACAGGCGAGTTCATGCAATCCCTTCATTGATAACGAACTATTTATCTAATCCCCTCTTGTTCTCGGATCGAACTCCAGTTTCACCCCTCTTGATATCTCTACTTCAAAGCCGGTAAAATGCAACACGAATTTCTAAAGCAAATATGATTGAGCAATCCAGCAACAGGAACATTTGTTTCTAATTTCTAAATCGCTGGTTTCGTTCATTTTGTTTCTATACTTCTGAGTAAGAGAGATAGAGAGAGTGAGAGGGAGAGAGAGAGAGAGAGCTAGAGAGCGAAAGAAAAAACCCCCAAGCCAGTTCATTATACAGGAGTTTCCTTAATAGCACCCCACTGCAATTTAAAAAAGGTCGAAGCCGCTGTTTACTCAAATGCACGGCAACAGCCCAACTGTGCACCGAAAGCATATTTGTTCTTTGAGAACCGCGTAATCGGGTGTAAGGGTATACTGCAATAGAGGGGCTTTGTAAACAGGCGAGGTCACAATCAAATTAATATTGAATAAGTAAAATGGCGCGGTTCAACCGACACTAAATATTTGTAATGCGTGATATCTTGGTTACCGACAGGGTGCACAAACTTTAATTGAATTTAGCCAATGTGCAAGAAACGATTTTTCCGTGGTAAGGGCCCCCGCAAATTAAGAGTTAGATATGCAGTGCAAAACAGGGGGAAATATATGAGAATGGCAGGATTATAGAGATGTATTGTAAACTCCCTACCCATCGAAAACCCCATAAACCTTTTGGCATACAACCCCTGGATACCCCAATGTGAACTTGAGACCATATGTATGTATGCACATTTGAAAGAAGTGTCGTCTGCGTTTTGTAGGTTATGTTACGCAATATGCTGGAATCTTGATAAAATTCAAAACGACTAACGCGATAAAGTGGACAGGTTGACATTTCAAATAATAAATGAAAGGTTATATGAATTACAATTCAGAAAATTAATAGAAAAAATAGAACATAAAATGTTAATTCTTCTATATAAAATTTCTTTAGAATTTAACATTTACATTAACAATATTTCATGAAAAATATAACAAATTCTAATGAATATTTTGATGTAAACTTTGCAATTAGAACATGCCAAAAACCTGTTATCTGTTTTTATTATTGTAAGTGCATTAATTTAGAAATAATTAATCATGCTTTCCTTCACCTTCAGTTTATAAGATTTTTTTTTAATTCATTTACGTACGCAAGCATATCTGAGAGTTGATACGGTAAGGCAAACCACCGACTAGATGGCCCGGATAGTCTACGACCTCCAGACAGCAAACAGTTCATAAAACATGGTTCTAGTATCAGAAAGGTTGAGCATCCGAAAGCAAATGGGGCTATCGCTAACTCCAAGTTTTTGAAGCTTCCATAGATTCAATTTACAACATCAAGAGCATCAGATCGTTTGAAGTTGAACGGTGCATCGTCGGCAGTGATGTAGAAAACCCAAGCATCCTCTTCTAAGGATTTGCAATCCGTCTGGGTCAGGGGCAACGCTGATCCTTTCTCAAAAACCACGAGCCCGTTTCAACACTTCAACTCATTAGGAAGCTAATTATACTTATACTGTTATATATATAAATTTAAAAAAAAGGGAAATCTTTTTTTTTTCCTTCGCATGTTTGAATTATATTTATTCTTAGTGGTGGAGGCGGGCTTGTTTACGGGGAGGAAGATCTCGTGTGTGTATTATAACAGATGAAATTATTATGTCGTGTGATTAGTTTTTTTTTTAACCCTGAATATCATCAATGACTGCAAACACCGCTAAGGAGTGGGGTGTTTTTATTCGTCTAAATTTTAACAATGAGTCCAATTACTCTACTCAACTCAAACAAGACATATTTAGAGACGTTCCATGGGAATTTGAGGGGTTTATTGAATCATTTTTGTAAAAGGTCTTTTAACCTGCTCATGATGATCAGCGATTGAGTACCGTGCGGCAAGATCAAAGGGACTTAATCATTACCTGGCGCGTGACGTAAATTTTAAACGCATAAAATGCAAGAGGAAAAAACCTAATATCAGTTATGAAAAGGTGTTACGTTGCCTTTGTCAGTGGGGCTATATTTGATCTGGTTCGTGTCAACAGAGAGCAATTGATCACTAAGTAAGGTTTTCTCCACAAACACAGCTCTGTGGCAAGGGGACACAAAGCGAGAGAGCCTTTTTGTGCATTAGTTTGCCTGTGTTGGTTATCTTCTGTGTGCTTAGCAATAATAGCCCCCGATTACCCGCTGAATGAGCCAGCTCCAATATCTTTTCGAGTTTTTTTATTACCGTCCTGAGTATACCACTGTGGAAAGTTTGACTTTATTCAGACGAATTCCAACATCGATTGTCCCCCCACCCGACTGTTGACAAACGCCTATCAGGTTCAATTATTTGTGTATATTGATCTATTAAGCACCGTTTATTTTATTATTTCCAGTCTGTGATGTCTGAAGTGGCAGGTTGTCCTCACTTGACCCAGCGCTCCATTCAACCTTTTAGATCAGAGGAACTCGTAGAACAAATAGTACGCCAAAATGAACATTTGTTGCATTTTTTATCACATATGTTAGCCAGGCAATAGGAATCTATTATTAGGCTTATTTGATATTTCAATCGCAGATCAAGTAGTTTCAAAAGAGTTCAGTTTTATCGATAACAATCTTTACAGCTGTGGCAATAATTTTCAAAATATTGTTACAAGGTTTGCAAACCTTGCTGGAAGACCTGAAAGTTTGAAAATAAATGACCGCTATAACTTTTTATTATGATCGCCGAGTACATGCACCTGAAATTAATTTTCGTGTATTCCTAGATATTGCTATAGAGTGATGTATTTTAGGAATGGTTTGATTTTCTATTATCACAGCAGCTGAGACCTTTGCAATGAGTGTCGACTGTGTCTACTAGATTCTTCAATCAAGTCTGCGCAAAAAAATATTTTTCTCAGTACATAGGATAGTTCGAACTCGGACACTTGCGCTTGTTGCTTCAGATGATACTACTAATGATTTATCTAAGAAATTCATCTTCGATATCCAAGGGTTATCGGTCCCCTCCGCTCCTCATAAAGCGGGAGCGGGGTGGACCGAAAACCCTTGGCTAGAGAAGATAAAGAAATTAGAATAATCTTATTCAACGAAGATGGTGATCGTTTTCACACCAGAATTAGCCAAGGGACTATCTCTGCGTTGCAAAATGAAGTATGCATTGGGACACATAAATAAAAGCACCCTGGTCACGGGTATTGCTTCACCGTGATTCATATTGACTTTGACCTTTAAGGCGTTTCCAAGGTCACCGCGCACACGCCTCCTGTACCCTTACGTGAATTGAGTTAAGCGACATCTGTGAGATTAAGATAAATAGTAGAATTAATTTGCTGTGAGTGATGCGCAGGTGACATATAAAATATACCCTAAACGAACGCAACAGTCGATCTCCACAAAGCAATCATTGTTTAGCTCCCTTCCCAGGGCTTCAAGACTATTTTCGCTTATAGTTGTACCTTAACCATAAGACGAGCAATGCAACTATTACACAGTCAATACGGTAACACTCTACGATAACGAATATAATTTGACCTTTTTTTTAACTTAAAAAGCTATTTCTTCTTCTTGAAAGATAGAAGACTTAGTACTGATACTTATTTAAAATATATATAAAAGTAAAGGTTTTGTGTTTTGTATCCCTTCGAGCTTATTTCATTCACGAGTTAAACAGAACTGTCGTGCTTACTCGGAAAATTTTGATGTTATGCAATGGACATAAAATTAATACAAACTTTACCTTATCATGAGAAGGAAACCTAAAATTTACGTTTCTCAGTCTTTGTAATAAAACCCCTGGGTTTATTCGGTCGTGCACCGATTAGCTACAATTTTATTTTTTAATGCAGTAAAACAAATAGTGTTTGTTTAATCGACAATTTATTTCATACTGATCAAGTAGAAAATGTCCATGTTTCTGACACTCTGTCACAAGACATATTCACTCAAGTGTAAAAGGTAACATAAAATTTGGAGAAAAACGGACATTCCGAATAGTCAACATCCGGCCAAATCTTGATCCAAGTCATATTTGTCTGTGTCAAATGTCAAGTTTTTTGCGCTGTTTAATGTAACGCACACTTGCATACAACACTTAAAAAGTTGCATATATCAAGAACCTTGCTCGCTCGACTGTAAAAGATATGGAGCAGCAATGCAGGTTTTGCCAAACAATAATAATGATGTAGTTTTTTTTAACCGTAATATACGTAGGAAAGGAAAAATTCTTTTTATCATAAATCAACCGTTCTTGCGAAAAGTGATAGTGTATCTCAACCTAACGGACACCTGGCGTTTAGGTCGAAGTAACATCTGATAAATTCACTTACTAAGAACCCTCTTAAATTGTCAAGTTTTTAGGTGGCCGTGTGTCCTTTTGACAGGCTTGGTTTAATACTTGGTAAGGTTGACGGAGATGTAGATCATTATTGATAAAAAAAAAAAAGTATAATTTTGTGTTTAAGATACTGTCCTGTAATCATGCATCATAAAATAAAAAAAAACAAAAACAAAAACAAAAAAAAAACAACTCACATTTTCCGTATTTAACGTTCAAAAATGCCAATAAGCATATTCCTCTTGAAGCAATTATGGTACTGTATCATCTATATATTAGACTTAAATAAAAGAAAACGAAACAAAATACCAAAAACTTATAGAAGAGAAACAAAAAGCAGAGAAATGTTTTCTCCATTTTTATTCCCATGGTGAGCTTTGTACCCCTCCTAGGTCCCTATCGATGGTTGGTGTCGGTGTGTTCACGGTTTGAACAATTTGAGTCTGCAAAAAATCGAAACGCCTTCACAATAATATTGAATCATAGATGAACTGTGTACTACTGGGGATCCACGAATCGTCGAAAGGGATGGAGGTGGTCGCGGTTAGAGCAAATTAGAATAATCGCTATATCTAAATGGTTGCATAGTAATTACATGTATAATTATATAGTAATAGAAATATACTCTGATGTTGAACTTTGCACTGCTCGTTGGACCCCAATATCCCACTATTAGTCCGGAGGTCACGTTTTGAACAATATTGAAGAAGCTTTGTTGTAAATATTGACATAACTGTTGATGTGTTTCTTGATTAGAAAATCTTTCTAAAACACTCACCCAATTTTTCTTTTTATTATATTTGCTTTAAACAAGATAAGTCGGACCAAGTTTGGTTAAAATTGGTCAATTGATCCTAGAGAAATATTTAAAAATATGAAACGATTTCAGGCAGAAAGTCGAACAAATCGAAGCCGGTTAACGGAATTCTAATTTTCAGGTGAGCTAAAAATCGAATAGAAACAAAACAAAAGAAACCAATAAAAACCAAATATCAAAAGAGAGAGAGAGAGAGAGAGAGAGGAGAGAGAGAGAGAGAGAGAGGAAGTGGGAGAGAAAGTAAGAGACGAAAATGGTTTTAAAAAAACCCTAAATATCAGTATTTATTTTTTGTTGTTGTTTAGTGTTTTATTGTAAATTAATCAAGACAGAACAGACATTATGGAGTTACCGGTAATATAAACAGAAATCTAAGCGGAAATTTGTGAATTTAATAAGCTGTGAACTAAGTTTGGATACTGACCCCATGAAATGACATCTCCTGGTCTTTTTGCCTGTTTTGCAGTCTCTGCATCTAGACACACTCAACGAAAGTGGAGAGTGGTCGTATTTGTGTTGAGGTGTTTTGGCCATTTATAACATTGTTGGTGGGGAAAGATCCCTAGGGCTTATGATTATTTATTAATTTTCATATGAAATTGGCCTGAAATATTCATTTTCTGAATTTAAGGTAAACGATATTTGATGATAACTTATCATTTGATGAGGAAGATGACACGCAGTATCATATTTGTATTAATATTACATTCATGTTTAATATCACCACATTCATTATAAAAGATCTCAACCTTTTTTCAATTTATAAATCAAACAACATCAAAAACATATTTTTCATCAGTTTCTTAATTAGACTTCATTCCTTTTCAAAACCTATAAATAAGCAAGACAAGTTCACATATGCAAGAGACAAACGGAAAACCCCTAACCAAAGCAATGCTGGAAAACCTCGATATTGATACTCGAAGTAGATTACATGAGGAATATCTTGTAATTTAAATTATCTGTATATCGTAAGTTATTTACAATTAAAAGTCATGTCTCTGTACATATTTGGCGGATAAAGAGGTCTCATTGCGAAAGGGGGAAGTATTATATATGACGTAAACGAAAAATCAAAATCAAAGACCATATGTTTATACGCATTTCAGTTGCATTCAATATATGCTAATTGAATATTCATTTTGTGTACTGTTTGTTTTCATTCCTTTTTGTTTTTTCTTACATATTTCTTTTAATCTTCTTTTCGTTTATTTCTTTTTGAAGTTTACATGTACCCCATATAGACTTATAGTCTAGTCTTTTTCTGATAGTGTCATAAAAAAATGTCTTAAATGTCATATTAAATGATGAGTGAAGTCAGTAAAGCGATTTGCCAGTTGATAACTAGGTGATAAATATACGTTACAATAAACAGAGCATTCAAAGTCAAAAACTAATAATGTAAAGAATAAAAGTATACATGTGTACTTCTGACAGTGGCAATGGTTAACGAATTTCTTGGTCCCATTTTCACAGAGCAGCGTGAGGGCATCGTTTCTAAATAATTCGCCATTCCTCTGCTTGACGAGGTTGTAGATATGGACGATAGTAATGACAATCTTTTTATCGCGGGTTGACAGGAGCCCTATCAGCTTACCCGTGGTGCCCTTTGTCACTTTAACAAACCGATCACACTATCTCCCCATTCAGGAGCTGGACAGAGGTCGTGACAGGACAAGGCATTCACGACCCGACGATTGTCGGCGGGGTGCTTATTTTGAACCTACCTGACACTTAATGGTCGGATTTTAAACATATCATTTCTCCCGAAAAGAGACCCTTTTTATGCTAGAGATGACAGTTAGTTTCGATCCTTTGGCCGTAAAATTAATATGGGGTGTTTTTTGGGTTGGAGAAAATTGCCGAGACGAATCGCAAGAAGAGTTTTTCCGCGACAAAAGAGGTTTTGGGTAATGCTTGGCTACCCATAAAATGTTACTGTACACGGAATTTCTTTTCGCTCTCCAGGGTGGTTTGTATTTTAGGGTACCCCGAACTTTTAGAAAATTATATGGCTTAAAGGTTTACAAACTGAGTTTATATAGCTCATTTTCAAACACAATTTTCATAACAACAACATATTCCAAGACAACGAATTATTGATCAATTATGTGCTTACTTAATTTGAAAGAAAAAAAATATATGTACAGCTGTATATGCAAAGAAAGTTTTCAATTACTTTTAAACTCTCATTTAATACTTTGATTGATTGCAAATTATGTCATACACTCTTGAATATATTTTTTTATTTGACACCAAATGCGGATGAATGTACGCTGAAATAAGTATGTATTGTAAAGATGGCCCATTGCAGAATTTTCTGGTCAGCGCGAGTGGATAGGGATGACGTTTATGGATGACAGATATATTTGCATCGTGTGATGCAGTTACCGGGTATCAAATACATCATGTAAGCTTTCATTAGTTGTACAACCAGAACAATATTAAAATCGATACTTGTTTTCATTTGGCCGAATTTTTTATTTTGTCAAAATTAACGCCTACACTTGTAACAAATACACAGAATCGAACTAATAGTTGTCTAATTAGCAGTAATAGATGTTAATTAATATGGTTCGACCTCTGTGGTATACGTAGTAATGAGAAACAACAAAAAGTCGAGACTCGTGGCGAGATCACGTCTTGCCTTCAATAACAGCTGTTCCAGTACAGGTTGGACGTGTAGTGATTTGGTGACAACTCATCTGACAATCAAACTTTCTTAGGGAAAAACTCATTAGATGAAATATGTATTTATTCGTTTCATTTCTAACAAAGCCGATAGGCAAAACGGATGTCAGCTAAAATTTGCATACAATATATAGTACAATATATATGATATTTGTTTGCAACATTTTGACGGGAATATTTCAATAATTCATGAATATTAACAAGACTTATCTGAAATATTTCCGATACAAAAAATGATAATGATATTTAAAGTGCATTGGTATGAAAGTTCGAAATTTACTTCATGAACTAGACATAGAAAGGTTAAGGCAGGATGCAACATTGAAATCCTGTGGTTGCATCTGTACCAATAGACAGACCTACATGACCATATGTCAACAATAGGCCGAGGCAGGATGCTGCACGCTCTGTGCATGAGATGCACCACTCACGATTGTAAATGAAGTAATAATTGATCTGAATTGTCGAGGATGCTACAATTTCCAGGGGCCAACCCGCGAACTCACCAGGCGTATTCCTACATAATACAATTTGTTAGCCCTTAGCCTCGAAATGGTCTGCATCGATGAATTCAGAATATTTGATTGATTGCGTATTTCAAAAACATGTTCCCGGGCGAAAGGTTCTCCGAGTGGTTCGTTCTGATGGAAAAGGACCAATGAGACACACTATCTAGATGCCAAAGGTTATTTCTTTAATTAGAAAAAGTTAGAGCGGGCGCAGCAATTTGACATCACGTTATTAATAGGACTCGTCTGATTAATTTCTGCTAATGAACCTGGTATCATCCCTAAATTGTCTTATAAACTCAATTTCTGTAATTGAAAGATACCGGGAAACTTTTAACGAACAACAAAATGAAGCAAGACGTTTGGGGGCATCGGGGGAGAAACCTTTTGCCAACTCTCAGCATCACTACAAAATCATAACATGACGGGAAAAAGTAAAAACTTGCTGGAAGCTGCAGTAATGGATCTTTGGAAGCCCTTTCTGATCACGAAAATATAAAAGTTGTTAAAATCTGATATACAATACGGTACACAAAACACGTTTTGGAGTGTCTGTATCTTTAATATCTCTGAAATAAAAAATAAATGAGGTGTTTAATCGCTCATACTTATCGGCGATACATCGCGGGTAATAACTTCATTAATTTGACTACGATTTACCATTGATCGCTTCTGTGTGTGCCGCTGAATTGGCTCACACATAGTGATAGATTTGCAATACCTCGCATGTCATTGATGAATTACTAGAAGGTGAGAGGTGATTCCTAATTATCAGATTTTACGTTTTTCCTACACATGAATAGATCGGTCTATACTCGTGGGGGATCCCGAAGAGTGAGTATCTGTAATATAAAAATTGGTTATGGAAATGCTTATTGTGCTCACTTGGATCATTGCGAATTCAGGTGCCACCTGACTGATTACAATATGTTTTACTTAACCATATTGTTTATACAGATCAATCTTTCGTCATGATGGGTTTCTTTTGAGATTTGCTCTCTTGCATTCAAAACTACATTTTAACATACGTGGTATTAATAATGCAAAACTTCTATTCTTGAACTTGCTGTAAATCAAAATTTTATTTCTAATGAACTGTAGCAACAACAAAAAATGATTGTAAAAACTAATGAAAAAAAATTTAACAGTTCAGGAGAGACTAAACTAGTTTTATCTATCTAAGCATAGGGGATATTTTCAGAGTACAATGGACATTATACATATATGATGCACAAGCTCATGTGACATTATAAGAAATTTTGCAACAACAGAAATGCTTGTAAAAACTTGATAAACATTTGACAGTTTAGGAGAGACTAAACTAGTTATATCTATCTACTTTTCTAAGCATAGGGGATGAGTACAATGGACATTATGCATATATGATAAACATGCTCACGTGACATTATAAGAACTAACGTCATTCGTCTATAACTATATTCATGCTTTCGTGTCAGATACAAATTAAATTTTGAGTTGGTTTACTTTGTTAAATGAGGATAAAATACCCTTTATCTAACAGACAAAACACAGAGAAAGATATGAACAACGACGACAATAATAACCAGCGAGAGGAGGTTTGTGGTCCTCCTATATTGACTCTTGGATTGGGTGTCGCTGAAGCCCTTGAAAACTGTCACATTCTGTGCCTTGTGGTGCCCTATGCAATTGTCTGTCAGTAACCTCACATACTCAGAGTTTCATCAACCGATATAGAAACAGCATAAATCCATCAGTTCTACGAAAAAGCCGGACATTGAAAGAAAAATTATTGAGGAGATGAAATTGTCACTCAGCTGTCTCTCATAATAACCAATTGTTCGAAATACTTTATTAAATAAAAGAATTCAAATTCCATGCACATCAAAATAGTTATAATTCAGACAATCTATATCACTCGTCACAATAGAATAAATGGTTGTCACAAATATGCAATAAATATTGTATGATTTATTAATAAACATAAGATTCCGTGCACCTATAGAAACTCATTAACCGCTGTAAATCAGAGAATGTTAAAATTTAAAATTAAAATGAAGAACTCTGGACACCTATAAATTGTGTGGATGTTACACTTTGACAGGAATTGGACAGATCGTACATGTAAGAACTGTTAATGCGATGACAACATATCAGTATTTGGGGTCATATTGGTGGACTATAAATATATTCATTACGCTTATTTCTCTTAAAATATATACAGATTTATAGCCATGAATTTAAAAAGAAACGCAACATTACGTATTGTTCGACATTTCAAAAGGACGACTATCACGTGACGGAATAAAACACCAATCGGCTTCTACAAATGCAATGGTCCTACTTTATGGTAAATCTTTTATAAAAACTTTCAAAAAAAAAAAAAGATAGAAAAAATACCAAGCAAATAAAGTAATTTATTGAATTCAAACAGATTTTAAAAATCATGCCTTACAAATATTTTACATTATTAGGTCAAAAACTATATTTTCATGTTACCCGTTGAATAATTTTCGTTAACCAAATTACAGAAGAAAGTTCACCATTTTATCTCTCTATTCATCTATCTATCTACCTTAATACTGTTCAACATTGTTTTCACGAACTATCTAGTGCGGTTTCCTTCATTTTGAATAATACAATACCAAGAACACAAAACAAGAAATCAAATCCTGTTATTACGCAATTTATTTACTGTTTTGTATCATCCTTAAAATGTCATCTGTCATGACATAACAGTTACACATGAAAAATTGGATTCTTTTTCTCTGTTGAAATCTACATTTTCTCGAGAAGAGACGAACAATGCTGTTCTCCTTGTCTTTGATCCTGAATGTCGTGCAGGTTTGCAGCAGATGGCAAGTAATGTTTGAAAATTAACACGACGACAGAAAACGCAATTGTACAAAAGAAACATCCGCTGTTTTGTATTTCATTGAAATCAAACATCCGCTTTCTGCTACATATCTTTACACCTTTTTCTCCAATACAGCGATTAAGCTATTTATACAGTTTCTAATACTTTCTATAGAAAACGAATCATTACGAGAATAAAACACTGAAGGGCAACTAATTTATGAAAGGAGATTATAAAATTACAAGAAATTTAAATGCTTTATTGATAAAATCGACAAATACATGCAGTTAGTTCTTGGAAAATTATTAAGATAATCCATAGGAATATTAGACAATTCTTTTTTTTTTTTTTATATCTATGCAAAAGTAGTCATATTTGATAACATCAAATCTACATGTACGTAAGCTGTTCTGAGTCAACATTTACTATGACTTGATAAATCGAAAGCTGTATCCAAAAATTATTTACAATATGTTGTTACATGTATATACTCGTGGAATATGATGTGTCATTAATAACTAATTAAAGCAGTTACAAGTCGAAAAATATAAAAGACTGCATATACCAGAAGGACTAGCCAGAAGACTGTACCACGTTTGTGATCAAGTTATATTTAAGGTCAGACGACACGTTCCTCAATTTTATATAACTTTCTCCAGGAATTTGTTATTGATTTACAACTGCTTTGACAAGCTTTCTTGCAAAAAATTAGGGTACCTTGCCAGGCATTTGTGCAAGATACTAGAGTATGCAATTTCCTATATAATCTTATTGAAAATACACTGGGATTGCTGATATAAAAATTATATATATGTATGTATGTGTGTGTGTGTGTGTGTATATATATATATATATATATTCTAATTTTAAAAATAATAATAAATAATAATAATTTTATTTGGTATATTTTCAGACCGTTGAAAATTTGAAAAATAATTATTATTTTTCGAGGACCTTAACTATAATGTAGCCATTAGACTTTACACGGACAAAATTACAAACGATATGCAACAGTTGTCACGAATTCAGCATCTAACTGCATCATTTGACCTTTTTATTTTCAAGGACAAGTCTCTATGGAAGTATGTTAACTGCTGTACGACTTCGCAAAGAGTACAGTGCACATTATGCACAGTATTTTTATACACATAACTGTTCATTATCAAGGCAGTGGCAAGGAGCAGGTTGTCACTTATAGCTCATCAAAAATGCTGAATAGTCCGAGATAACATTCAATAAACATACCATTACATCTATCAACGGCCTTGACTTTCAAATTCAGACCTTTTTTTTTGCAAAACATGCACAATGGAGATGCACACGATTTCGGTTATAATGTTAAATATATGATAATGTACATGACAAAATATCTCTGTAAATCGACATGACGTCTGTCGTGTGTCAAAATATACATGCCAAGCAAGGGCTAGGCTTCATTTTTGTATTTCAAAGATCAAGGTAAAATCCCTTTTTTAAAATTTGAAGTAAATAGTATTACTTTATGTCGAATCGTATCCCAATAGGGTTCGAATCCTGTGTGTGGCAGTCTTAAGGCGGTTTAAAAATCAGCGTTCCGCGTAAGAAGTGAATATATATTGGCTATCCTGATTTGCTTCTTTTCGCGAGAAAAAAAAATCTCGCTGAGGATAAAGCTTCGAATATTTATTTATTTATTTATTTATTTTATTTACCTTAGTAAATGCGCTTCTGCATGGCTAATATTGTCATAGATACATAGAACATTCTACCGAGTTCTTAATCTAGTCGCAGATGTGTGAATAGTTATGTTTTGGTCACTTACACGAAACACTTGAAATATTTTACCACAACAGGTCACTTAAAAGCCTTTTGAAAGGCACAAAAGTGACAGTCGTATAAACACTTTAGAGAATTACATCCAATTTCATCGCTTGCCAACATCTTAAGGTCAAGTGTAGACATTGGAGAAATGTTTTCTAAGGTCAACACTCGCTAAACGTACGTGTCGGTCTAAAACATATCATCATTTGAAAGTCTGAGGTCGAGAGCAAGCCACAAGGAGTACGGCCCTAATTGACCTCAGAAGGATCTCTTGTTCAGGATGATATGTGGCGGAGAACAGCCTCGTATATAACAGAGTTGTCAGCTGACCGCCCATGAAGTGAGTTCAAATGTCTCGTACCCCGAGAATTTGTGCGAGACGAGCCGTAACGACGGGGTACAGCCCCTAAAGCCGATGGCAACGTATAATTAGGTATCTCCTGGTAAAATGGGAGAATGACGATGGAAAAAGGAATTTGGACAAGAAAATGCACGATCTTCAGTTCATAGTTTTTTCTTTGCTCTTATTTTTTGCACCCACTGCTATCAGCATGGTACAAGGTCGACATGCAACCTGTTCTACGACGGAAATTTGATTAACCGGGTGAACAAAATTTAGATTTCTCCACTTTTATGTGCACTTTTTACCGAAACCTCAAAGTGTTTCATATTTGCGAAAAACGTTTTGATGTCTTTCTGCAATGCCTGGAGAAGATAACGCGAAGTTAATGAAGGTTTAATAATTTTATGATTGTGGCGCTTGGCTCATTTTCGACCAAGTGAAAAAATGCGCAACGTCGAGGACATTTAAAGTTGCATTGATGTTTGACATGTAGTAGTTACCCAATACAATTGCATTGGTTATGTTGAGATACACTATGGACGAGTGCATAATTCACGAGGGGCGCAGCCCCGAGTGTATTATGCACTTGTCCATAGTGTATCTCAACATAACCAATGCAATTGTATTGGGTAAATCACTTGTACCATAATAAGCTTTCTGCTATTTTCTTATGGTATTCTGGTGAATGAATTCACAGGTGTCAGATGTCATATTACGCAATTGTTTAGTTTTCACACCGGCGTTCATCATAACTTCTTAGATGAAAATAACTCCAATTTCTATGACTTTCGAAAACGCTTTGAGTGCTAGGATGGCCGAATTGACTAATCAAGGCGTCGGGACAACTGCAAAGCAAGCCGAGCCGATTTCTAGCGAAACTGAAAGTCAGTTGTGGGAGAAAGGAATACTCGGAAATAACTCTGCGAAATCCTTGTTGAATACAGTCTTTTTCTTTAACTGCAAGTTTTTTGTTTATAATTGTATTTTTAATTTGATGGGTAGTACCGAATGGTACTTTTTATAAGTGTACTTTTAATTTGATGAAATGAGATAATTCCTTGCATACAGTTGTATTGAACTGAAATAAAATTTTAAATAAATTGATTTCATCATGCAGTCATTTCTACAGTGTGACATGGTTATTAGGTCGTGGTGTATGTGGCTATGGTGTATCTATATGACTTCAGTTTGAATAGAACAGAAACATAACTTCATGTACCTTAACCCCTTAATATTGGATTGGTCCATATGCTATGGTGTATTTAGGGATATACCACATCATTTTACAATGGAAAATCCACCTAGCTATGGTACAATTGCAGCTTAGAAAGGTCGCCGCGTCCGTAAACCCGGTGAACGTTAACACGAATAAAATACAAAATGTCAAACACTTCATGTCATAAATCACCCGTAATAGAGGCGAGATTCTTCTGTAAGCCCGAGCGTCGTAGTTACCCGGAGAACAGACGTGTACTGCACGCCCAAGTGCTGGCACTTCAAGCCTCTTCGGAATATCTGGAGTCAAAGACAAGTCGCATGAACCCAGACTTGTACATATATTATTATGTAATAGAAAAACAAACCAGGGATCGTGCTGAAAACTGCAATCAGCACTCGACTCGTGCTCTCGCCTGTCTGGCAGTGACAGGGGTTCCAAAGAGGAGAGCTGGGGTTTGCTGAAATGGTATTAACCTTTGACCATATTACTACGCATGACTTTTGACTTTCGTAAATGAAGAAGACGTTTTAATGATGTTTGTCGCACTTCAATATACTCTAGGTATTACGACATGGGGAGTAAGTCCGTCGTCACCAGCTGTCCTGGATACGTGAGAACAAATGGTCTTGTTTAATGTTTATTCTGAAATAAATCAAAAACAGGACATGGAATCACATTCGTGTACAAAATCCGGAACAAGCACCACCAGCTAATATTCTTGTCCTTGAACATTCAAAAGCATTTAATACACGAATGATAATGGAGCAAAATTACAATCAAGTTCGTACCATATCTTTTAATTTGTCTTGTAAAAATTTTCGTCTCAATTCATTTACGTCCTATTAAAAAACCCATGTTTCTGTAAAACTTCGAAGCTGAGGAAAATTTGCCCTTTAGGGGTAGGACTCTCCACCTATTTCCTCTCAGTTCAGTCTGCTAATGGTAAAAAAGATATCATTGGTAAATATTTCTTGTCTGACCTTATAAGAATATCTTGTGTGATGAAGACCGGGAAAATATAACCTATTCGGTGTCTTTTCTTTGTGTACAGGTCAGATTATACTGGGTAGGGATAGCAGTGAGCCAAGTTCAAAAAGCCATGAAAGATAAGATCGGATTTGCCGAGGAAAACTAAAGAAAATGTGAAAATGCATACATTACAAAGAAATAAATATGTAAATGTGCATGGATTTAGAAGTAATCTGTAATCAGTAACGTTCTTTTGAAGTCCTCTCAGGTGTTCTGGGCGAGATCTTTGATTTAAGCACACCATTCAGTCGACATCAGGGTTATGTTACTGTATAAGAACTTCATAATCAAACTTCACTAACACTTGAAAATAGAGCTCATATCCCGAACAATACCTACATTATTCGGTGTCTGAAAGGACAGCAAAATGAGACTATTACAAATGACATACCTATCTATTTGAATTTAAGTAGGTAAGAAACGGATTACGTAATACGTATATTAGGAATCCTCTAATTAAATTAAATTGCTTTTCATTCTTTAGTGTTTGGATTCAATTGATAAATTAAATCAATTAAGTTGGCTGACCATTCTTGTTAGATCGGGGCCTCGATATACAATCATGTATATGTGTATATACAAACCTCAAAGAAAGTTTATCTTGATTCTGGCGCCATTTTCTTTTCTCCTGCAGGTGCGCAATTTGCAGTTTTCCATTCACAAGCGATCCATGGTCAAAACTGCATGTATCAATATAAATAGTGTCCAATTAACAATGAAAATAAAATGTGTGTAGAATTTTTACTGTTTTTTAACTTGCTGCAAAAATAAAATTCAAATCATTTGTTTACTTTGTTATGAAGACAAGTATGTGTCCAAGTATTAATCATGTTAACCCAATGACAGTAGAAAATCAGCTTATGAGACGTCATATATGAGAAAAAGTTAAAAAATTATTTTTAAAGACCTGTTTGGATAATGATTTTACTTATTAATATTTTATGTTTTCAATATTTATAAGTTTAGCAAACAATATATTATTATACATTGATAAGTTCCGTTATTTACAATAAATAAATACGATAATGATAAAACTACAACGCCTGATGGAAAAAAGGAATAGTAATTGCCATATACATGGATTCTGAAATATTATTATTATTTATGATGTAAAATTAAAACGTCACAACAATACAAAAATTAAAGGGTAAAAGAGGGCATTGGTTAGATTTATAAATGTTTTATTTCCATAATTAAACATTCTTATAATACTAAAAAAAATATCTATTTTAGCAATCTAAAAAACTTCTAACTATTTAAATAAATAATTGACACAATAACGGGGTAAATTTTATTTAATTTTCTTTATATAACAATACCATTCAATTAACATGCCCTACATATCAGATTTATTAAATCTTTGCGTTTAATTTTAACACAATTTTACCATGATTTCAACTGCGTGAAAAATAAATTAAATACCAATATATGTTAAAATGCTAATTTAACTTATTTCGTACACGTAAATATAGATAATTGAATATAGATTTGTTATACAAAATTTGCTGTTAAATTTATCTGCCGAATCAACATTAACGATGGTAGCTTCTATTCAAAGGGGTAAACCTGAGAGACCAAAATCCTTTGCCTTAGAAAACGGTGATCAAAAAACTGTGGTCGACATTAATATTTATAATTATCAAATATAATTGATATGTCTAATGAAGCAGCTCACAATAATATGTTAGTTATTTCTTTAAACATCATATATTGTCAAGTTCATGTAGAGTATTTTCGCCATGACAAATATTAATTTTATATAAATATATAATATATACTTCATCATGCATAAGAAATTGCAAAAAGTAAACTTAAAGGTAAAATAACCACAAAAATAAGTAGTATGCATTGCTTTGTTTTACAATTTACGGTGTTTAATTTTTGTAAATTATAATAGAACTGGACAGAAACTACATTACATAAAATTCCAACACCGGAATGTCACGACATGTCCCACGGGTCACGCACAATCCTGGTGCCATACTGAACCTCATACTCTTCCTCGTCCGACTTAATGAACCAAAGTCAGATAATTTAGAGGAATAGGTACGTTGTGTACTGTTTCCTGCATCGAAACTATATTAGGAACGGATAGTACACTTTGTAAAAGCTATAAATAGCCAATTCCGCTTGCGGAAAACCCCCAAATAGTGAACAAGCATGGGAAAGCGTTTGTACGTGACATATGTATTAAAAGAATAAAAATATTTACCTGTACCTGAACTATTTTTGACATAAATGTAAGGCAAAAGACCTAATTCAATACATTTACACCCACAACAAAAACACAAGGATCGATCAAATAAAAATTATGTTAATTATGATAGAGCATTTCGGTGCCTTTTTCCATAAATCAAACTATTCCTATATAGCGAGCTGTTATCCTTTAATTCGACCTGGATTACCCCGAAACATGATGTTGAACACATCACAACTCCGGGTTAATCGTTTACCCAATTTATTCGTTTCATCTGCGATTTTGCCCTTTCTTTGTGATTTCGTAATTTTCCGGATGCTGCCTACTGCCTAATCCGGATTATTTCTTCATGCATTGCTGCAGTTTGGAAAGCTTAAATTGGCAGTGGTAACAGTCCTTTTTTATTTGTGTGGCCTTTTATCGTTCAGTCATGGCCCGAGTACCGACGCGATTAAGCGGCAGTTAATATTGTATAAAACCGCGATTCGGTTAACATTACAAGATCGTTCTAAAAAGCTCTGGATGTAACCCACCATAATAACTAGGCAGGATGTCATTACTGGCCCATTTTACCCCTTTTATGAGGTCGGATTATTTTGGTTTTAATCACACTAGCTAGCAATATCTGGCCGATTATGGTACTGCTATTCCGTTTTCCGTAGCATATATTGAATGTAATGACAATTTTTTGTCGAAGAAGTCGGTTATCGCTGTAGTTATTTCATATAGTTATGTTTTGCTAAATGAGCTTAGACCGATTTGATGTCATTTCGTAGTTGTAGAATGTGAATTGGTTACAGCGTTATATGTCTTTGTGGGTTCGTTGTTGAGGTTTTGTAAGTACATTTTCTGATTTTCGTACCACTGAATTCCAAAAAGATGTCAAGAAAGTACAATCTTAAATTGCTGATGACAAGGGATCAAGAACCGCAACTCTTTCACCCATTGAAAAAACTGAGACAAACGATGATACCTAGAGAAATCCAATTACAAAGAGATATTCTCGTTTTTTATTTTGTGTTCTTTCATACCAATTCGAAAATGATCCTGACCTTTGTTGGTGACCTTGAGACAAAGCGTGACCACGATCCTTCCCGTATAGAGTTTAAACACACACCATGTCCTCGTCTGCGATTTCCAATACAATTTATTACCTGCACCATATTGCTCACCGATATGAATCACATGCATACATTCAAGAAAAACATACTTTTCGAGGAAAAATACTTATAAAACACAAGATAAGTGGTCAAGGTAAAAGTATGTGAAAGTTGATAAGAGAGGATTCGTACTTCTAATATTCCCTCTGAAAATTTATTATCCGATATCTTCACTGAGATAAATTGATATATCAGCACAAAATAAAGTATGAAAATTAAAAAAAAATCACCCTAGGATTGAGGGGTTAAGGTGGGTATGTGATCGTTTGCGCCCCGTAAACTTGCACCTTTTGAGAGGGAAGTCGACCGTATCAGGGGTTGATTCGGAAAGATCTGTATCTTTTCTCCATGTCTTTCGGCGCAATTGTTGCCCATCCAAACATGACTTTAAATTGCGCAACGATCGGATGATTTCACTGAGATGAATGTCCCTATCTGTTGTAATAAAATGGATTATTGTCATCTACATGTCATAATGTCGTAAAACACATCAACGCGATCAAGTAATGATATACCTTATTTTTTTTTCTCTCATCAAATTCTTTAAAAATCACCACATGCCAAGCCAATAAGTTATTTTTTATGTCAAACTTACAAACCTTGTTTATTGCAAGTTCAAATTCACAAAATTTAAAGTAAAATGCATCTTGGAAATTTTAAAAGGCGTAGCCGAGACTTCTGTTTGATATATTTGTTTTGGGCACAAGAAAAAGCAGACAGACTTGATTCCTCTTATATTCTACCTTGACATACTTGGAATTGCCAGGTATATTCCTTCACGTCCATGTTACATCACGCGTGGACTAAACATGCCTTTAGAAGTACAGATTAGAGGCAAAACAAAATTCCTCATCAGGTCATCGCTAACCCAATCAATAATTAACTGTTGAAGAGTTTTGTATTTTTGTTTTAGAGTGTCGGAAAACTTTGTGAGTCTCAACAACCAGCCAAATATTAATGCGTTCGTGTAATGAAATTCCTGTGCCATACCTTGTGCACGGTATACAGGTGATAAATGCTAAAACTGTGCATCAAGAAGACTTTAAATTCAACATTTATACATTAAAATTCTTTCCATATTGCCCTGTTTCTATCATTAACCTTTTCATCAGGATTAAAAAGTGGGACAGGTTTGCGACCTTTGGCATGCAGGTCCGCCAACTTGTGCATCTATAGTCCTGAAGTTCTTGCAATGTTAAGCCTTCAAAGAACTTCCATTGCACATTTCGAGATAGGCCCACCAGATATAGCAGGATATGGTCGTTATCTTCAGATTACATCAAATAATTTAATTGTACTCAGAACACCTGGATATACGATATTGTCTTATCTCTGGGATATCCGCAAATTAAAGAGATCAGTTAAAGAGCTCTTGCAGGGTGCGGACAGAAAGGTCAAAGGTTATGAGTGTAACCGTCTGGGTAATGAATATGTGCAGTTTATCCCCGCGAATTGTTTGCAATCATTATCCTCGACACATTTTGTTTATGACTATGAAAAGATGATACTATGAGAACTAATCTTAAAATATCTTATATATTCGAGAAAGTAGAGCGAACAAACCTTATCGTTATGCTTACATCGTCTTGACAATTAAAATATTTTCACAAGACATTATAAAGACCAAACTTTTCCTTTTTGTCGGCATACTGCTGGTATTTTTTTAAAACCTGTAAAACACAGATACTGATTTTAGCATCACATTTAGTTGTTACAATACTATATATCACGCATTTTCCTGGCTAGCTAAAAGTAGACCCTGCAATAAGACCTAATGATTGAATTCATCTTTGTTCATCTGAAGTCGTTGTCTTTTAACCTCCCTGCTGGTCTTTGTGAAGATGACATGTTGTTTTCTGCCCCAGACAAAAAATAAGTCAGTACTTCACACATTGTGAGCTGCATAAGGCGAGGCACTGACTCCTTAGTGAGCCACTTAGCAGCGGGAGGACCACTGCACTTTACCGGTGGAGGCAAGCGGCTTATAGAGTATGGAGGACAGGCCTAGCTACCTCTACCGAGTCATCAGAAGATGAGAGTTACAACCTAGAATCTATGTTTGAGATGTGTCTGCAGTCTTAGTCTAGTTTGAATTTGGTAGAGTATGAAAAGTAAATTGGTAAGCTTACGTGGACAGGGGTCCTGTTGCTTGTTCATGACTTCTACCTTGCAATCAATTGCATACTGATAGAGAAATGTCAGTCTCGTTTTTTTTTAATCCAGTGAACTAAGAATTTATCGTGGGACCGATTAAACCATGAGTCTGCCTCTGATGAATAAAACACTTTTCTTGGAAAGTAATAAAAGTCAAATTCTCGTACGACGCGATAGTAAACGGTGTTTTTTGCTTGTAGTTTCTCTCCATTTTGTAAGGTTAAATCATCATTACATTACCAGCATGACAGCGTACCCAGTAGCCTTCTCCCATCTACAGTCGTGGTGCTTCATATTGGTGTTTGTACTCTCTCCCCTCCCGTCAGTTTCCCGGCAAAAACGTGTGTGTATCTCGTTAATGTTTTGACGGTAATGCCCTGCGCCTGAGTCTCTGAGCGATTCACGTTATGTATATATAGTTATATAATAGGGTATGATATCGGGCTTCTTGTGAATGGCACTGGGTGAACCTCTTGCAGATTCAAAGACGTTCTCATGCATGTTCACTAATAACTTCTAATGAGTTTTGGAGTCGGCTTTACATATGCAGGGAAGGGAACTCATCTATTTCGTGTTGATACGAGGGTAAAGAAACAGCTTGGTTGCAGAAAGTTGAAATTGAAAAAAAGTTAACGTGTTAAAGGGAATGTAAAATTTCAAACTGAATTGAGTTGACGTAATGTCTGCTGAGGTCTTGAGAGAGAAAGATAACGGGTCGAGCTGAGATATGAGCATGTTAACTGTCTTATTTGTTCGGTGTATTTATCTATCACTCGAGGGAGGAAAGGCAGGTTGATATGCATGGCTTTATACAACCAAGGTCAAACTCAGATAGACATCGTTGTCAGCGACTCCAAAAAAGAAGGGGGTTGGGGAGGGTGTCATTTTCGAGCTTAAATAAAGATGAAAAGAAATATGGGATGCAGAAACGATGTAAACTTAAACAGCTTTGATGCCTCGGAAGATTCGCATACTTCAGAAGAAGTTGGGAATTTTTTGATTTACTCTCTTTTTCTGGCCCTGACCTAAGTAGATGTAAGCACCAAAAAGCACATTGTTATGTCTTTATGTACAACTTCTACACCTAGTGACTCAATTCTGAAGTGTTGTGATGATACTTTTCTTTCCAAAACGACTGTCTAATTAGTTCTTGTTGGAGAGAGTGAGATTCCGGGACATTCCCCCAATTAAAGAAACACTTGGAACGATGCATCATTAAAAGACTCCTCTAGAATCGGCAATTGGGTGTAAAGAGACTCCACTACTTCCTGATTCAGGCCGCTTCTGTCCCACTGCATTGTCTCCCTTGAAAACAATGCGCTCTTGCATGAAGGAAGTACTAACGTGCCTCGTTTATTGGTTGATAGAATGTGTTGAATTTGAACCTGCTGAAAACTTCCTAGGTCGACTCATGGCGTAGAGATCTGGAAATGTTAATCAGTTTGACAGGAGTTTGTGGTTATTGTGCAAAAATCTGCAACATTTCCAAATCCTGACACTTTGGGTGGGTGTTGATAAGATTTATAATCTTTTATGGCCGAACAACTCACTCACTTGGTATATTGTACATAAATATATGGCAATGTTACCTATATCAATTGCCATAGTTACATGCATTACATACATATTACTACCTTAATCATAAAACAGTTATATACGTTAGTCTTTCTTTGGAATTTGCAAACTTAACTATTTATACTACGAATTGTTAATTAAATATCTTTTATGAAAACTGTTTTAGTCATGTACTTGTACATTACGTAAGTTGTACGAAATGTATAAAAAATATCATAACCACTTGATACTGAATTACCTAAATAATCAATAAATTTAATTGTACACATTTCATTTAGTGGATTGACCTGTGAACATTATAAAAAGTTATCAAAATCAATTTATGATTTTTCAGTTACATTTACATGGTACGTTGTGGGAATCATTATCTATTTCTGTCACAACACTGAATATATCAAATCATTGGTAAAATTAATTGATAAAGTTAAAAATACACATAACAATCTGTGAAATAATACAACCACAACTCTGTACATTTTTATGGATTACCCAATTCAATTTCTTATAAAATTACAAGTACAGAATAAATAATTTAACAATAACAGAATGTTACGAAAGATTACCTAAATCAATTTTCAAACTTTAATAACCTTGATCAATTCATAATTCGTCTTTTCTGCATAATACAATCAATTAGGCCGATACAATTCAATAATAACAACTAAAAGATCATATATATTGTATATAACTATAGGCATACGTAATTTACCCTCATAATTTACTCTCATATGTTACGCCAATGAGGAACTATAATTTCTTAATTCTAGTAATTGTTTTATTTAATGGGCAAACAGCTAATATAATAAAGTTACATTGTTTGAAATACTGCGACTTTATGACTCTGAACAAAAGGAAGGATTACCAAAATCAAATCGTAAGGTTACATGTACAGAATACAATGTGAGAAGTACCAGAAACAGTAGTGAGAATATTACGAAGGATTACCAAAAGTAATATATTACGTTACATGTACTGACTACATTGTGTGTTAATATTCACAACCAATTCACCACATACTTTACTTAGATACTTTACTTAGAATTACAGATATAAAGTTACATGCACAGATGCAAAACATTTATCATTAACATCGTGTATCATTAACATCGTGTGTTGATGTCTAATTAATTGCTACCGTAATCATTTACATTAAGCAGCCATCTAACCAACTCAAAAATGTGTACTTTATATATCTTAGAAAATGCTATTACCTTATTAGAAGCTTTTTTAATTTCTTAGCAAATTAGCAGCATTTTAGACAACTGGAGATGTGATCCATGCATGGATATAAGTTTGCAGCATAAAAAATATATTTTTTGTTCTTTCTTTTATGCTTCTATATACTTCTTCTATAAATATAAAACAGATTATAATAATATAAAAATGAAACAAACGGATAATTTGTTGACCTTCAAATCGTGATAAAAATTTCGAATGTTCGACATAGTAAAATTGTTTCATCGACTGGAAAACTCAACATGAACATCGAGCAGATTTGTCGGGCTTTGGGGGGACTTCAAATCTTTAAATCTTTAAATAAACATTTCCGAGTTGTTAAAGTATAGAGTATAAAGCCCAATTCTTTACTCTGACATTTTTAATTAACTATACGCAAATTCAGCACATATATAATCGTTTTATCTCTTACTAAGTAAGCTTTCATGGAATTGAGAGGACGTTTGTAATGTACAAGACGAGCACACTAGTGGCTTCTCTTGAAACGAGTTTCTTTGAATCATCTCTGGACCTGTTGACACAATTCCCAGTTATCTTTTTGTGCTCTTGAGCCAAAGCACGTACTTGTGAATAAATCTAGATTTTGAAGGTACTTGTGTTATACTAAGTTAGCGGTCCTCACTTCTGAATACTTGATAATAATTGTCCTGGTGGAGAGCATAAGGTTATCTGAAATACGTCTTCCGCATTCACTAAAGACTAGAAGCTGCGAGTCGCATTGCCGACATTTCCGGTGTTGGAAATTGCGCATCCGGTTCAAAATTAGCGAACATAATTACACATTGTTACCCATTTGTCAATCCAGAACACAACTGTATCCAGTCCATCTTGTATTGAGGGTGGATTAAGGAAAAGCCTTTCGACAGTTCAATGACTTCTCAAAAAAGTTCTATATTTGGCAAATGGATTTACTTCTCAAACTTACACAAGGTACACTAAGTATATCCCCGTCTATTCCACTTTATCCCACTTTCTCCTCCATTCCCTTATCTGTTAAGCCCGAGGTGTCACAGGGCTTCATGCAGCTAGCACGCCCATTCATTTAGCAATCTGTGCGTGCACAGGGTCCCCTTTTTACTTTGTCCATCTATTTGTTTGTGTCCATTCAAATTTCTCCTAATTTGTTTTGTTTTATCTAAACGCGGAAACTTGAGAACAAATAAGTTTCGTTCGATTTTATTTTGTAATTCTGTAATCAATATTCAAAATATCAAAAGTTTATGAAACTACACTGGAATGTCTCTGTGACTTTATATGTCAATATACATTTTCTACTATGTGGCAGTGAACTTTGTAGCCTGGGATAATTAAATAAATGTGATATTTGCTACAATGAAAAGTCTTTTCGTTTCTGTTTTTGTTTTTTGGTATTTTTATGATGGTATTGAATGGAGAAGCTAAATGAATAAGCATAAAAACACCATCTCCTGGGATATCGGGGCAGACTGCTGGCAATTTGTTTCCTTTTATGACATCCGTATGAGGAATAAAGTGAGGGTGTATTTAGATTTTACACCTACTGAACTGTATTGAGTAGATGTCAATCGATCGTGTTTGTCAACACCGCATGCAGCAAATGGGTATGCACATGCATTAGACAACTCCAGGTTGCAGCCGGTATGGGTCTTTAAGACGTTTTATTTTTTGTACAATATGGCAGGAAGAAACAGTTGGATCGCTGACACAGAACATTAGGGTCGATTTAGTCTGAGCAACATCTGCCTTGATAGATTTTTAATGTTTGATTTTCTTTCATTCAGACCTGTATTTTCATAGTTTCCATAAAGCGTTGTGTCTTGATGTCGACCGAGATAAGTTGTAAGTAAGAAAAGCAACAGGATGTTTGAAATTAAACTGTGTATCAAATTCGTACCGTGATATCCTATATGCATGACTCCATCTTTTATCAGTGGTCTGAGGATCTGATCTGTCAGAAAAAGATGATACCTCTTTGTCAATCCCAGCAAAAAACGTGCTTCGCATTTAAAGTCCGATAATTCCCGCGCAAAAAAAAAAATATATTTGCAAGTCAATCTATTGCTGGTTGACATTTGCTTTGAAGCATCTGCACTCCCCCGCTTCTTGGAATATTAATGCTGTGCAATATTTTGAGTCGTTAAGTTGCAGGTTTTTTGGTTCACTCCCACATAAGGTGTCAGTTGTCAAAATTTCTGCAGAGTTTCCGTCAGTGGTTCGGTAAGATCCCAAGATTGAAATTATTTTTTTTCTTTCAAAACTAATATTCAAAACTGATGATTTGATATTTTAAAGGAAATTGATTTTTTCAAACAAGGTAGAAGCGTTTTGCCACAGTAATAAGTGAAAGACTTAATATTGTTGTCAATGCTAATGCAGCGATGCTTTTTTCTTCTGTTTAATATGGCAAGCATAGGGTACTTCAACAAAAGAAAACCTTGGAAAGATCATTAATCAAGAAATATGAGATTGTTTGCTAACATTCATTTACGGTGGAAAAAAACTTTTAAACTGCGTTTGTTTATCGCAGTTAAAATGAAGTTATAAGGAAGTAATAAATAATGGAGTTATGTAATTGAATATAGGTTTCCGCTGTTTGTATGTTTGGTTTAGAAATTATTGGAACGTTGACGCGAATTTGGACAATCCCACAGAATACCCTATCATTTCCCCGTTGAAATTCCTCGGTCGGGGACCGTTGGCATTCGCCAATCTTTTTGACTGTGCAGATAACTCTGAAAAGTTTGCATATTTGGATTTTTTCAAGTCTTTATACGGTCTGTCTGCTTGATAAGAAAACTCTATCACAATGTTTCCTCTGTCGGAAATCAAATAAAGAAATTCAACAAAACACCCGCTTGGTGAAGGCATGGTGTGATACCTAATGCACAGGCAATTCGGGGAATGCTCGGCCAGCGTGACCTGTACACACATTCTTGGCAGAGGACAGGCAGAAAAACTTTAAAACCCGTATGTGACACGACATTGAAAGAGTTTTCTTTATTGCGACGAATTTTCCTGACTTCAGTTGTGCAGAAATGTGTAACCATTAAGTCACGAGTGCTTTACCAGTTTCGTCAACTCTCTATCCTGCTGTCTGAATGAAAGTATCTTTTACACACTATATACTCTTTGCCGTTTAAGGTCAAGGTCAAATGAAAATGACTAGTTAAGTTCATGGTTTCCATTAAAATTAAGAGTTATGTCGTTATAATCCTGATCTTTGGTTTGCTATAAGTTGTCACATTTGCGTTCTTTGTCTTTTCTTTCTTTTTTTTTGGGGGGGGATACAATCTTTCTTAAATTGAAGTACAGAATGGACAATGCACGGTGATACATGTAAGTATCAAAAACTGCATAGATGACAAAAGGTTATTAGATGATAGTGGTGAATATCTTTCATCCGATAAGACTTAAGTAAATACTCTGTCTTTGCAATAATAAGTAAGATGATAAATTTGAATTTGATTGTATGTATGAAGATGATAAAATACACTTGATGTAAAGTACTTTTTGTATTATTTTTTGGTAATTAATTCTTGTAAAGAATACAGGTTTTAAGATTTTATGTTTGTTTACTGTGATTGATTTTCTGAGAAATTTAAGATAAGACTTTAAAATAATTGTAAAGTTACGTCAAGGAGTTCTCAGAAAAATTGGCGAGTTTTATGAATTGAGGTACATGTACATTTGTCAAGCAATTGTTGGCGGCACGTTGAATTTTAAAAATAATTTTAAGATAAAATTTTCAAATAATATGATGACCTTGAATCTGTTGATACAGAAATTAACACCGGTTAAATTAGATATGTCTGATGCCATAAATGTAAGCCCCCTTCTCTCATCCGTGATCCCTGCCGCCCGCCAGATATTTTATAAATTGCTCGTTCCATGTACAATGCTTTATAGTGGAGATAGAGGCAGATAAATCACGTCTCGCAACAAGATAACGCGAGATCTTAAATTTAACAGATGTCCCTCGTTAGGAACTTGATCTCATTGTTTGCGGATAAAAACATTACATGAAATCCATTCTCGTATAAAAATTTCTTGCTTTTTATTTCTTTTAAAAACTAGGCCAAAACAAGCTGCAGAGGACACACGTTCTCTATACCATCACACTCCCGCGCCGATAATGAGCAATACCGCAATTTGTACCGTAAAAGTAAAAGAAAAGACCCGTATCATCTTGACTGCAGACTAGACAAGATAAAAAAAGCAATTGTTTATAAGGAGAGTACAGGGCATATACTGATATGTCGGTGCTTCAGCGAGAATGAGTAGGGTACTTTGCATTGTATTTCATCTGTCAGCTGATTTTTCATAAATCACATAAGGAAAAAATGTTTATTTCAAAATTAAATTTTCTTATATAATGATGTTGAATTTAAATGACAAATATGTGTCTCATAATTTGTAAATAAAAATATATATAGAAAATCATCTATGATTTCATATTTTGAATAAGCAGAAAATTGAACTTTGAAGAATTTCCCCTCGTAAACCAAATCAAGCTATCAATTCAAAAGTACACACAACCTGCTATGATTCTAAATGATTTATTCCTTAATGGTATTCAAATAAGGGATATTTAGACGTCACTTTGAATGAAGACATAAGGCAAAAACAATACAAGGGAGGAATATGGTAAAAAAATCTAGAACTTACATCATCTAATTAATGATCAGTTTTTTTATTGAGGCGGAAAGTGTCTGCTATTGTATATAGATAAACATTTATTCATAATTAGCAAAAAGGCTATCTCCATTTTAAAACTTAATTTATAAATCAGAAACTAGACATTAATGTGAAAGTGATTAACAAATTTCGTGATGTGGTATTTGATAAATAATAGTTTTGTTTTGTCCCTTTTGAAGTGCGTTTTGGGGTTAAGTAGCCAAGTCCAATTTTCACAGTTTTTTGAAACCATTTTGTAGGAAAATTTTACTGACAGTGTTTTTTTAAAATAAAGCCCTATATTTTTATTTCAATGCATGTGTCCTTTACAAAAAATTATCAAGATTCTAAATTTGTACATGACACTAGTTTTTAATATCTCCTAGTTCTTGGTGCAGGGAATTAATTCGCACCATCTATCTCTTTTATGATTTTGGTAAAATTTTAATGCCAGCAAAAATATCAAAGAGGATTTAGATATATTTTAATGAGGTGTACAAGGTCAATCTAATAAGCCACAAATTATATTAAATACTGTTTTTGTAAACTAAATTCTTTTGAAAGTCTAAATTAATTCAGAGAGTAATGCTTGTCATATACTTTACATACTGCAGTTACATGTACTTATAATGAGTTTCTATAATAAAATGTGTTAAAACATATTTATTTCGAGAAATCCTATTTTGAAAATTTTAGAGGCATCCGTTGATAATTTTTTTTTCACAATGAAAAATCAATAACTACTCGTTGAAAGTTAATCTTAAAACTTGTACACACAGTAACCTAATCTGCATAAATGGCGGGTTGGGTTTTGTGGTTTTCCGATATTTCACCACAATGGCTGTTGGATATTGCGGAACACTTCTGCCTGATGGAGTGTCGGCTAGCTCCATTCACGACTAATTGAGATGTTTCCATTTTAAGGCGCTCTTTTACAACAGCGGCCTAGTTTTTTTTTTCATCCCATTGACAACGATCCGACTAATTTTAATTATTTTTCCACCGCAGATAGAAATCGGAAAGACCTAAATCTACACGCTATCCGTTCCGTAACATATTAGCCAGGAATATGGAAGGGAGGTTGTTAACACGGTGCAGCAGAAAGACAAATGGAGGGTTGTGGGCACGGACTTTATTGCTTTAATCAGTGAGCATAAGGTATCATCCGATGCCGATGGCGAAGAAACGGCGAAGATGACAATAAACTGGCTGCAAAGGAGGGCTGCAATTATAAAACACGAAATATGTGTTATAGTTACGACAGGCCTTCGTTGTGTGATCGATTGAGCTTTTGTGTCATTTGTCCAAAAATTAAAAAAAAAAGAATAAAGAAAACGAACGACAATACAAGCTGGCTGAATCGATTAAAGAATCTGACTTACACTGAATGCAATATTATAAATATATAGATATTTTAAATGTGAAATACATATGTGGGAGGAATGCTCAAAATGTGTGATCGGTTTACAAGTCTTCTCGAGAATATTTTATTTTATTACAGACCACAAAAATTGTCTTAAACGTTATCTATATCATAATGATATTTGAAAAAGCAATAACAATTTTAACTGGTTTTTAATTAGAGTCGGTAAAAAGAAAACATTCTTTTGTGAAAGCTGGGAGCGTTGGAGGAACTTGCACAACAATTGTAAGAAGAGCAAGGTTTCATTACGAACAATTAGACACATGTCAGAATGATAATAATAAACATATCCTATTTACAGTTCTACATGAGAACATGCATAATTTAACATGCAAGACGAGACTCGGGGATTAATGTAGGCCTAATAAACTTGGGTCTCCGTAATGTGTTCACATGGTCATCCGCACACCCAGACAGATTATATCTATAACCCAATCGTCACTGCTCGTTTACCACGAACTAGTGACAAAGACCCTTTTAAAACAGTCTACGTCTAATTAAATCCACATTTTTACTTGCCGAATAACTTACATGACACGGACCCGTAATCTCCATGTCACTTTGGAGATCAGACGCGGTTGACTTTTAAATCTCTGCCAAAGACTGCAGCTCGTGCAAAAAACGAAATGACTTGAAGAAAAAAGTTAAATAAACCCTTCCCAGACGTTCCTTTATTTGGTCGACCATTGATATATATCATTAGGCTTTTATTACGGCTATAACTCGATATGTGTAAAATTTGTGCTTTAGGTGATAGACTTCAGAAAAAAAACGACTTTGTGTTGGAATCAGATTTGTTTTCTGAATGGACTTTTTGAATATTTGAAATTAATATTTTTCCCAAAGTTAATGCAGTTCCACCCTATTTGACCCAGTTGATGGGATGTTGTTTGTTTTGATCCCCTTTCACATAACCTGTATATCAATGACGGACTGTTGAAAAACGGATATGCTTTAATATTTTATTATCCTTACTTTGATAAAACATGGCTTTCTGAGTGGGCCCTATGTTTGGAGCTATCATGCCCCGGACAATAACTTGCTTTGTATACCCCTGCTCTCGACCCCTATAGCAGACTTCTTATAAAGCACGTATCTATAACCTTCAAACCTGCAATTTCGATAGAAAGATTTAGAGATAAAATTCTGGTTTGCAATCATAGATTATCTAACATTCACGTCAACCGGTCATTCAGTAATCATCCTAAATAGTAAGGACTGCACAACATCTGGTGTTCGATAGCCATATTGCAACATAAAGCAGTTTGCATCATAATTAATTCCAAATTATAAGAAGCATATTTTGACTCCGAAAGCCCAACAAGATTGGAACCGATTCTGTACAATTACGTGTACATATAGTAGAGTTTATTTGGCAAAATTAAACTATAAAAATAGTTGATGATTATCATTTTCACTATGTAAACTGTAACTGTCTAACTTATTTGACATTCATATTTAACGACATTGAACGTATCAACCAATCAGTAAGGTCAAGAATATATTCCAAATAGGTCTACCCAAACATACACGAATTATTTGATAAACATATGTATAGGGCATATTAGAATCATAAGAAAATTATCTAAAAACGATGGCATCAAGGTAAATTAGACAGTTTCAATATGTGAAATAGAAAACCCGCGGCTTTTTTATTCTCCTGCCTTTCTCCGTGTCTGTGGTTTACATATGATATTTCACGTGTAAACATGAGTGTGTACCGGCCAAACAATATTTACTGCACGTCTCTATAATATTTCATACCAGACTCTAGAAGTCCCATTGAAATCATCTTAAATATTTAAATAGTCAACACCAACGTCAAAACATACACAATATAGTGCTAGTAATGTTACTCCAACACATGTCATGTATTTTAGAAGACAATATGACCCCATCCGAAAGACTATGAAGAATTGACGAAGGTTCATGGTCTGAAACACACCTTGTGGTTTTGGAGACATTCATTATTCAAAACGCGTGTAATATGACAGATGTAAATTTCATAAAGCATGTCTACTACATATAAATAAGCGAAAGGTTATTTTCGTTTTCCAGAAATGTGACCCAAAAGGGAAATACTATATTTCGACATTCAATATTTGGACAAATGACACAATAAGATTATTAAGCGGCGACTATCGTAAAACCTAAAAAATTACATGTCAGCCTCAACTACATAAATTATAAAGGTGTATAGCAATCAAATGTACAGTTTTTGGTGATTGAATATCAGCAATACTTAGAGGTCATATCAAGGTTGAATACATGCATATAGGTGCTTGTTCCTTCTCATAATTAGATAAATGTCAGTTTTATTTAGTAAATACCCGGAGCGAATTGGCGTCATTCTCATGTGATAAATTACTATTTTCTTTCTATCATAAAGGGATTTTTTCACCGGGTCGGGTTTCTTTCCTTGAAATGTTACGTATCTCATTTTTCTGAATCAAGTCTATGTTGATTTGCTGATGGTTCATGCTTTATGGTATGACTGGTAAACAATATTACATAACTATGTCTGACTGCCTTGTCAAAAATAGGCTGAACCAGCACAGCATATTCTGACAGCTTTCTGCAGCATGCTTTGGTGGCAGATTGAAATGTTGTCAAATACCACCAAATGAACAAGAAACAAGATATCAATGGTCGTTTTACAACACTTTTAATATTTCATAAGCCATGGACAGAAGACAGTGTCTTGGACACTTTGTAGCACAACACAGAATAGTACAGTCATAAAAATCAGTCGCTGGAATTAGAACATACATAATGAAACTCCTACGATGGTCGCGCGCCATAGCGACATTGAACCGGATATTTGAAGTCCTACCATGCAGACTTGGTATAGAGTTCATTTTTAATGTGCGTAATATACAACGGATCATTGTAAGAGTTTCTTTTGAACAGACTGTCAACAATCAAAAAAAAAATAAAATAAAATAAAACCGTAACAGCTCGTTTACAGGATAAATGTACATCTGATGTCAGTCATTCACAACTCGGTATAGTATATTTGTGATAAGGTTTTTGTTATATATAATAGTAATAATAATAATAATAATAATAATTAAAACAAAACACTTAGTGATAAATGGCTCTCGTACAAAAGCAAAAAAAAAAATATTATGGCGAAAGCTTTCCTTTGGCATATTTTGAAAAATAAATCATTCTATGATACCATTCACTTAAAAATACAGAAGCATTCATATGTAGAAGCAAACAAAATATGAGAAAATCAATTGCTTAAAATCATTATTATCGTTTTCGTTGGATAAATGATATTTATCATTTTGGTATTCTTGGCATTGGGAGAAATTTGCACTGGTTTCAAAAGACTAGAAAAACAAAAAGAGAACTTCATAAGTTCTCTGTTAAGTTAACTTTGGGTGAAGAAAATGAGCTAATCAAAAAGAGTCAAGAGAAATATGGCTAAAGCATGTCCTAGCGCCCCTACCCCTCCCCCAGCGACCCCGAGGCCACCATCAAGCTTTTTGTTGTAAAGTTAATGATTGCACACCAGCTGATATCCCCATATATATCGAGACACGTAAGTTTTAATCTACAAATGAATAAAACATGGACAAAAATGTACATTAATAATAATAATAAAAAAACTTGTATATAATACTAAAAGACTGCTCTATACACAGTGTAAGGGGTGATTTCTCTTTGGCCTCTGTAACATATACTGTTATGACATAGCAACCCCCCTATATTCGTAGGAGTTGGGATGATTTTTAAATAAAATCCACAAGCGATCAAAGGGGCTAATCAAACAATTATGCTCTGATTTGATTGCAAATTAAACATTTTACAAATGTGAAAGCGGAAATGGGAAACTAATGCTTAAAGATTAGGGAGAAATAAAAACAAAACGGATGAAAAGTCAACTACATTGGGATAGCGATTGAAATTACTACAGATTGCAGAGTTTTGTAATAATTTTACTGTAAAATCTATCTAGTATATATATATATATACAATTGGTGGAATGTCATATGAGAAAAGTTTTAGCTGGGTATAAAAATGGAGTCGATGTAAAATGAAAATCGGTTTATAACCAAATGAATGAAAACATGAATTGCAGCAAAAAGGGGAAATACTAATATTTTACTTCAAATCAACCAAATTGCAGTTTTCACTCCACGGTTGATTTCGCGAAGGTGCATCGATCTGGTTCACTGAACAAAATGGGGTTACATGTATACAAGAATGGTGTTTTAATTCCATGCAACGGTGAATTCGCCGCTAACCTCAGGAACATCTTTTGATTATAACGCATGCATTTTACATTTACAAAAAGTGAAGCAACAAAATATTTAAAAAAGAAAAATTGTTGTAGTTTTTAACTTGTTAATACATGT
>WFKH01006014.1:13483503-13488503 GCA_016163765.1 Magallana hongkongensis | reverse complement strand
TTTTTTTTAGTTGTTTTTTTTTTTTGGTTAACAGTGAGCCCTTAATTCTATGAGGTTCTACCATATTTGAGTCTCACACTTATCCAAGTTTTACTGTCAAAGATAAGATTTTTTTTCAAAGAAACGAAAAAATAATTTGAAATGGCCTACCGTTGCACCATAGTGATATAATATTGCCTCACGTAATCTTTGAACAAAACTAGGCTTTTGGAGATTTGCCAAATTATTTATAGCTTGAAGCAACATGTTTTTTATTCAGCAGGTTTACAATCATATGCAGTGTTTCACACTTGTGTAATGTGCAGTAGAGAGAGAGAGAGAAAAAAAAAAGAAAGAAAAAAAGGTGCTCTCGAGGTCTGAAAAGGTTGAGTACTCTTGAAAATCTTTTCATCGTCATAACAGAGACAGAATTAGTCGACAATCTTTAAACATTGCTAGGTTTACACAGATAACATATCAGCCGCTTACTAGTTGGAGGTCAATTTTTCTCGTCGCAAAGATTGCTAATGGAGTCATTTAAGTCGACAAAACGTTACATAAGAAAGTAAAGAAACCCCCAAACCTCACCTGTATTTTAACTACATTAAGGGTCAAAGCATTTCGATCTTTCTATAGAATCGTCTAGTTCAGCCCTTTTCTTTGACACTCAATTATTTGCATTTGTAAGATGAATTTTACGTTTCGGATGCAAAATCCTACGGTGAAAGGAAAACCTAATCCTCCATAAATCCTTTCCAATGCAAAGGGTCAGGAGGGGTGTTGCTTTTTATCATCAGATGTGTTTACTCTTATGAAGTTTGAAATATTTTCTTCGCGTCTCTGTTCGCCGAATATTCGTGTAGGTATTTATAATAAACACAAGAAAAACTCTACGACAGCTGACTTGATCTATGGCGCTTTTCCATGCAAGGTTGAATCGAGGTTAAAACGCGAATTCATTTTTCCTACTTAATCAAATTCTTGACAAGTGTTAATTAATCTTTTATTGTTTGTCAGTTATATATGTAACCCCTCGCGACATTTCACACAAAAAATATTAAAACTGCCACAGAATCCGGGAAAAATACGAATTTTCTGAGGGAAAACGCTATTTTATTTTTTACAATACTTTAAATTTGTAAGGTGCGTATGCTATGTTATGTTTGTAATTTTATAATTTACACTAAAAAAATATTTTAAGTTTTCCCTACGTTTGAAAAAATTCTAGTAATTTTTGTGACAAACATTGGACATTTAAAAATTTATTTTTTAGGTATAAAAAGTCTAAGGCATCATGAAAATAAATTCAAAATAAAACGCAAGCTTTCATCTCACTGGATAATCATACAATGTGCATATCATCTCGGCCGCTTGAGAAAATAAAGGGCATTGATAAAAGCAATTGACCATGGACGGTCAGGACGACAAAAAGATGCACTCGATATGGTGGAGACATCGTGGGAAAAATTGCTATCTAGTGAATAGGAGAAAACTCGGAACAACTCATGAATGTAAGATCCGGTGCTGGAAAATAATCGTATTGCTGATTGCCCGACAAGTATTTATTGCTCTTAACGTCCTTGGTTTCTTTCACTAGGCTACCACTAATCACATAGTCTACGTTTAAAATACTGCAATGTTTCTGATATAATTTGATCTGTTAAAAAATTTAAACTACGAATTCTCATCATTTTTTTAAATTCTAGATTTATCACATAATTCCCAATTTTTAAAATTTTTTTTTTTTTGTTACAGAAGAAAGTAGAATTTCTCATTCATGGATTTATTCTAGGTAAAATGAATCAAATATCAAATTTTTATATTTAGACAAAGAAAAAAAACCTTTATCTTTTTGTACTTCGTCATTTAGTGTGACCCTGGTCTCGTCTGTGGCACTTGTTTATAAACCCGTCCACGATAAATTAATATTTCCAAGCCGCCTGGCATTACTTTTCATCACCCCTGGGATTTTTTGTGCGGCGGTGTGTATATATTTTATATATAATGTAAGTAAACGATTCATGAAATGTCCCGTTTTATAGATAAATAAGCCATTTTTCTATAAATATTAAAGGAGAGCTGTGTGCAATATTCGCATATGTTTTCAAGCGAAAAGTATTAGCGTTTATACAATTTTCATAGTAAAAGAATGAAATATGAGTTTTAAATAAAAAGTGCAAGTGTATTTCTAAAAAGATGGAAGATTTATGGATACACCATTTGGTTTTTTCCTTTGTGAATTTAAATGATCTTTTTTACTTCTTCCAAAACTTAAAAAAAAAAACCCACCAAAAACCGGGTAGATTTATGGAGAACCCCATTCTCTTTAAAGTATTATAATATATTCTGCTTATTTTTAAGTGTCCAGAATAGGTCGCCCTTATGTAAAGTCTTATATCAAATTCTGCTTATTATGTGTACAGAATATGTCGCCTTTATGTAAAGCCTTATATTATATTTTGCTCATTTTGTGTACAGCACTTGTCGCCCTAATATAACGCCTTATACGTTTGTATTATGTGTACAAAATGTCACATGAAAGCAGAGCCTTTTATTACATTCTGCTTATTATGTGTACAGAATAGGTCGCCCTAATGTAATTATAGTCTGCTTATTATGTCGCCCTAATGTAACGCCTTATATATTTGTATTATGCGTACAAAATATGTCGCCCTGCATCGTCCTAGGTCACCGTGATCGGCTTGTATGAATGTTACAATGGTCGACTACAGGATCAAAAGAAGTCGCTCAAATCGTACAATCTTTACATTGCAAGCACCAACGGTTTGATTGATAGTTCTGTATGCTGTTTTGGCCATTTTGAGGTGAATGAACGTTTGTAATTTAACAATCAGATTATTCAACAGTCAACTGTCCACAGATCTAGCCATTGATAATATTTTTCTGAAACAAAATGTTTCTTCTGAGAATTTTTGTTGTTGCTATAATATATATGTCAAATGCTTCTGTTTTGAAAGATGCCTATAGTGTCTTTATTCACATATTATGAGCATTTTAAATATGTTAAATATAAGAAAATATTACGCGACAATTGGATACACGGGACACACGTATCAAAATGACATCATCAAAAAACCGGATCCCAGTTCCATCACAAAGACCCAAGGGGCTTCCTCGTTTTAATTCCCAATTATCTCATTTCGGATTCGCCGAAATTTTTTTTAACATGCTGCAGAAAAATCGCAAGCAAAGGGCATAACGGGTCATATCCCAGTAGTTGATAATTTGGCAGACGACTTTTGGGTCTTCTGCAGCAGGTTACGTTTTGGAGTTTACCCAGCATGAGATATAAAACTAGACTATTTAATGATATCAGATGCTGCCGTACTCTTATATGCTATATCGACACGCCTCGTTAAGATTTGCTTTTATTTGTAATCTTAGGAACATGGAGTTCATTTTTTTTCTATACTATTAAGACTTAATTACATTATCACACTAAAGAGATGTCTTTTTCTATACGTTAATGAACGAGAGTTAGGCGAGAGTTGAATAAAGGGAGGGTACTCACTGTATCCGTTGACCGCGGGTCTTTGGGACGGAACTGGTTCAGGTTTTCTATCTGTAAAATTAAACAGAACATTCTACTGTCTGTAACACTTTTTAATCTTAATTTAAATGGATCATCAATTCTCTTTTTGTGGAACTAAAACACTTTTTTGCTAGCCTATTTGAATATTTCTCCTTCATGATAGACCCTCGACACGATACTGTGTTCAAAATAGCGGTGAAAAGTAAATAATAACAGAGTTATGCAACATTTTCACTATGAAATCAATTAACAGGGTTCAAAACCCGAGGGAGTCATGAGAGGCTTCTTGTGTATATTTATTTAAACATAATTCATTACGGGTAAAACCTTTTTCTGATCAATATTAAATATAAACTATTTGCTTAGCGTCTGGGGGAAACACGGAACAACTCTATTCCTATTGTGTGGAAAGTTGGATAATGGAATATTATATCTCCAACTTTGTTTGCACCTTTTGTGCTCCAGTTTATTATCTCGTGAAAAACTTTCTTTCAACTGTCTTTTTTAAACAGGTGCACCTTTCGAACTAGATTTTAACAAGATTGTTATTAAAAGAAGGGTGTAAATTTGCTTTGTAAAAGAGACACAAACCTGAACTAAATAAAACTATGGCTTTAAGACAGCTGTACTCGGCGGAATCCACATGTAGAGTCTTCAACTTCTCCACTTGTTCCTGAAAAATTCGAATGTGGTCCATGAAAGCTACAACACGATCGGCAGCCATTGGACTTGCGTGGAGGCCAGCAGCCGCTAGAAGAGGCGCCACATGGAGAGGCATAGAGCACTGGGCTGCATTCAGGACAAATAGCTCACTCCAACTCACTCGGAGCAAGGCTACTTGGTCTGTAATTTGCAATTCCGGGAAAAAAGGAATATTCCTCGCCCATTCTACCGCACTAAACAACAACCTTGCTGCTAATTCACATATATTTTCGATGCCCATAATGTTATTGGGTTGCATACATTGTCCATAACGAGATGTTGGATATGGTTCGGCTCTTAGTAGCATGGAAATGAAACTTGAAAGGTATGTGTGTCCGTTTAATGGGTCCCCGTTAGCCCACGTGACCTGTCCAGGGAAAGGATGCTGGGTTGGTGGAACTCTGCCTCTTTGAACAGCTGAAAAGAAGCATAACAGGAAAACATCAAATCAAAAAAATTAAGTTCATTTGAGGGGAGCATCACTAAAGCCTCCTTACAAGAATGCATCCATTGCTAATGGGTTATTGAGCCTGTGGAAGAGGGATTCATTAGTGACACCGTCTATTCACATATCCACATTGACTGTTTTGTTCACTGATTGATTTGATAAAAAACCACAAAAAGTTCTTTCTTAACCACATAACGACAGTCAGACAGGACATGCATAAGGAAATTCGCCAAATTATTCATGAAAGTATTATTTTCACTTTGCGTTTCAACAACAATACAGATTTGTACGTTAATTGGTCATTGAAAGTCATCCTCA
>WFKH01006014.1:13436003-13478503 GCA_016163765.1 Magallana hongkongensis | reverse complement strand
GCCAGACGTTATTGTGAGGCGTTGGGTACCCCAAGATAAGACTCTTCTTAGAGTAACAAAACCGATCTATTAATTGTATAATACTGTCTTTTGTGAGCCTTCTCGATAGCAATCTTTTGCGCTCTTCTCAAACGCTGGTCTGACCTAATCCTTTATAAAAGGTTTCGTAAACAAAATATCACCTTACGGATAATTTGAAAAGATTCAATACATGTGCATGGCTTTTTTCCAACCTTTTTGGACCATCATTCAATAGAGAGCCCTGTGATCAAAGAAGGGGCACCAGAGTCATTCAGCTACACGTCTTTATGGAATATCATCTAGAAATATTTCTTTAAACATTCTTAACAGACATCTGATCTAGAGGGCGTGCACTGTTAATTATTGATATAGACGGGGTAATTAGGGATTAAATCTATGAATGTGTCAATTTGTGAATTATTGGGGTGCTTAATTCTCAAGGTAACGATTTATCAAAAGAGGAATATCCGGATTTTTTTCTCCCAGATAGATAATCAAAACTTCAAATTCAAAATATTATGGAGACAAAATCTTTTATTGATGCACGTTTTCAATCATAAAACACAATTAAAAATGTTTAGTGAGGAACACATGGTGAATAATATTACAATATCATTAAGACATTCTTTCTCTATACATATTTGCAAATGCTAGGATTTCGGTAAGATTATGGTCTACAATTATATTATATGTTGAAATTATTTCTTTTGAAATAAATATTTCTCTAATATCACATACAAAAAAAATTAAAATACTGCGAGTAGAAATCCCTTATAATCCGATATTAAGGAAGAAATATTGCTACCCATATATTGGCGGAACCGGCCCGCCACAGAACTATTAAGGATGTATATATCTTCCGGTCAGTGGTGTATTAAAATGCGTCAAGTAGCGGTCATAAGTTGCTCAAAAGTCCAGCATTCTGATTGACCAGCTAATTGAGCGAGCTGACAGCTTCCCGTCGCTTTGATGGAGGCTATAGTTAGAGAAGTGTGTGTGCGTGTGGAGGGGGGGGGGTAGAAAAAACCTGTCCCCCATAGCCAGAGATCATCTGTTGTGTATGGGGAATTGTAGAAGTGGTATTTTAAATGAAACTAACATTTGCACATGAAAGAGGTTATAAAGGGTCACATTATATTTTATTGATACGGCAGCTTAAATCCGAATAATTAAACATATTCTATAGCTATTATAACAATGATATCAATAATAAAAATTAATGAGGTTATTTCAAAAGTCTTGCATTATGTTGCCATTGCTATATCAATTTCTACTTAAAATTTCACATGTTTCTTTCATTTTAAAATAAATAATGATTTGGAAAATTACGTTTGATTGAAGCTTTTTAATAAGTGAAAATTTTAACCAATTTTTATAATAAATTGATTAATGCAACCAATTATGTGGACAAAAAAGAAAACAAAGCTTCAATTTTGCTGATGTAAAATCGCGCATGTAAATCTAATAAATATTTAATTTTGGTATAGCTTAAACATTTACTGCATTCGAAAAATGCCGATGTGTCAATTTAATTATGTAGGTGTTTGTATAAGACAGTAATCCACAATATTTTGGTTCAATATTTGTTGATTAAATTATATATAACTATGAGAGAGGTGAGAAATTTAAACCTTGTGTTTTGACGCAGATTTGAATAGCATGCAACTTAAACAATATTTTCACTTAACGAAGAAGCCCTGCATATATAAAAGAATCAACCAAAATTCAATAGTTGTTTTACTATGTAAAAATACTTAAAATACAAAATAGATGAATGGAGACTTCACAAACATGAATAAATGATTTTTTTTCTTTAAAAATGTGTATATCACTAATAAAAATTAAACCTAACCACTGACACATATGAATATAGAATTCATCTTTTGATTATTAGGAACATTTATTATTGTTCAATGTTTCAGATATTGAAAAAATCCAACTTCAATAAATTTTCTTGCTTTAATTTAATAATTTAAGTCTACATAAATAAGAAAGTTAATTTCCCATATTTGACAGTAATAATATTCAAATTGAAATTGAAAAAAAAACCCAGACAATTAAGAATACTGAAAATAAAAAAAATAAGTGGCATGCAATATTTTAATCTTATATTTTAATAAAGGTATTTAACAGATATTTCTTCCGCAAAATATTTCTAGTATTTTGCATAATTACAATGCAAGCAACAACAACAAAAAAACTACTCAGTGAAACAATGAATTTTCCAGTAGTGGGTTCTAGGCTCTTAGGTTCTTCTATTTCTCTCTACAAAAACATTAGCTATTGCCATTGATATAACTTTCAAAAATTCTGTCACGTCACTTCCTTTGCAAATTAAATTAGTGCGAATTTCTATCCCACAAAAATGTAATAAAGAAGCGGTTTCGAATTACACCACATAACATAATTTGACCGGGAATGGATTATTTGGAACATTAGAGAAGCTAGTTGTGTTTCTGATTTTATAATTTCTCACTGTCGTTGAAATCACATAGATGGTCTCAATCGCAGAATGATGCCACATTTCTCTCACTTAAAAAAAAATGAAAAGAAATTACCCGCATATTTTTGTCAAATTGCAGCCTGTGTTTGAAATGACAATAATAACAATTTAAAAAAACCAAACAAGTTTGTTTTTATATGTGTATTTTCTTTGTTTTTATATGTGTATTTTCTATATTCTAGTAAAGTATTTATATTGGACAGCCCGCTATGGAACGTTCATTTTCCACTGATCGTGATTGTCCAAGATAAGATGATTTCACCAGAGAACTTTATTTATGATATCATATATCTTGAAAATTTTAAAAATTATTTGCCTTGTTAATGTCATATTTACAACAACCGTGCATATATTATGGCATAGGTTCACCTACATGGTTTAAATAACAACCGTATCTGTATTTGTTTTCATTTTTTTCCTTGGATTTATAAAATCAATAAAAATGAAGCATTGTTATCATCATTAGCAACTACGACACGTGTTTGCATATGGTTCATATGGTTTCTAAGGAGCTTTGTGGCTTTTGGTTTCCCGTTCTTACAAAATCCACAATGGCTGAAGTAGAGACACCATAAACCCAAAGCCACATGATAAAAAAATTAATTTATTAATGTGCTAGTTGCTGTTGTTGAAATGAGATAAGTTTAAACCATTTGATACACACATTCCCAAAATTATAGAGACAAACACAAAACAGAATTTCTTAAATTTAGTAGACGTGCTAAATTTTGCCAAAGACAAATACATGAATTTATACGCATGTGTTGAGTATTTTAACTTTTCTTCAACCATTGTCATATAAATCCCCTTCACTCACAATTATATGTTTTGTGTTTTCATCATTTTTAATAACATGAATTTGAGAGAGATTTTTTTTTTACTCTTTGTAAGATCAGTTTCATTAACAGAATACATATTCTGTTTGAAGTGAAATCTGATGGATTTTATAATTATTTTTGAAATAATATCAGGTGCTTTGATTCAATCGTAAATCTCAGCTTAATGAGTTCCCTTTCATTTTAGGCGTGATAAACAGACTACAAGGGTATATTCAAGAACAAAGACAGGACTTCAAAATTTCACAAAACGAATTTTTTTCACCTGTATTTACCGTTCACAAATTATTAAAGCCCAATATCCTTGTACATTTACAATTACTTTGAGAGAGTATTATTATGTTTCAAAAAAGTGACTTTTTGAAGTTTGTCTAGTTTTAATGTTGTAGATATGCGTGTATCATTATCTTGATCAAAACATACTTTTAATGGTCAGAAAACGATTTTCGAAAAACTATTGCATGAAAAAACAAATATTATAATGAAAATTTATTTAAAAATACCAAGTAAATTATATATTGCTACATGTATAAATATTGATGAATGTCATTCTCGTTTGTGATAATTTTCAGATACAACATAGATCTTAATCTTTGAAATATTATATTATCTTTAAGAAGATGGGCGAATAAGATGCGGAAATATGCCTATGGATTTGATCGTAAAAATACAATTTCAACTATTTAAATTAGCTGCTTTTTATATATTAAAAGCATGCAAAAGCAAGATTTTAAACTATTGTAAATGCGAGATTTGTTACAAACAAGAAAAAAAATCAATAATGGTAAGAATTTTTATAGGGATCAAACTCCTACAGTAAAGGCTCAATACTTTAATAAAAACATATCTCTGATGCTGAGTAATTCAACTCACAGCATTTGATGGTATCCAAATGCTATATTTTTTCTTGAATGTATTGACTTCTATGATTTTTCTGAAACGTTCAAATGTTGTTACAAAATTTTTTCTAATGGATGGCCATCGCTCCATGCTGTTTGTTGACTGAAAGCGGTTCTTTTCCACCATACGATAATTACACCATGACAAAAATATAGTCTGCAAATCCACTTCTTGAGGTCCCAAATTTGCGGTTTTTGACGATTTTAGCATGCGAACACCACTTTGCATAAAAAATCGGTATTTTGCTAAAGTTACATAAAAGAAAACGAATTTTTGATAGAAATGAAATTTATATTGTATTTCCTTAATATGTTCTACCATTACTGATTTCTTTAAGTTACTGCATGTATCTAAAGTTCAATATTGACTTATCATACAACACGGGAAACTCTAACAGTTTCTTGGATATGCGCTCTCTTACACTACTTTCTGCTCATATAGTTAAAAAATCAATTTTATTGATAATCCTAGTGAAATTTTTTTCATGTAATAAATACTTGAAGTAATTATCATAATTATTTGAATTCAATTCAGATCTTGAAAATGGTGTAAATAGCGAATATTGCTTTGGTTTAGAAAAAGAGAAATCTATAAAGAATACAAGACGTTTGCATGTACGTCAAAACCAAATGAATGCAGATTCTATTATAGTGCATGATAAAATCAAAAAATCAAAAATGTTTCGAGGTCTATCCAATTTCAAAGAATACAAATATATTTTTTACTTTTTACTACGAAAGAATTAAAAAATCACTGTTAAACAAAAGTTAATATTAAAAAAATCAAATTGGTCAAGAAGATTGGTCAAGCAGATTGGTAGTCTTAGAAAGAAGGAATTTTCAGTTTTAGTCGAGTGCCTTTGTCTTCTGCTTCGAATCAACCAGCAAGACATATTGGCATTTAGCACCAGTATGATATATGCATTCGGCTTCTTCCAAAAGTCAAATGTATCTTTTACACATCAGGAGTTAAGATATGAAAATTAATGTCAAATCAAACAGAACACGAAGCGGATATACTGGATGGCCTATGAATAACTAAATGGCCAAGAATCGAGAAAGTGTTTCCCCTCATACTGCGATGTCTGCTGCAGTCCAGCTTCGCTTTCCCCAACTTTAGATACATCATCTCTATTTATTACAAATTTATGGGATTAATATCATCATAGTGTGCGATAGCAACTTCTCGCATTTTCCCTCGTGTCGTGATGACGACCATTACAGTCAAAGTCTCGCGCGCGGGAATGTAAATTGCGCGTGATTTAGTGTGGATTAGTTACCTCCGAAAAAGAAGAGCAATCTTCTTGTCATAAGATCATCATTTTCATTTACCAGAGAGAATCTATTTTTATTTTCAGATTTACATCGTAAATCTCCACATAATGCCGTAAACTACATTCATCTACTTCCAAGACCGCTCATGCTATTTGAAAATTAAATCAAAGATTGGGGTTGGGTGCAGCAATTTGTGTGACGTATGCACATCAATCCTTCAAATCGCTGACCGGGATTCCAAAATTATTGGATCTCAAGTAGAATTTTATGTCAAAATATATAATATATCACAGTCTGTAATAAGTTGCAGGACATGGTTTGGTTTTGTATGAGAAGTTGGAGTTTGATGCATTTTTAAAAAAAAAACTGGTTGGACAAAACATGTTATTCTTTGGCAACTCTTAAACATAACACAAATTGTAGTATATTCTTGAGAAAAAAGCCATTGAATACTAGTATCAAATTTCCTTGATATAAAATTAAAGATTGCCGATTATGTGTAAATTGCTATTTTCAAACCATAAGCTGTTCATTCCCAAAGTTTCAAGTTTGAAGACATAGAAAGATTCTGGAGGAAATTGTAAAATCAATTGAGTTTTCAATAGAGCAAAATCAACTATTCATTTTCTTAAAATAAGCTTTTCTAATAACGATTATGTTAATATACATTTGAAATTTAACGAAAAATGAACCGATGTTTAGTTTGGATTTAAAATTTTGCGTTGAGATTAAGTTTGGTGTTAGAAAGACGCGGTTTTGTTTAACAGAATTGTGTAAAAAGATCCCTTAATCTAAGCACAGCCTAGACGTACATTTTTATATTTAAATACTGATTGCTAGAAAAGCACAAATGACTGTGTAAATCAAATAAATATACGTGATCCAAGGTATTTTCCACTCAATTTTATTAATATAGAATTTTGTAAAAGGTCTCGAAATGGTTCGTAATATCAAAGGTTGGGGCCACATCTGCGATTTCAAAGCCAAACACATTAATGTATTAAAATCCATTTACTTGTATCATAAAATCCAAAAAAAAAAATGAAACCAAACAGTTATGGTATCTTACACGTTGTGTTTAATGTCAAAAATCAATACGTTCGTTAGAATTCATAACGGTATATGATTTGCAGGAGGAAAAAAAATAGGGAAAAAAAGCCATCGAAAAAGTACAAGTAACTTGTAAAATAAAACAAAGTTTAATTTGAATTGAAATTGAAATTTTGAAATCCCCTCAATTGTGGCATTCGGTTGATTATGAAAAATCTTTAAAAAATAATAATTTTGACAATACTGCGCTTTTACAGCTAGACCGTACTGTAAAACACACTCACATACAGACATACACACATAATTACGGTACAACCAGTTCTGTAGCGCAATTTTTTCATCCCGGAAAATTGTACTTAATCTAATATTATGATGATCAAAATGAACAAAGCAGAACGTTTACGATAGAATAATGCAATAATAATACGCAATCTGGACCATAAACAAGATCATAGGCGAACACTGATTGGCCTTCCGTGACCTTACGAATTTCTCTTGATCTCCGCATGCGCAGTTGCTAAAGTTCTTCCTTTTAATTTGACCAGATATGTAACTTATGAGAATGCTTACCTCGAATGGGAAAAGGGATGACTAAATCCGTTTTCTCGGAATCTTTCTCAATTTTCCGGCCAAATAAGACGAACTCTTTGTGATTTTTCATGACAGATGATTTCAGAGAGTTAAAAAATATCCAAACGCGATGCTTTGTCAAATGTTTTGCTATGCGACAAGGTTTCTGTGGTAGAATAAAAAATATAACACAAAGCGTAGATTATCGATCGCTCTACAGCCTCACAATTAGCTATTGACGACCTAATACGACAAACAGGCTGTAACCATAAAGTGGTTTCATATTCATTACTATTACAAAGAATCAACAAAATACTTCCAGATTCGTCGCCTACTGTCTAATTTACCAGAAAACAATGAAGCGAGATTTTGAGGGAAAATTCTCGAGAATGGCATAATTCCCGCCATTTTTGGACGCAAGGTATGATAGCAGAACAAATCGAATTTCCGTCAACATGTCGTTGGCGTTTAATTCCAAATATCTAAGGGAAGCAGGGAACCAGTGACAAAATCTTCATCCCTCAGAAGCCAGAAAAACAGGAAATTGAACTTCACGCCCCATACGACTTTGTCAATAAAGTTATGATTTTGTGAGAATACGGCTCCTGAAAAGATAAACCATTCAATTCAGGATGCTTTTAATATTTTTTCCTTTGTACATGTTAAAATATAGATTATCGTTAAAGTGAACTTAACGCTGAAAATGGATCACATTGTTGGCAACCATAGAAATGTAATAGTCGTGAAAATGAAATGACAAACGTTTTGATTTCTTTTAAAAGCAAAATATTGATGTTGAAGAAAAAGTAGCAATTATTGATAAACAGTTAATACCGGAGTGTTTACGGGGTTTTGACTTCTATGTCTGTAAATTATCTTGTCCAATTAATGAGGTCTTGGAAATTGCTCTGCTGTTATTTCATTTCAATGGTTTTGCGCCATATACAGGAGGATGCGAATTTGAATGAAGGAAATTGATACCACACTAGACAGACAGATATCGAGACTCTGTCGAATCTAGGTTAAATGTCAGTATTAGAGGCTAGATCCAGTTTATTATTTGATAGCAGCTGTACAGTTTTCAACTTTATTAATGGTTTAATTTCTTCTTGAAAGAATGGTTACATTTCCACTAAAAAGAAACAGTATCCGATAGGGATTCTGATATCGTTGCTTTTAAAATTTCGAGAAAAAAAAAGTTATTTAGAATTTCACTCATTTTGAGGCAATATTTTAATTATTATTAAATAATTGTCATATTACTGTATTTGTAATAATAAGTTTTACTCACATAAAATTTTGAACAAACCCGAAAGAAAAAGCTTAAATTTAATTCTGACAAATTTAAGTTCATTCAGCAAGCTCTATAATACAGGAAAATACTCGTTAGAAGTTCCTTACATTGCATCCGCATAGGCTTTTGTTCTAAAAAGTCTATAATATCTTTAGAGATAATAAATAGACAAACATCATCAGGTCGTCGTTGTTTTCAAATATAAAATCATGCCCAAAATAGTAACTGCAATGTTTGATTTAATAATGTCAATCAAACTATAAGAATAACTCATTTGCGTCGATTTATGCAGCGATAAAATACTAGTATACACATACAGGTAATATGGCTCAGTATGACAAGCATCATTGTTTTAGGTATTATAAATGCAAGATTTCTCATCAGCAATTCTTGATACCAATGATGCTAATAGTTTCATTTACATTGCAAACAAATATATATATAATAGGTCTAAATATAGAAGTCGCCTCCACTAATTAAAATAATTAGCCATTATTTATCATAGAGTTTTGACTGAACTCTGCCGATTGATCAATAATTCTTGCGTAACTCTACATGCATTGATTTGAATGCAAAAGTACTCTAGCATTAACAATTAACAATATTTCTAAATACATGTTCTAATTTTCAAGATATTCTCAACTGTATTTTCAACTGTGTTTTTATAAACTCACTGGAAACTAACAGGGAGGATTCATAGTAATTACTTGGAAAATAAATCGATCGACTCATTTATCTGTTTCAAATGTAGATTTTTTTATTTGATTTTCAGTACAATAATCATATAAAATATTATTATTATAATCATACATGTACGTGTAGTGGATTTATTTGAATAGACAGATATGTTTTAGAATACCATATACGTGCATTTATTTGAATACTATATTAGGTTATCGTCTATATACATGTATATACATACATTTTAGTACTCCAATACTAGTACCAGAACTTGTGTTTACATGTATTTAGTTTGGAATGGCCAAAACTGGCAAGATGATCCTGCCTAGGGTTTTTTTTTAACTGTTTGCCGTGACACGATGGATGAGATTTTAAACCACCTTAAAACTTAATCTCCTGGCATAGACTTTTGATTCTCCCCTAGCAATCATGTGCTCAGTGACCGTTATTGCAACAATTTATCTTTCGTAATTCGTCGTTGGCTCTCTCCAGATCCTTAGGTGAATTGACAGAGGGTTGATAAACTCTTGTTGAACGCTTTCCTTACAATAACATTCGCCGACTTTTGCCATTATCAATTGACCAGGTATATTGACTTTGTCACGAAACCTCTAACCCCTCTTGATCTTTCTCCATGTCTAGAATGTTCCCAAATCTCGCGAGGTTACGTGGGAATAAGAACAGGTCGCGAGCCGGGCATCTCTTCTGACCAGGCAGGTCCAAGTTCAGATAGCTATCAATTTCATGTTTACAGTTACTTATCACTTATTTGATACCTGTTGTTTGATAAGATGGAGTCCAAGGCAAATCCCATTCGCTCTAACTGTCCCATCTATTGTTATATACACCCAAAGGTTTAAAGGGTCGCGCTAAGGCAACGTTGAGGTCACGACATTTGGCGTTTAATCTGAAGTTTCTCAATAAAAGGGCACCAATAGTTCATCTATCACCCTCTTATCAGATCGGCGAGATTTTCAAGTTTATTAAGTGATTTATATATATGATGGGAGTCATGTTTCAATAATCAAATTCAAGGTTTTTCCCCCCACATTACAGGACAACTTAAAAGAGTATTCGGATACTGTAAAAATGTTTAAATAATTACTGTAGAGAGAAACATGTACAAACCATGAACATATAACTGATTAAACCACACGGAGAGTTATTTTGATAGCAGTAATTTTGTTGAAACCAAAAGAATTCCTAGAAACAAAATGGTTTCCTTTTCAACATTGACAATACATCGTAAATAAAACCTTCTTAGATAAATGATGTTATTCGATGACAAGTTTCTCAGAATTAGTTGCTTGCTATGGTTGCTGTGTTTAACTTAATTATGTAACAAAAACAGAGTTAATTAAGACATTCAACAAACACGAAGATATAGACAAGTTTATACTCTTTATTTAGACAGCCAACCGTTAACATTAAATATAATATCAAAGGACGCGCCTGGGTCACCTTGTTCTCATCCTATAACAAAGTACGACTACCTATATACCTATATATATATTTATCGACGTGTAATACACGAAAAACAATGCGCAATTTGAGAATTCATCTTTATGTGAAAAATGACATCAATACCGTAATAACAAAGCATGAATCACTTCAAATGAAAATATTTAAAAATATATTTTGTTTTCGTTGTTTTCTTTTGGATTTCTTGCCTCTGTAATCAACTTAGATTGTAAGTTTTGCACATAATATATACATTTTAAACAATTTTCAATTCAATGAATTAAATAGCAAATTTAAAGTATTCCTACGATATTCCCAAGATTTCTACTACAAACAATTATGTTTCGTTTAAAAACTTGGAGTAGACGATTTAATTTATTTGGTTTAAATAAATATATTAAAAACAATCATAAATTATTTGTACTATGCCTGATACATTTCCGTACAGACGTTTAAGATTACCTAAACATTATTGGGTCATTATTCAAATAGCGACTGATTTTAAATACACACAACTCCGTAAATGCATGTTGAAAGAAACCAATATGTTGTATAATGAGTATATAAATATATTGCTGTTTAATGGGAGGACACCGGTAATATACAAGAACAGCATGAATTCACCAGATTGTAACGCAAGGTTTCACTCAAAGGCCGACTCCTCATCAATTACATGTAGCGTTTGGACACCTGCAGTACACAGGTGAAATTTTCAATCTTTTTACCCCTAAAACAGACAAAATCCGTCTGTAAATAAATAAATGCCATTTTAATCGCAAAGTTAACTTTTGTGACACTAATTTATTAGGATTTTATAGTTTTTAGCTTTACACTCTGTCACCAAGGGCAAAAACAAACAGATATTTTTCTAGATATGAAAAGAAGAGTATTTCAAACTTTGAACGTCATTGCAAGATCATTAGCATCAATCCAAGTGCACCTAATGGTGGCAAAAGTGCAAACAGAGAGTAATTATATAATTGATCGTAGGACTGGGGATGTATTTTCTAATTATTTACCTCAATATCTCCATTGTGACAGATTATGCCCTAGACAAGAATATCGTTTGCTCGTTTGCTCTGGCTTTCACATCATTGAATGCCCCGAGGTGAAAAGAGCATTAAATTATCCTGACTTTTGGGAAAAAAAGGGGGGGGGGGGGCTGTGGTAAATGATCATCAATTATGATCTGAATTTCATTATTTCAAAAATTCAACCATTTGTAAAATATTAATTTTAGAACGGATTCTGATTTGACTTTAAATGGAAGATTTGCGTTTATATGTATAAAACTATAAACTGAGTAAGTGACCATACTCTTTTTTGGGCGGACGCACAGCAATAACGGACCATCACAAAGGTCTGTTCCAAAAGACAGAAACACAACATATATTATACATGCAATTAAAAAAAGAGTATACATTTCAATGTACTTAAAACTCCAAAATAACAACGTGCTAGCTAACCGTGCAAACTAAAATATTGTGTGACAATCAACTGTTTTTGAAAGTTTTTGGATGGAAGGTGCCAGATATAAAAATATTTTTTTCGTGTCTGATTGAAAAGGAATTTGATCTTGCATGAGTGACACTGCTAAATTTAGCGTCATCGCCAGGAATGTCAGGCTCATCCTTAAAATTAACTTTGTACAATGTAAGTACCAATTAACCATTCACTGAGTCGGTAACTCTTTGGTTGAACGACCTGATAACGTTCTTAATGTCTATACAGATACAGACATGTAGAAACACGGCTATTATTTTATCTTTGTGATCGTACTTCGTCAACCAATTAATATTTCAATCTTAACATAAAACACAATTTAGTATTACTGTAAAAAAAATTGTTTTCGTAAATGTGACAATTCCGTGAAATTGTAATCATGCAACAATTAACCCCCCCCCTCCTTTTTAAATAAAATATGTCCTGGATATGTAGGAGAAACATAAGAGGAAACCTAATTAATACATCTAATCACCAGCAGTTTTAAAAACATGGTTGAAGGAGTGTAACAACGGTTAGAGGGTTCGTGTTGTCCAGGTCCGTGGCGCCCCCGGAAGTGACCAGTTTATCTGACAAGTGTGTGGCAGCGAGTGTCTGGCAATATCACAGTACACGATGTACACCAAAACCAACATAGGACACAGTTCTAGCACCAACTATGTCGAATTCGGCATACGTGCATCTAAATTGCCTCAAAATACAGGCATACGTGACCCCACAAACCACAGATGAATTTTTACAGAATTAAGATATGTAAATTGTGTATCAATTTTGACAAGATTCCTGTACGTAGATTTATGACTGTTCGAGAAAAACTAATTAGCGTACAATAGTGCATAAACATCTCATAAATCAGTTGTAAGTTTTTTGGGTTTATTTAAATGATAAACATGGAGATGGAACGTGCATTCGTTTATAGGAGAATTAATTAATAGTTCACATCGATCATGAACAAAAAAATACATTTTTGACTTTTTAATGACCAAGGCATCACCGATAGTGACATAACAATCAAAATGCAAGAAAAGTCCGCCGGTCAGAATCTGATGTCCCAGTACATCAGTAGAAGGTACTGTTGTATTCAATGTAAATAACAAATGTTTACACTGATAATGATTTTATATACTTTTGTTGATTTTAATTTTAATAGTATAAGATATAAATTTCTTTTACACTCTCAAGTATAGAATTATAAGATAAACATAAAAAAAGCCCCCTCAAAAAACAACAACAAATAAACAAACAAACTTGTCGCATTTGCCATTTTTACCACCCAATATACGGCTGGATCATATTGTATCATATTCATTAAATAATTATAGTATTTGTGGCGTTACTTTTCATACGTCGGCAGGCAAGTTATTGGGTGGTTGCCCTTCGATAGATATATCAAAGAACCCCCCTTTTCTATCTACTAGGCTTACCAATTTCATATTCTCTTACATGATATTTTTTCCTCTTCCATGGTAATTTTTGCTAAGCTAAGATAGTAAGTTATAATAGCTTTTTGTGTCTAAGAAATGATCGAAAATGACGAAAAGAAAATAATGATAGCAAATAATTAATATTCGGTCAACTCACAAATCAAGTATAGTCTGTTTTATAAGTGAAATGATTACTCTAAGCATAATTTTGATTTTTAATAAAACCTTGTGATAAAAAGGAGAGTACTGACAAATACAATGCTTATGAACGAAATTATAAAAAATTACCATTAGTTAAAGATATTTTGTCAATATTTCAATCTGTTCAAACTGTTAGGTTTGACACCAATATTAGTGTCATGATTTTTCCAAAGACAACTTGTACTATGTATAGAAAAGAGCGCGAACTTTGCCCCTGCGTTGTAAGAGGTGGCACTTTAATACGTCACGTTAACAAGAGAGGAAATTTACGAGGCCTTCCGAATGACCATTCACACTCTCAGACAAACGATAATGCTGAAGATCATTATAATGAACAGACAAAATAAACAATTAATCAGGATAAGACCCGCCAGGATCGTAATTTTAACTTAATGGGGAAATATGTCTTGGCATTCAGCGCAGATTTAAAAGAAAAATTGACCGCTGGTGCCAGGCCGTAATAACGGTTATTTCGAGGGACGCTTGATGGAGAGTTTAATGGACGTAATATGCTTAATATGCCTAAATGACCAAACGAACAAATAGAGTGGGGAGATATGATATTCTCTCTCTCTTTCTCTCACTCTCTCTCTCCGATTTTCCCTTTAACAATTATCGAATAAAAAGACATTTCCACATGGTGAACTAATCTAAGACAATAACTCCTCAACAGAATATAATATTTTCCGACCAAGAAATCAATACAGCGATTATTATGAATCTTGCAGAACCCCATATTTGAAAAGGCAAAAGGGATAACAAAATTTGTTTTTTCTGAGTTATTCTATAATTAGATCTGAAGCTCGCCATCTTTCCATTAGGGTTTCCATGTGAAATATAATTTATTTAATTAATATTTCGTCGTATGTAATGTCAGAGATAATAAAATAGATGGAAGCTTTCGGCGGTCGCCTGATCGCGAGCCCGACATTTGTGACTTTCTCCTTTTCCTTTTGAACTATGGAGTTTCTAAGCTTGCACTATGGGTAATCAAATTAAGCGGATAATTTTCTTTGTCAATTCTTGTAAAAACACACACATTTTTACTTTGAGACCTAACACATTAAAACTGTCCATAGAAATCAAAAGCGAAATAATTTTGAAATCATGTTGAATTATTGTTTCACATGTTAATAGTCGTGAAAAAAATTAAACGAATTTCATGAAAGTTACTAAAACTTTGTTAGCTTGTATAGGAAATGTTTAATCTACTTGATGCAGTTGAATTTACAATGAAAAAGCCTGTCAACCGTACGATTTGAAATTAATCAACTTGACTTCGGAATAATGAGGTCGTTACGGTCAATATAGACATGACCAGAATTTGACGATTTTATTATAAGGTTCATGTCAAGAGTTATAGTCGAGATATGACGAGCTTTGTCACCAAACCTCAAACTTTGGACACTTGATGTGTTTAAAGACAACCTTCGTAATATGAAACAGGTGATGGACTTCAGAACACAATGTGGTAGACATTAGCTGATAGACCGTTAATTGATTCCCGCCGACTACACATAGGGCAGACACGGAAATGGGCCACTGAAGAGAGGTTGCATTTTTATAAAAAATATTATTGAGTTTTACTTAATGATGTTGGTTCTCAGTTTTATGCGGTATTGCTAATATAGGTTTGTTCGTGTCCTCCAAGAACACTTTTCAAAAAATATCTTGGATTTCTAAAAAAAATGTCTTTCAAATTCTACATTATATTCATGTAAATTATTAAAAAAAGAACTAGACAAATTGATACATTACTGAGTCTGCAGCTCTGTGTCATGGTAAAAAGTCAAAACGTCTTCATTTTCGCAATTCTAAAATTTCATTTCCTTATTATATGCAATCTACGACATTTTTCAATAAGGTCTATGAAATTACTTTTAAAAATAACAATTTTCCATTAAGAAGATATACAATATACTAATATTGAAATGAAAAGTCATCTCAATCCAACTCTAATTTTATAAAAAATCCCTCGACAGTTCGCGTTTTTTTCAAAGCATCGAGGCTTGAAGCAACCAAACGAAATAACGTAGCAGATAAAGGGACCTAAAGTTTATATATTAGGCTATCTGCGTAAAAAAATTTACTAAAACAATTACATGCAATTTTACAACTAAAGATTACTTTATTAAATTGAAAATAAAGATGATTTAATTTTGTCACATTTCTTCAATGCATTCAGATTACAATTTTCATGGAAATTGTTTTTTGGGGGGGGGGGGTGTCAACGGTTTTTTATTTTTTTTTTAGCTAAGCAAATAAATTAAATACATATAAAAGTTAGTGGGAGCCTACTAAGTTACGTAAACATGTAACATGCAATGATTTCATTATTTTCGAGTTACACTTTAAAAAAAACCCCAAACCTATCGAGTTTCATACTCTGCTAGCTTTACTCTATCTCATGAACTATCTTTTTTTTTTAATTTGACCTAACTTCAGTACAGAAACGCTATATCTGATAAGCTATAGAAAAGAAAAAGGTGACTTTTTGACATTGGGTCGTGTAAGGCAAGATGACCCACCATATTTTCTAGTCTCTTAATATCTTTATTGAAAAACGTAAAAAGGGCCGAGCATTCCTCCGACGATCAGGTGCATACAACAGTTAAACCCCCACTTCACAAAAGAAAAGAAAGAAGAAAAAAATCATCTTTCTTTTAAACTATCTGTTGACAAGCCACGCAGTGTTTCCAATAATGCGAGGTGTCCGAAGATGTATGGGAAAATTAAAATCTTTCTTTGAGGCTAAGGTCTAAGGTCAACTCCGGCCTATTGGTCAGTCCAATGCATCTGCAGTTCCGGTCAACAGACAGGACAATTCACTCATGAAGTGAAAAATACCAAGCATCGCTTTGATGACTGTGGGAATATGGCTTGGCGAGTATCAACTGCACGAAAATTTAAAATGGCGATTAATTCCGAGCCGATTTGAATTCTTTCTAGTCAAAGAAAACATGTTTGATGTCTTAGGAAATTAATTGAGCTTTCAGCGTTCTGAGTGGTTCTTATCAAAGCAGAACTGACAAGCAATCATAATCATTTTGTAGAAGAAACATTCTTTCAGATTAACTTCATGTTTGTCAGCTTATGTAGGTAAAAGGTGCAAGAATAAAACAGCAGTCAATTGATGTTCAAATCCTATGACAAAGAATTATTTCCTAGAAGTACTTTGATTATATTGTTTCATATAACGCATTTTCACATTGCATACAGATAGTGTAGTTCTAGATGAGTTACCTTAGCAAATGTTCTTCTGTTAACAAAAAAAAACCGGATTTTGAAACTATATACATTTTCGTGCTGATAGTGGAAATTATGCCATCATATTATCTTGCAGGTACAAAACTCTTTTCCTACAGTACATGCACATCAAATTCCGGTTCTAATACTATTGTACAGGTCAAGTCTATTAAGTAAATAAATATTTACAGTCATATTTACGAAAATTAGAGCTAAGCGTACACGTTACAATCTGATGGAGTTCAGAAGGCCGATTCGATAAATCACCAGACTTCTAGAAGTTATCTCGGAGCAAATGACATTGTACTGATGTAGAAATCAGGTTGATATGGCTCATGTCATATCGACATTTTTATAAAGATAAATAAGTGTGCATATCTGGCATGTATATATTTTATGACCATTTTTTTTTATTAAAAAAGATACAGAAAAGTTCTTTTTCAACAACATGGTACAAGTAGAGGAAATGAATTGAAAAAGAACTATTATAATCTTAGGACTTGTTTATAACATGAAATAAAATATAAAATAAAACTTTGCGTTTGTTGACCACTAGATAAGGTCACGATCTGATGTCAACTATTTTTCTCACCCTTCCAACTGTTTGCAGGTTTTGTTTAGACAGTAATAATCACCACAATAGACAGAATAGCGGGGCATAAAAATCAGTGTTTGTCTCATCTTTTTCAGGGTGCAGCGCCTTTGGTCATTTTTCGGTGGTCATCGAGAGATCTGGCCCGGACGAAATGTCATTATGAGGGCAAAGCAGAACAAGTGATGCTGGTTTAAAGTGCAATTTAATAGTGTGAAATGTGCAAATAAAATAGAATTCCCATTGTTCAAGCAGATTGTTTGTGGGAATTTTTTCAACCCGAATAAGGTACGGGTCATGACTCAGAATTAATTATATAGATCCTGGGCTTTGATTACCTTTATGTCGGCTGATTAAAGGCTCAGAAATCAGATGAGTTATCTATGTCGTGCAATTTACATGTATTTAAACTTAAATAAAGTCTCGCCGCGCATACATGAAAGATGCAAGACAGATGAGTTAAGGTGTGGGCGAATTCTGAATAAACTGTCGACCTTTTTTACGTATCTTCTTTTTTTAAACGAGTTTCCAAACACAGCATTTTAAAGATGTCATAATATATAATACTTCAATACTTTAATTTCAAATGGTTTTCCTAAAAATGAAATAAATGTGGCCTAAATATTAAATGATGAATTTCTTTTTAAAAATCCATGCGTTTTCATTTGAGTTTTTTTTTAATTCATATAAATTAACGTGCGTTTATTTTAATTTTTGGATAGTACTTAACAAATAATAGATTTTTAACTTAGTCATTTTTTCTTCGACTCTTCAATATATCCTTTGAATATTTGTTCACATTTTTTTTTGTTAATGAAATTATGCATGCAACGTACACGATACCAAACTATAACTTATAAACTATAATTAGGCTGTGCTAAGTAAATAAATTATCTTGCATCACTTTTGGGGCGTTTTTCTTTTCACTTCATTCTACTTGCCACGGAAGGAATAGACGCTTTCATTATTATGAAGCATTAATAAGTTACTCACGAAAAATGCCTAACTGCAGTTATATATTCCAAATTTAATTTAATAAATATGTCAGATAGGACATATGCAAGACGTAACCCATTGTGTTGGTATCTAATGCATCACAGACAAAAACGATGAGATATTCACAAGAAATCAAAATCTACATTAATTTATCAATCAATTTAAAATCTTCGTTTGTTTTACCTACCAAATATTTCATATCGATAACTCTTAATTATATATCATAATGATCTTCCAGGCAAAATACGTAGCGTCTGAAGTTACAACGATTATCGTTTGCGAAACAAAACAAAATCTGAAACAAGCCCTTTTTGTCTAAATTATACTGCATTTTCAGAAAAGAATGTACATGCGTTTACTTAGACCTCATTGTAAGAGTTTTGGCCATTTCTATATTTATAGAAAGGTATTGTTTTGTTTAAAATGTTACTTGGATTTTTCCTACCTCCACCACATGTTTGAATTTTAATGAGACGTTATACATATAATAATTTCATACAGTTTGAAAAATACAAGGTACAGCACTGAGCGAAATTTCATTACATCTAATAGTTCTTTATATTTTTTATGTTACTTAGGAGCATAGAAATATTCTGCCAATGTCATATGGTATCCAATTTAACTGTCGTGATGGTCATATATTCTCTGTCATATCTGCTCGAACTTTGTAACCTCTACGGACCCAATCAGATTAACTTCCCCACTAATCTAAATAAATAATCCTCGGTCAAGATAAGTTTTTGTTCGCTGACCAGCTGAGGTCGAAGGTCCTTCGTCCGTGGGTCAGAGGTCCCCGGCAAAATGCTGTCGACCCCAGGTCCGGCACGCCCCTTGCTGCGATACAAACCATATGAATCCTGTTTTATGGCTAGGGGTTATTGTGTTTTGTGATGCTGTTGCGGTCATCTATCTTCGATCAAGTCAGTGAGAAAAGACGCCACCAGAACTGGTCACTGCCATATTCTGAATTTTCTCCATCTGCGTCATAACGCACGCGCTCCGAAATGATCTCCTGTCAATGGAGGTCAAGAAAGTCAACATTCGACAATCATTGTCTTAGAAGTGTTTTTCATGTGGCTAGAAAACGATTATTGGGGATGAATAGGCTTGACCGCTGGTCAGCGGCGGTTTATACCCAATTTGAACTTTAATATTACAAACCAGCGATCGTTTTTAACCTTTTTTTGTTATATAGATAACCCCTAAATCTGTCGCTCTATTTGCTAGTGCATATGGCCCTCGGTCAAGCACAGGAACAAATCTTTCTTTTACAAGTAGAATTTAGATAATTTAAACCGCGGATTTCCTAGCTATACAGCTAAGCAAAGGTACATCCAGCGTAGAATTCACTTAAAAAAAAAATCATTTCTCCCTCTCCATCTCTCTCTGTTACAATTCACCAATTGTCACTTTTTTCTCCATCTCTATTTCTCTCTTCCTCTTTCTCTGATTTTCCGAAAATTGTCTTAAGAAATCTTAAATAAAATCTTGCATTAAATACTACTTTACATTTTAAGTTCATGACGAACTAAAACGTAAATACGTTACGATTTAAACCTAATATCCACTAAAACAGTGAAACACAAAAGTTGCTTTTAGATTCTAATTATGAAGTCAATGGACTGTTTCATTGTTCCGTCATTACTACTCTGGGACTCTATGTACAAAAGAAGAAAAAATCATTCCGGTACATTCAGCATCCCAATGGAAGTAATAGGTATTCAAATGAAGGACTCATTTGGAGTATACTCCAAGTCCTGCAGGAGAGCAAACCCCCGACACTCTGCCATCCATCTTTTTTTTAATTTCCCTCTGGAAATGAACTTTTTGATTCTAGCCCTTTTCAGCAATTTTACTCATTAATATTTAAATTTTTAAGCAAGCAAAGTTCGACATCCGATATCTTTAGGCAAGGGATATTTTACTCATTGTAATCAATTTCTGTAATGTTTTAACACCAACTGTCATACTCAAAATTGTCCTTTCAAATATCAAATGTACACAATCGGTGTGGTGGAGCTCATTTAATTTCATTAACTTTTACATCATTCAAGAGATGCTTTGACCGTATTCAGAACAAAATATCAAATGACGTAATAAATTGGCCAGTTCTTTCTTCCAAAAAGTAACTGTTCTGTTGTAATGGTAAAAACTGACTGACACTCACTAATTTCTTATACCTAATGAATTTCTACAATTGCTTTGCTTTCCAAAAAGCATTGTTCCTATGCGAGAATGTCGTAAAATGTTTTTCTAAAATTCAATAGTTTCAGATTTTCACATCTGCTGGAATATTTTATTTCTTTGTGGATAATGCTAGTATAGTCAATACAACACATGCTTCAAAAAGCAGGTTATCCGTCCGAATTCGTTAGTTTCGTATCGTGTTATATAAAGTGACCTTTTTGATTGGGGGAAGGTGAGCAACACAGACGATTGGAGCATTCAAGTCACATGACCGGTGTTCGACTCGAGAGTTACGATATTAGCACAAACAAAATGCTCTTCCAAAAGAAAAACAAAAAAAGAAATCTTGCAATTTATCATAAGGATTACTGCAAATCTCTTTTCATGTGATCATAATACTTTTCGCTAGTATAAAGCTAAAATTTGCACTAGAAACATACAAAAGCAGACTTGTATTAAATGCAGCAAGTTATGAACCTGTACGCTGAACATGGTTATATTTTTATATTATTTCTTCGTACAGTTAATCGACATATACATTCACGCATGTTAACATGTGCGTTTATATACATAGAACTCGCTGTTAGTGATTACTCCTTTTTTAAAAGGCAAAAAAAAAAATCCGACCTTCCGTACCGTCTTTGCTTTTCATACCCCTCTACGCGCTACAAATAATATCAAAGAAAGTGCAACCCAGCATGAGCTGGATTCTACGAGCATCAAATCATGTGGGTTGTTTTGAACGTTCAACTAAATATGAATTAATTATTGATTTATTGCAACATCATAATCATGTTATCTTCAAAATAAAGCCTCAAAATAGCAACTTTCTCCAAAGACGAGAAGAAAATTAAACCGCATCTGTTCTGGGCCTTCCATTGTCTTTGTGTTTGCCTATCGCGTTTCATAACAATACGAAATTTTACAATTCCATTAAATTCACACTTTTAAAAATACCAAAGCGAACAAAAGGTTATACGAGAGAAAGGAATCCATCTGTGTTTATAATATCAATTCTTCAGCAGCATATTAGCTAATCATATAAAAAATGCTATAAATATTTTAATGAATAAACAACAGAATTGTAGACATTTGCTTTCAGTTACTTCCTTAAAAGAAGACAACACAGATGGGATTTCTTTTCATATTTTCAGTTCCTCGATTCTAGATGAAAGTTAATTAACAATTCTCTTTTTACAACACAAATTGATTTTTCTCTTCAATGACCAAGCATTTTAATCTCAACCTAAAATACTAAAGAGGAATAGTAATGGGTTTTACTGTTCGAAACTTGAATGGAACGCCTTACTTGGTAAGACAAAAGGGATCGTCGGTGGTAATACATCGCGAATCCACTGTAATTATTTTGGTTAAGGCATTATTATATCCTAAATTCGACTATCAAGACAATTTTATGTTCCGTGCGGTTTGCGGTTGTGGCCAGACACGCGCGTTTTTTCCCGGGGATCTCTTTGTCAATAAGATTATGCAAGCAAATAGAATATGGGGTTTGGATAATTTCAAAAAATTATAATTAGCCATATGGCGATTTTTTAGGCCGCTTTCTCAATATATAATATTCCGGAATTTTGCCCATATATACATTACACCTTCTCTTTTGAGACATGCAAAACAGTTTCTCGAATATTTAACGTAAAAGGTGTTAAAAGAGGGTAAAGAAAATGACAAAGACTACTACATCTTCCTATTTCTTAAAAAATAGACGTGTTGTTGACTAGGTCCTTAATTTTCAGAGACAAGAACAGGAAAATCTTGGTCGCGCTATGTCTCCGAGCATGCAATTAAGATTCAATAGTTGCTATTACTAAATTCGAACATCTTTCACAGCCTCCTATTGATCTGATGTTAATTTTGCGGATTGGGGATGTCTTGGAGGTGTCTAGTTTCATCAACCGAGCTACTTTTTCCTCTTTTTCGTTTCCACTACAGACTTAGTATTAGCTATAATTACGGACGTAATTGTCATGGTGAAAACACAAGTGACAGAGTTCTTTATTTCTCAAGATTTCAAGTTTGAAATGAATTTTCCTTTGTTTCCTTTTTGATCAAGATTTTCCGCGACAAGGAGTTCACTTTGGCTGAAAAATAATTCAAAAGCGAAACTTCCAAGGTTAGTTTTCCTATATGGTTTCAAGGATATCCAAAGTTGTGCAATTTCCTTTCTTAAGAGAAAAACCCAATTTCAATTGAATAAAAAAGGACTTACATAATACAAATCACATTTGCATATTAACAATCGTTTTTCTCTCTACTATCTTGTTCAGATATACAGCAATACTATGCTTTGCAGGTGAATGGTCTTCTGATTGAATCACTGTTTCGTTTTAATAATCAAAGCATATCATTATTAATGGTTTACTCATATGTTATTTGATAAATAGCTTGATTCCAATTAAAATTACATTAGTTATACACTCAGACATAAATTAGTGACATAGCCACAACAAACAAAAACAATCTTCAAAACATAACAGCATAGCTATTAATATATAAATAACAAGCATCAATCCAACAAATATAAGTCATAATTTTCCATATAATTAACCAGTCATGAAGCTCAAAAATGGCCTAGTGTTTTATTGCAAGACAACAGTGTTAGTTTCTGTAGCTGTTTATCTAGTAGAGTAAAGCGAGTCGACGCACTCCGAGCACAAGCTGAGCGGGCTCGGACTTCCCGTAAAGGACTCCGATCCATGCTCTAGCTCGCCTGAGTTACCGACTTTCTCCCATAATCAGACATGGTCTCCTCTACAACATACGAGTTACCATCCTCTTGTTCTTCCCCTTCTTCCCCATTCTCATGATCAAAAGAGGGAATTTTTGAGGTGTCATTTTCTTTATCGTGTCCGTTCACTTTTAAATTCTTTTCACGTTTCACTCCATTTATAACGTCCGGAGAAAATGTTAGACTAGATTTTGCTTTCATATTATCGTTCTTAAGATTGTTAATACGAGCTAGATCTCCTTTGTTCTTCCATGAGGTGGCACTCGAGAACATGGCTTTTTTGGGACCTGTTGCCCCCTTTATGCACATTTCTTCCAGTTCTTGCTTCATGTTACCTCTTGTATCCGGAATACTAACGTTTCGCGGCGTTTTCAAACCAAACTTGGCCTTCTTTTCCTGGAATTTACTCGAGCTGGACGAAGGGTTATGAACACTTGCATAACGTTCCATCGGGTTCAAACGTGGAGTAAGATTCTTCTTTGGAACACTTAATGGACCGATTACTGTATCTGTGCGGGATATCTGAAGCTGTGGAATAAAGAATACGATTTATTAGTTTTATAGTACGTCTATGAAATACATGGAATTACAGGATACATCATGATATAGTTCAAGATTAAAGGGAAAAAAGTAAAGTGTTTTATGACTTGCTGACTGAAAACAAAGAAATACCATGAAACGCAATATTTTGGTTTAGCAGTAAATAGAAGACTTGAGCAATGTCAAATACACGCAAACTAATCTATGTTACACACGCAAAATCAACACATAATGACATATAATTTAAAAATAATTAGTCCAAACTTCTGCTACTGAGATTCATCACTTACTCTAGTTCCACTTTACATGACATTTCACGCAGACAAATTAAAAGACAGACAGAAGTTTAAAATTTAAATAAGATATTACCACAGACAGAAAGATAAGAGTATATGACACTATTTTAAAAAAAGGTTGGATAACCGCTGCAAACAGTAGTTGTTACTGTTTATTAGTATGTTTAGGATACAAATTTTAGTTCAGGGGAACAGTAGATTGTTGAAATATCAGGAAAGTCATAGAGTTATGATCAAGATAATTATAATAAAAACAGTTCAGGAGTCAAGAACAGTTTAAAAAGCGCAAATAGAAGAGAGGAAATATAAATGGCTGATATATATTTATTTAAATATAATAATTTAAAAGAAAGAAAAAATATAAATAAAAGTGTACTGTGAAAAGTTACAAAAATTGACAGAATAAACATGTCTATAAAAATGAATAATGAAAAATCCTATTTTAATAACACTAGCTCTACATTTACGGACAGACCTTTTGCCGCAACAAATATCCAGAAATAATTGGCCTCTGTTTCAAATAAATCAAATAATTAACGCAAGGTATATTTTGTTTACCTTTAAAATATTAGCTAAAAGAAATATCAAATAATATATAAAACATATCAGTTCTAGAACAGCATTGGAAACGGTGCCAGGAATCAAATATTCTTAAATTCCAATTAAATGTGACAGTTTGCTTTTGTAATTTTATAAAAATCACTAGAACAAGTATTTGAATAAATGTTGAAAAATTGAATCTAAAACACTTGGAATAAATTGTTGAAAAAATTAGAAGTTTATCTTTTTTTTAAAATGAACATGAGACTATTTTATTCTTTGCACCAAATAAATAATACCTAATGGTTGCAAAACAATAGAATATTACGAAATCTTATACGGAACTTGTACAGACATCAAGACTTGATATATGATTTCCTGGTCTACAAAAGCTAACCTTTAGATTTAAAAAAAAACCCATCTTAATTACAGAGTAATTCCCTAAATCGTGGAATCAAGGAAATATCAGCGACAATTTGGTGAGACTTTATTCAGTAAGGGGCATGCACTGCACACATGGAAAACAACCCACTGAAAATGGGAAATTTAAGGAATGGGGGGAAATGTTTTATAATAGTTTACCCTTTTTAACTTTCTCCAGACCTGTTGTAGAAGAAATTTTTATTTCTTTAAAAACTCGTTAATATCAACTCCCAAGTTTGCTGGTAAGTTAGTTAGATGTCCAACTAAATGCATCAAACATTGAAAACTATTCTTTCGATGGCAAATGATCACCAAAGATTGTATTCAGTAACCGTAAACAATGACCAATTGGGAGACAATCATACAAAGAGTTACCGTAATAGCAACGAAGGCATAAAAAGATTTACATTATATAATCTTCTAAAACGGAGATCAGCATTGGATAGATTATACAATGGTACCGAAATAGCCATGCATTATGTCTCTTTGTGTCTACTATTAAGTCGCTGGATTCCTCGTCCTTACAGATGTATTTAAACTCTGTGGAGTATATCATATCGATATAATTCACGACCTACCATTCAGACGAGGACCTTTAAAAAAGTTGTCTAAGATCTCGTGCAAATCTTTTTTTAACTTAATAACTCCACTCTTTGCATGATTAACAATTAATATGAAACGATTTAACTGCGTACTTTAATAACATGCTACTTATCAAAACAGTTTTAAAGTTTCCTAATTGTAGATATTGATTTTTTAAAATCTAAATAAGGTAAAGTAAGTGCTTTAAAATCAAAATGGAATGCATGCATATAACCGTTATCACAAATGATTGAAACACAAAACTGTGCAATCTTTATTTCAAAACTGTGCAATCCTTATTTCATTCACATTAAACATATATGATGTTGTGTGCTTTTTTACGTTCCACATCCATCTTGAACCACATATGAAGCCCATTACCAAATGCTGAACAGTGGTTTTATGGGCACACGGTTCTTTTATGTTGCAATCTTATCAATACACCTTATCACAGTAGATGAATCAATACACTTACCTTTGGACGGTACTTCAGTTAGCAGGAAAAATAAATTAGATGCACACAAAATGCTATCATCTCACACAAATATTACAAAATGCAAATCAAGCTAATACTTGTTAAGAAGACTAAACATATATCTATTACTGATTTACAAAATTTCGCCTCCTCAAAACTTACAACGAAATTGGCATCAGTGGACTTTTTGCTGGGTATACTACGACTAGGCATGTTCTTTTTAGGAGGTAACCTGGCCGCCCGCCTTGCCTCCTCCAAAATATCTCCATTACCAAACTGGCGTCCATAATCCCCCAGGGAACTTTCAATGCTACGGTTCCATTTAGCAGGAGTCCCATCCATGACATTTTCATAGCAATACAGATTTACTACAGCAGTATCACTCATACGACCAGACCGAAACGTGCTGCGACTTCCATTGCTATCTTGGGTAACAGTTCGTAGCTGAGTATTTCCATTCTGTAAACGGCCTAAAAATTCTCGTTCACGGCTTTCATTTAATTTATTTATCCAGTACAGTTTTTCACTTGATTTAGAAGAATTTACTGCTCTAGCATACTCCACGTCTGTTAGATCAATTTGTTTGCTGGTAAAATTTGTGTTTTCTCTAGGTAATGTAAAGTTGTCTGCAGTGGACTTACTTAGTTGTATCACAGTTGTTGAAGGTTGTTTACACATGGTGGACTTGTCTCTGTCTGGTGGATTTGTAAAATACTTTGGCTGAACACTAACACGTGTGTGAGATCGGTCAGATCTGAACCCATTGCTTTGGACACTGTTTGATAATCTGGAATCACTTGGAGCTACCTGCAATGGCTCAAGTGTCACCTGGGGCACTTTGTTAGATTTGGCACTAACTGGTTTGGCAAGAACTTGTGGTGTCCGTGCACCACTCTCACTCTCCGAATCAGACTCACTGAATGGAATGGGTGAGCAAGCCACATCCACAACAGTCACAGTGGGTCTTGGGACCTGAACCACAATGTGGGATTTAGCACTTTCCGGTTTGTCGACTGGCATAGTGTCTGATTTTAAATGGTTTGAGCTTTCTTCTATGAAAAATGCTGGGCTTGGTGCCTCTCCTGCAAAGCAATTTAGTTTTCTAATCATTAATGCTTACCAGCCAATAAAAATGAAAGTCAGCACATATGCTCAATTTCTAAATCAAATATTTCTTCACAAAGGAAGACAAGGTAGCTTCATTATTTCATATTCAACCCTATTCACTATGAAATGAAATGAAAAACATGCAATGAGAACTTCCATAATGACAAACCTTCATCAGAATACACATCTTGTCCAGAATAAAAGTCAGCAATGCTGATCTTCGTTGATTCCTTATTCGTGGAAGAGTCCTTCTTTACAGTTATCCGAGGTAACTCGGAGAAATCTCCCTCACTGTCAGAGGAAGTGTCCTGCTCCCCCTGTTCATATTAAAACTCCTCTGACTTATATACACCAAATTACTAAACTTTATAAAACCAGCCTATCATGTAGCCTAATCTGGATTATTGAACAATTTAATGCAGCACCTTGATACAAACTTAAGAAACAGAATGAAAAGGATTATCAAACAGGGGCTTACTATTAACATTACATAATCTCTCATAGTACACTTGACCATGTTTTTAAAGACATTAAAATATGAAGTTGTATACTTACAGATTATCTCTACTACATGTACTTTATCTTAACAGATCTAGATGAATCAATGACTTGAAAAATCACAATCTTAATTTGAACTAGAAGCTTATGGAATGGCTTGCCTTGCTGAGATTGATTGTCAATATTTCCTGATCATTTTAACATTTTAAGATCATTTTGAAGAGACATTGTATCACTTAAAGGAGACTACTAGCATCAGCTACTAAAAGATTACAATTTTGCACCTACCTCTTCTGCTGGAGAAGCCATGGGAAAATCTTGTTCAGAAGCTTCTGAATTAGCAGAATGATATGCAAATGGTGCTATAAATGAAACAAGTACACTCATTAAACACAGAAAGACACACTGTATTATGCATTTGTAAAAGCAAAATGATAAACATTTACAGTCATTCTCAGATTGCATGGGTGCTATACAAGTAGCTTGCAAACAATAAAACTAAATTTGGATAGATATCTATTGAGTTGTTTCTTCATCTCCTATTATTGAGTTGTTTCTTCATCTGCAATCAATATATTCATCATATTTTTGGGAATATTTTTTTTATTGTAAGATCTATTGGTTTCTTTTCAAAATCTATTAAATCTTTATCAACTGGAAAGGTCAAAGTGCAGTTTTCATATTTTGAAAAACAAATTGGAATATGAAAGCATGCAGATCATTAACACCAGTGTGCTGCAGTGGACATTTCCTCAATAAAGAATATCTTATAGGTTTTTAACATGTCTCTCATAAGGCAGTCCAAGTTCTTATGACATTTTAAATTGATTTGAAAATTTAATGAAAGAATATTGAACAGATAATTTGTAAAGCAAACTCAAACACATCCCTGTTTCAGTTTAAAGATTAATAATCTAAAAAAAAACAAATACACACCAATTATTCTCATTTCATGAATACTTTTTCATACGAGCCCCTTTCATCTATACTACGGCTAATTTTGCTAAAGAAGTTAATGCAGTCTAAATCAACATTTTGTCCGATTTCCTACAAGACACATGTACTAGAAGTCATATCCTACCTGGATTCCCTGTTATAGCAACAGCATGCCAGGAACCACAGTGAACCTCCTGAATTGGTCCCAAACCTTTGTTGATGTGAAATGGCAGCCAGAACTTGGCATTGGATGGCTTATCAGGCCTTATAACGTGGCTATTTTTCCCCCAAATAAAAAGACTGCCACTTTCTGCAAAGAAAGTTTTTTTTTTTAACTTCGATTAATTTCACAATGTAAACGTTTGCATTTTGTAAATAAGCAAGAAATAAGACATACCCTTTGTAATGATGTCAGGAAATTATTGATAAATAGAATTTGTCAATTATGCACTATTTAAAAGCTTTACAAAGCCATTTACAGCAGAAGATTCATAAATACCTGGTACTGTACATGCATGTTCAATCAAAGAGTGTTTTAAAAATCAAAGAAAGAACTCTTCAATGTATGTCTTTCTTCCAGAAATGACAACATTTTTATTAAAAATTCTATTAACTTAAATAGACATTAAAGGAACTATACATATATTGATAATTCTGTTCATATCTCAGCCCTTCTAGTGTTTAATTAGAAAATCAACCCAATTCAAAAGTCTTTCAAAGAAGTGCAGGGTTTTAATTTCATGGATGAAAGTTTAACAGCCTTTTATTTAAAGGTCACATATGTTGGTGTAATCATATTATATGAGCTTAACAATCTGAATAAGATTTCATTCAGTCATTGAATCAATTTTATCTCAGTCATGAAGTTTTGAAATGATAATTTAATTTACAAATATGAAAACCCAAATTGTGTACAGGGAATTCTTCCATGAAATTTTTTTCCAGCCCCATAAAACCATTTGAATTCAATTCATCAGTGCTTTCAAAATCCGGCGATTATGGGACCAAAGCTGGTAAGAGAAAATCCAGCATGGGAAGAAACCAAAAAAAAAAAAAAAGTTATGCCATCATCTTGCAACGCACTCCTTTATCTGACCACAGAAGAAAGCTTCTGCCATTGTGATTGCAAATATTGAGGATTATTAGTTTTATCCAATAGTTTCATCATGATTAATAGCTTCATCCCAGAGTGCACAATGCTCTGGTTGGAAATCTGATGTTCTGTCTCACCAGCCTGGCCAATGTTTTTTTCACTTTGATAAAATCTACCCACTAATTGATAGTAAATGAATTGCTCTCAATTAGCATTGTGGTACGCCATTGATTAGCAATTTCTGGTTCTCTATGCATTTACTTAATGGAAGGATGTATAAAAGATATGGACTAATCAAGGCAAACCCAGTGATGTTTGGTGATTAACGAGCTGAAATTCACCACCTTATTACGCAGGAAATGGATGATGAAAACAGAAGATAGAAAGAAAGAATAAATAAAACCAAATATGCATGAAATATCCGTTATCAATATTTGTTTACAAATCTATCACGGAGTTGATGTTCACTTTGTACTAAAATCATAAATGACAGAAATTAACACGACTATTCAATTATACAGGGCGGCTTTCTGTTCAACTTTCACATTTTCGATTGTCAAATACATTAGATACAATGTTGATTATCATTACAGCACTGTCTTTGTCCAAGCTGGGTTTATAATTGTAAATAGCCGATATAAAATTAATACTTTTACTTTAATGCCAATATTATCTTTCTTCCAATTATCAAATCCAGTAAAAGCCAATGCTTTTCAACATTTTTTCATTAAGAAATTCAATAAAGTGCATTAGATGTGATGTTCATATCATGTGGGCTGATCGAAAGTTTAATCCGATGTTTATCTTTTTCGAAAAGGCTTTATCAATTCTGCCGATAAAGCTCAAACCCCAGCCTCGGGGAGGAGGAGAGGAATCTCACATTCTTAACCCTTTTTCAATGCTCCGCAAACAATTATTTGTTTTCTGATGCAGCATCACTTTACATGACAAACAGGGGGTGAAGTCCTGTCATCCACTCAAATGTCATAAAATCCATCGTCATGGCTCATGTTAGAGGTCTAAACACTTACATTTATAATTGAATCAAATATTGGTTCTTATGATTGTAATTGATGCCCCCCTGTTCTACTGTTGAAGCAGGTCAGGGGTATTTGTGATCTGAATTTGATAGTTAGCAGAAAGGTTTGATTGATTGTTGGTACACACTTGAACATCATTATAGAGTTTTTCACTATAATAAAGAGGTCACCAGCTTTTTAATCATGACCTTTGCTATGACGTTCTGGATTATATTAAGGATTTATTATAATTGGGTCAACATGCAGCTAGGTCTTTAACTGAAATTATGATGAAAATGACCCATTACAACCAACTGCTATCAATTTTTTTAAACGACCCTTCTTGCAAGAGTCATACCAGACAAAGTTGACAAAATCTTATAGCTTTATTACATATATCATAAATAATGTCACTCTTCCAAATTTAATTGAAGGCCCACCTTAGAACATATCATTTGTTTGACATGAATCATTGCATAGGACACACTATATAATTTAATAAAATTTAAATTTAATAAAATTTTGATAAAGATTAAACAATGACATGGTCTTGGTACAAATATTAATCATTAATTGAAAGCTAGCTGCTATTACACATTCATGACAGAATTAAAGTGTTAATAACACTTAAAAAGTCTTGTCTAAAACTTGTATCATTCGTTTTGTAGTTTTTGGCAATTCTTATTTCTTGAAAAATTTCTACAGTTAACAAGTACCTGTGATGGCAGTACTGTAATATTCCCCAGCCTGAATCTTCACTACGCTTTTCCTCAGTTCAGAGCGTTTCAACTTCTTGGGAAAGCTTTGAAATGTGTTGGAGTTTCCCAATCCTAGTTGACCATCCAAACCACTACCCCAGACATATATAGTCCCTGATCCTGAAAAATAGTCCAAAAGAATGAATTTTACATACTCCTTAATAATGAGCTAAATCATTTGATTAAATGAAAAAGAATACCGAGTTGTGAGTACAATGTTATTTAATCCAATCATCACCAACCAGAGATGATAAATACAGTATAGGAAAAGGGTTTAAGATAGATCTGCATTAAGATCTAGGTCATTATAGATACATCAATGCAAAATGAACCTACAAAGAAACAAACAGAAAATGGCCACATATTTTTTGTCATCCATTCTTCAAGTTATCTACATGTCCTGCTAAAACAAACCACAAAGTTTACTTGTGGAGAACTATTTTAAGACAACTCTACAGTTTACTCACAATTGTAAGAGGTCTTATTTCCCATGGATTTATTTCTTGGTAACCTGTATATCCAAGTCAAAAAGCCTACACACCTTAGTGCGAAATTATGAAAATCAAGGCATCCAAATTCTGACCTCCTCTGGTAGTTTATATCTTTTATAATTGTTTAAATGTCTGGTTTAAAAGTCTATAGTGATCCACCCAAAAGTACACTGAATTAAAAAAGATGAGATCCGCATGTTTAAAACCCTCTCATTAATTAGCAGAGGCTAAAACTGCACACAGCTGAGATTATTTTGAAGATTATCACCCGCAATGCTAAACCAACACAAGTGATTACTGCACTGCAAATCTGCCACAAAATCTATTCATAATTCATATTGCACAATTTTGTTCACGTTTCTAGTAGAGAGCTTTAGAAGAAAATATGAACCAGAGTTAAGACGATTAACAAGAAGGCTTGTCGATTCCATCAATCTAAAATTTCAAATTCAAATTGGAACTGAATTTTTACATTTAACATTAATATAATTTTTTTTTATATTTGATGGTCATTTATCATCTGGTATTTTTTTTTGTGTGTGTATTTTTTTGTAACAGAGCACATGTCTGATGCTATCTTCATTTGCATTTTATCTATTTGTGCATCAAACAAAAAGACAATATAATGGATGAATTGAATGCCTGAATAACTATTTTTAAAGGTACAGACAAACATTTCTTTGTGGCAAGACTTTAAGAAGAAACCCCTCAGGAGTTAGGGTTTGGTCTTGAAAATTAATAATGTGTCATCAGAGGCAACATATCAGCCATCACTATCATATATATCATTGGGAACCTCAATGATGTTAAAAGCACCTTATTAAAACTTTACATCTGCGGCACAGTACCAAGATCAAGCGACAGTTAAGTTCAAGTGAAGAATATTTTAGTTTTGTAAATGGTGACGCATGGACAGATGAAGAAAAATGTCACAAGCTTTTACACTTGTAAATAATTTTATTTAAGGTCTTATTATTTTGTGACAAGCCTTCTTCATTACAAAGCTGCTATGACAATTCTTGTTTGTCAACTTGACACCTGGTAGTCATTAAAATCTAGATTTAAATCCAGCAGTCCTGACTTTTAAAGTACTAGATCATAACAAAGGCCCATCACATGACAAAAACTCTGTGCCTGTGTTCCTCATCCATTATAAATAAGGGCAACCTTCTGAACCTTTGCAGAAAATGACATATGTTATGAATCCAAGATATATGGCATATTTTATCAAAGAATAAATACTTAAATTTTTTCATAAATAATTAGAATAAAATCTAAAAAAAAAAATAATATATCTGTTCATTTTTTCATGATCTTGCCAGTACATTAATAATTACAAAGTACATGATTAACTAAGTAAACATGAAAAAAAAATTGTGTAAGTAATAACTTTTTATCAATGAAAAAATTCGATATTTTCTGCTGACAGTAGACCAACAGGGAAATAAATTTTCATAATCTTCCGCTGGTGTATTTTTGATACCCCACTAATAGTCCCTAAATGCCCATTTTCAACCACAGGGAATATGGTGTCTAAATATTTCAATTGTTTTCGGGCTGTAATCGTGATCTACTCCTCTGATAGAGTCTGGCTGTTATATGCCAGCGAAACTGACACTATCCCCATAAACATCTTATTTTTTGGCTCATTATTTCAAAGTAATTGGGATCCATTTTTTATATGGGCATAAATGGCATGGCATTATGTAATCAAGGCCTTTACTTCTATTAGCTAATGGATGGACCTTATCAGACAAAAACCAATCCTGCTCTGTGACTGCATGCTCAAGAGTCCTGGTCTTTATAAAGAATTATAAGAATCAAACTATTTTCCCTTATTTTAGATTTCGAAATGTCCCATGACAACAATTACAATAATGAGGATATTTGCAAATTAAATTTGTTGGGTGTTAAATTTTGCTGTCATAACCCTAATTACATTATCGTACAGATTATGCAGTTCATTAAAACATAATTTTTGGCAAACAGTTTTACACCCAATACAAAGTTTATATACCTCAAAACTTACATTTTTCAGTCAATACTTGAAATGAATACAAGTATTCAGAAACATGAATTATAAGTTGTGATTTAAAAGAAGTTCTAAAAAGAGTTTAAAAGGAGGTTTTTTTAATCAGCTTTCATTGAAAAAAATAAAAGCTGTTCATTTCAATTTTTAATATGTCAGAATGTATATGTTATGACACAAGGAAGAATTATTCAGCACTTGTAATATCTGAAAATATTTGATAGCTAGGTTGCAGGTTATATATGGTCAGTGGAAGAGTTTTACAGGACCTTTTATAGTCGATCAAATGATGGACGATACTCAACAGCAATTGTTATGGGTGACATGTCACATTTCTGCAAGGTCTGACCACTCTGACCACTTCTAGCTGTCACGAGGTACAATTCACTGGAACTGTTCCTGTATCTCTCAACAAAGGAAGAGCCTTCTCAAGCCTCTCGTCTTTGTCCCGATCCTTTTCAGGGGATAATTTTCCCACCATCCACACGTAATTTGGCCAGGTCACACAAAGAATGGGGGGAGTTGGAGGGGGAGGGGCTAAAACTCCCTCTATGTGCAGTTAAATAATGAAAGGAGAAAGGGCCCAGTGATATATGGAGAAATTTTAGGGCTGCATTCTACAGTTTATTAAGGGTTCTGAAATGCTAAAAGGCCAACAATAAACAGTCAAAACATTTTTATTATCATTATGAATAATCTATTTTACTTTGTAAGAAAAAAATCCTGTTAGGAATCCCAATTTGGAAAATTTCTGCCAAACTTATAGAGAATTAAGACATACTGTTTATCATTTAACTTTAGGCGTTTGTCAATTCCGATGTTAATTATTTGCTTTTTATTTGTTATATTCTCACATTGCTCCTTTTTATACACACTTAATAAGAAAACTTTAAACCAATAGATTTCAAAAGGTTCTGAAATCTTTAAAATCATCTTATGGCATAGCTCTAAAAACAGAACTATATATATCTGCAATTTCAGGAGCATATTCAAGAACCATGCTTTGTCTTATCAAAAGCTCTTTGGATGTAATCTACATTTACAACTCAAAAGTTGATTGACAATTCCAATTCAAGATGATAGAGGAGGGGAAAGAAAACCTCATTTTCACTGCATGGATTGCACTCATGCCCACTAAGAAAAGGGGAAAGTTCCAAAGTAACATTAAGTTGAATCTTACGCATGTTATAATGATGTAGAATTTGATTTTCTTCCTCTGCAAGAAGTGAAAATAATCACAATTCAATAGAGAGTAAGGAACTTAGAGTGTCACTTTTTTATTTTTGTTTCTTCTGAACCTACAATCTGTGCCACATCACCCAAAGTCTAATGACATTTTTATGTACTCAAATTGTATTACAAGAATACCAAATGAGCTTCTTGACTTTTTCTATCTCTCCCCATCTGTGTTAATTTTCCCCTTCAAATTGGCAGCTGTTTTGTCGTCATTGCCTAATATGAGCAATATGAGTTTAGCAACTCAAATGTAAGAAAACTTTAAGTGTCCATTAGAATGACAGTTTGAGCTGTTCAAAACACAGTAATGGTCCCCCAGAAGATTTCCTGACAAGGCAAGGAGGAGAGCCGATCCCAGGAAGCACCAGTTTTATTGTCGGAGACTGTTAAGGAGGGAATTTGAACATTGCACAGACTTGCCCCAGGGTTACATAAACCTTGTGTAATAAAGCCCAAGAATTTGAATCCTTACTAGGCAATTGCATTGTCAAGGGTTCTATCGAGACTTTCAGAAGATTTGATCCATCCTCATCTGAGAGGTCATGAACCAGCACTGCAGAACAGTTCCCACACAGATTTAGATAAAATATCTCTCGTCTAAAAATTACATTATAGATATATTCATTACATATCTATCAAAATATCAAATTCTGCACTTTTTTGCAAAAAGTTAAAAAGTTTATCAAAATCCTAAATGCTGCACCTTTTCATGAAAAGAAATTTTGTTGTACATTGCATATAATTTCAATTTGCAATAGATTCAACTGAAATCTTTAAATTGCAGATAATCAATTTATCAAAATCCTAGATGGTGCAGTTTTTCATGAGAAGAAATACTGCGATACATGGCATATGATTTCAATTTGCAATAAACTTCAACTGAATCAATGGCTGACTGAAATTTCTTTGGAGATCAAGATAATTTAAATTACTGATGGCAAACTGCTGGCTTGTGAAACAGGAAGATCTGGTAAGCACAGATGACTTCCATACAAAAAAACTCAGACATGTTAAATTAACCTTTAATTCTCCTTCATTAACAAAGGTGATATAGATGTCAAAAAAGTGCGAAGCTCAACAGAACAGGTCAAAGTACTTGGGGTTCTTGGAGGGGGATTCCTCTCATCTGAATTCAACTTGGGAGAGACTATAAGATAATAAGCATAAAGATTAATAACCATACCTTCATTAATATTTTGATAAAATTTGAACTTAAATCTCCAAATCATCAAAACCCAAAAATTTGTTTCCCACAATGTATTCAATTGAAGTCATTAAATTTACTGTAGAATGGTAATAAAAACTACAAAAATTCCCATTCTTTGGAATATTTATAGTTTATAAATCTTGCATTAGTTTGGGATAAAAATATATTTTCTTCCCAGTTTAATTTTCCATTATTATTCCTTGCCCTACCGGTAATCCTTTCCTGAAGAAGATTGAAGATTTCCAAGTCATGCTACTTCAAGTAAAAATATTTCATATTCAAATCGATTGTGGCCAGTACACTCTTTGCACTTCATAAAGCACCACTAATTTAATAACAACCCGAGATATTACCCAGAAATCAGATTACCATACATTTGTATACAAATGGTTCCAACAGTCAAGTTGAATCCATACATTGTCAATCCTAGGTTAACTTTCCGAATGCGTAATTTCCCGGAGGGCCTCAAATTTTGACAGAAACTGTACTTGATCTTTGCACGGGCCATTAACAGGTTCTGCCCAGGGTCTGCTGGGGTGACTGGATGTCGGTATACAGACTGACACTTCTTGCAGTGCTTAACAAACAGATATAGGATAGAATGCATCAACAATTGAATTAAGTGAACCCAACGTGTTTGGTATTCAACCTTCGACTTGATCATTTGCTCCCAAGGTTACGTGTTCTAACCTCTAGAAAGTTGGAGCTCCTTTGCAACATTCACACTTCTTACAAGTATACATCCAGACAAACATCAATACCCCTCTCCTTTGAATAAAATGCTTCATTTTCAGTATGTAACAGCACACTTTTTGTCTCACCTATAATATCACTGATTCTTGTACATACTGATAATTAAGTTATATACTATATATGAAGGGAAAAAATGTTAATATTGTATATAATGTAAAATGAAAATGTATTACAAATGTATCAACAACAAAAATCAATAAATGGACTACATCTCTTTTTTAAACTTTCATATTTTATCAAATGTGCATTTGCATAGTAAAATACTCTATATGTTCATTGACATTAACATACAAGAAATGACCAAATTTCATATCAAATATTAAATATTAAGTCAATACCAATTTTTTCATGAAAAGTACAGTTGAAAATATTAAATAATTGATGACATTTGCTCCTAAAAAAAGAATTTGATAGCTCTTAAATAATAGGGAAGGATTGTTATTTAATGACAAAGGGTGATGAAGGATGTATAGGATTATTTGCTAATTTTAAGACAAATTTCATAAATTTTTTTACCTTTCCTCCATAAAAAGAAGAAAGCATGATTAAAAAATTTTGTACTCCATGCATGTGGGATCTGCAACTCTCCCAATAGCAATGCAAAAGTTTTACACAAATCTCCATTATTCTAATAATTGGACAAACATTCTAAAACTTTGTAAAAATGCCAAATACCATAGTAAAATTTCTTTTAATTTTAATTTATACATTATGATGAAGATCAGGATAACAATTTAAGGATGATAACATTAAATTTAGCAGATTGAGGAACATGAACAGACATTTATTATACAAATGCCCAAGATGTTCTAAATTTTCTCAGTGAGAGAAATCTGCATGAAAAAAATCACCATACCTCTCTAATGGTGACCTTGTCTTTGATCGGTGAGAATGACCTATTTTACTTTCACTCCAGTCATATTTTGGGGGGTTCTACAAGTAGTTCATGGGTTAAATTGGGCATTTCTAAAGTCTCCTCACCTAATAATATACCAACCTTTTGATTTGTGTGTCTGGGACACCCCATATAAATGGCCTTCTAAAGTGTCACTGACATACTTATATGACCCGAACAGAAAATAAACCAGGGACCAACCAAAACTTGCAGCGTGGCAATCATAATTGTGCATCGGTAGGAGATCATTAGAGGCTTAACCATGTGAACTGTAAACTGTCAAAGACTGACACATTATGTAATCACAGACAATAGACTTAGTAACCTGATGAGGAGGTTTGGGGGCCCCATTGCCTGCCCCGACCCAAACTGATGTCCTCTCCACGTGTGCATTAATCCCCCCTCGTAATCTACGACTTCAGAAGTGAAAGGTGATATGCAAAAATGCACTTTTTTCAACCACCCCTTTGATCCCATGCTAGTTGTCCATGGTAATTAAAAGTAATTTCTGCTCTTTTATAATTTTTGCACTGCAATATCCATGGTTTTGAATTCGGAGATTCTGCGTTGTACATAGCGCCAGTTTTTCTATAAGTATAAAATGACATAATTTGAACAGAAATGGGATATGCATATAATACCCATGTTACAGCCAATTACAAAGCCCTAGACCGACACTGGAACTTTAAAAAATTGCAAGCCATTAATTTTAATGAGATTTGATACTGACAACTGAGATGCATGGTTATTTTGGGTATAGAAAATGTAGAAACACTGCAGACCATTGCAGATACATGTAATGCATACATTCAGTAATGTAACTGACACATCTCTATTACACAAAGTGTACTCATTAAGAAAACAAAAAGGGGCTTTTTATTTCAGCCCAAACGATCATTACCTATCATGAAAGCAAGCCATCATTCTCTTTTTTTTTGACATTTCAAACACCTGCACACTTTTAATATCATACCTTTTTATCAATTTTTTTTTTTTGGTATTTACATTTAATTTTTTTTCTAAATAAAAAATAATTTTACAGCTAAAGTTTTCTGACAGCCGTCAACTTTAGGTGCAAAGGAATGTCTATTTGGTTGTGTTTCACACAGCATTTATGGTTCTCTGACATTTCAGAGGCTAATAACAATCTGGCTGGTCATTATCCAGTAGAGCCACTCTCCATGGCCCTGAAATGGTCAGTCTCCACCAAGATCCCTGCTGCTCCACACAATATGGATATGCATTAAAGGGGTGTGATCCAGTGGCGCTAGATGATAAATATCCTTCCAAATTCTCTGTCAACTATTCCACCTGGTCGACATTAAAACAATAGAATTGATGTACAATGCTGTGACCCTAAACGCCTGTCAGACCGATTTTATTAGCTGTTGGGATTCCCCTCCATTACCCATTATCAGCTGCTGATTAACACTGTCTGTTAAAACATTCTACACATTGTCATACCAGCAGTAGTCGGGCGGCCTATTGATGGCCACTTCTTATGGCTGGGCATGGCAGCTTATGAATTAAAGATTGTTTTTTGAACAGTGCATTTGATGTGTTACAAAATGATAAATGAGAAACATGGAAATATATGCAATCAAAAGACTATTTTATGACCACCATAATCATAAAATTTAACATCTATAAATTATGATATGTACTGCTTCATAAGCAATTTCTTTAACATAAATTGTACCAGATCCTCAAATATACCTTCATTTACAAGTTAAAAGAAACTGCTTAATTGTAAGTTACATTTCTTGACCCTAAAATAATTAAAACCATATCTTTGTGACAAATACTTTCCTGATTGCCAGACCTCTCATCATTTTGGCTTCTTAATATAAACTCCAGACAAAGAAGACATTTCAATCAAAACAGAATGTTATATTATGATAATATGGTGCTTAAATTACTTTAAAAAACCTCATATAGTCCTATTATACTTAAAGTGCAGTCAGTCATACTTAGCCTCAAGTTTTCTTTTCAAACAGAACTATGGACAAGCTTGAAACAGTGAAGTTCAATCAACAATTACTGTAAACTCCTAATTAATATCGAGGAATCAATACAGTATCCTCGAAAAATTACCAGAAGCATCCTTTGCAAATTTAAAAATATTGCTTTAATTTTTCTGACGGTGATACAGTTGTTAACTAAATAAAATTTAAACAAAAGTTTTATGCTTTTAAATTTTATTTCCATTTCATATTCCAGCAATTTGATACAAAATTGTGGAATTGCAAAATTAGGTATTCGCAGAAAATAAAGAATCTACAATAGTGGCACCCTGAATTTCTTACCTGACAGGGCCAAACTGTGGGTGGAGCCACCTGAGACCTCCACCACTTTCCTCTTGAAGGGGACTTTCTCTGGGGAGAGGATGTCTTTGTTTTTGTTTCCACACCCTTTACCATACCCCCACATGAACACGTCACCCTGGTCTGGTTAAAAAAGAAGCAAAAATTGTTCATCAAGGGAGTGCCTTTTATGAATTTAATTGACCCTCCACATGACATAAAAAACTTAAATACTGTTTTATGGTGGCAAGTTACACATATATCATTCATAGGTGAAAAATCAATAATTGAATCTTTAATTTCAGATTTAAAGGGATGCCACACAAAATTTGTTTTTAAAATAAACATGATTCTTTTTAATTCAAATTCAACTTCTCAGACAATTATAATGGTTCAAACATCATAAAATAATTCATTTTCATAATCTAAACTCTGATACAGACAAATATGATTTAAAATTCATAAATGCTGCAAAACTAGGGAAAATCAATGCAACGATTTGGCTTCTACTCATCTTTAGCCTAAAGGTTAAATATTTGCATTGAAACAAAAAGCGCACAAAACCTCCAGAAAGTTATAAATATTTCTTCTGGAGGTGTTAATCCCCCTCTCTTACAAAGTGTTTGTGATTAATAACAATATTTTTCCTCCCATTTTTTGGATCCAGGCTCCATGTTGGACTGACCTACGCAACTCCGTTTGAGTGCATTGCATCAAAGTCAAAAGTCATGTCACCAAAACATATTAATCATTACATACAAATCCATCTCATTACAGTCCAAATTGAAATTAAAAATCATTAATTTTTTCCCCGTTTTCTGACAAAACGACCTTTTCATCTTCTGAGCTTAGTCCACATCTTGCGATATCTAATTAACAAAATTTACTTGATGGATAATTCTTTTTTCTGTTTTGATCTTAGACTGATAAATGAGATACCCCATTGAAACCAAGGAAAGCACTCTGTGTAATACAAAAATGAGGGGATTATGTAATTTGTGAAACAAAAACCCATTAGGGTGGAGCACCGTCTATCTAAGAACTAAATGTACACAAAGTTAAGCCAAACCTTTGAACTTTAATGAACTCAAAGGTGTCAAAATACTATATGGTCCAGGATCTGAAGTTATGAAGATATTGGAGATCTATTAGTGCATGTTTTCTTGCTTCAAATTGTGATAAATTCATAAGCAGCTCTGGAATCCCTTAATGATTATCTCATACTGCTAAAGAGAAAAAACAGATTTTCAATGCAATTAGTCTTTTTCCAAAAGGTGGTAGGGCTTGACAATGCAAAACTTCCTTCTTTTATGTAAATGACAGTGAGAAAACTGACTTAGATGTGATACTCATTAGAAGTTTGCTCCTTGTGCTTTCATTTTATGCACTAATGGCCTGATAATGAAACCCTAGTGCACACCAAAATGATCAGATGATATACTTTGCGTTTTTCAAACAGATATACATTCAGCTCAGCATGAACATGGCTCTTTTTCACAACATGCGAGATAGGTGAGATATGATTAAATAACTCTGAAAGATGAAAAACTTGAGTCATAACTAGGGTGTATCAAGATGCAATCTGCACCATTCATAAGAATATCTCCACATTAGCCTCTCCCCATCTTTCAATAATTTATCACGCCCTTGCTCCTATCTCCTTTATAAACATGCATGTTAACAAGGAAAAAATGTTCAACCTGGTATTTGCATGGGTCCCTTGATGATATTTGGAGACATTTATGCCTCTGTAAATTTCCAGGGTTGGCATTTTTATGAGAAATTGTTCTTTAATTCTAACAAGGTGCAATATGTTAAGGGTCTTCATCAAAAT
>WFKH01006014.1:13368876-13396245 GCA_016163765.1 Magallana hongkongensis | reverse complement strand
GGGTTTATTCCCAGAGGAGAATAATTCAAATTCCGATTTAATAAATTAATATTATACCCAGAGAAAATTTTTCTTTTTTTCACTAAGTTAATGTATACGAATAGATATGCACGTTCATTGTTTATCTAGCTATACACTTACCAAAAAATCACTTATATCGACATTGTTAAGGATTTCTGAGGTACGTAAATATTTATGAAATTCCCGTTACTGATATTAAGACCGCAGAACATTATACATTGTAGTTTTTAACATTAACTTCACTCAACTTTAATTATAATATATATATTATAGTATAATTATAAGTTAAATATAATTATTCTGAAAGAACAACTTACAAGAAAATTAATTGGATATCTTATATTCGGTTCTTTATTATAGTTTCAATCCAACGTTTTCTCAGACGTCCGCATCAATTTGTTCCCGGCCATTTCAAATGTTTTGACTGTAACAGGTGAAATTGATGTAAGCTGTATATTTCCAATCTTGCCAGTTAATTTTCTTATTGGTAACAAAGTCTATAGACTTAATTTGTTTACTCATAGATTTCAAGTTGCTTTTAATTGTGTTGAACAGTTTTAAACCATGAACATTATTATGGCCTTGACTTTTTCAATTAGACCTTGCAATTATAAGACTGTTTAGACCCTAAGGTTTAATAAAATCAGAAAACGTAGTTGCTTATACCCTAACCTTGAGAGTTTAATTAAAATTAGCTTTATAATAATCTTGCTTACATTGATCAATCAAAACTATTGCTTACATTGATCAATAAAAACTATCTTCAAATGTCTCTGTATTTTTTGACGATCATAATCAATATTCAATATCACTTTTGACGATTTACCAGTAAATTTAAGAATTGTTGAACATGTTATTTTTCTTTTATAGTACGCCACAAAATAGTTATTTCTTAAAAGTCTACATGACAAAACAAAGCATAACTTTGTAGCACACTAAACTTGAAACACTTAAGATCTTCAAACCATGCATGGAATCAAGGTACAAAAAGGATTCAAAAACCCTTGAAAAGATCAATTTAGCTCCTGTTAAAAATGTATGAATTTTAGTGACAAAAGTTGGGTTTTAATCTGCAGTAGAAGAGATTATTACCATTTTGGAGGGCCCTTTCATTACTGGTGGTGTTATACAGGCCTTCACCGCATGTCATAGTACCGTAACCCTCGAGACATCTCACAATAGACTCCCAAGACCCTTGCTCACCCAAACTAAATTATCACATGATCTAAACTGACACTTCCAAACACCCGCTGCATGGACCAACCTGTGAAAACACAATCAAGACCCGGAACCAAGTTCGCCTCTACGTTTTTTATATTCTTTTTCATCTCTTTTTCCAGTTTGAATTTATTTTCTTTGACAATAAAGAACAAATAGAAACAAATTTCATTCCAATGTAAGTACATCTACACATGCAATTTAAAGTATTTAATGTTTAGACTGGGCCCCAAAAAGCCGTTTAGATCCCTAATGCATATTTATTAGAATTGCCTTTTTTTTTCTATCCAACACTAACTGCAAAAATATGATATTTGATCCTTTGTCACCAGGCGAGAACCTCTTACGACTGGCGGTGGACCCAAGGTTAATAAGGAGACAATGTTTTGTCAGACCCAGTCGTCTTGTACGAGACTTCAGTAATTACCTTCTCCTGCAGAATCAGAACTGTATTGTCTCCAGCAATCTTTTAATCTAAGACTTTTTGCATTTCCTTTTGTTTTTCTTGGCATTTCATTAGAAGATGTAATGATTAGGCTTGGAAATCATATTGTATTTAAGACTGGGCTATTTGGGGCTAGCATCAAGGTTCAGGAGTCTTGACTCCTATTCTATACAGCCATCAGATAGCACTGGGATCATTTCTACTCTACTTCAACTGTCATTCTTTATAAATTACTTGAAACAAAACAGAAAGGAAAATTTAAAGCATTTTCATCAGTAGCCAATTTTTTGTCTGACCATTTAATCACCAGACTATAGAGCATATTTGGCTTTTTGCACGAGTTAACTTAATTTTATAGTACTTTTGGCCTCTAACAGCAATCTAATAGCAATGTTATTGTAAGGTCAAACCAATTAATATAACTAGATTTTAAAAGTACATGTTATGTTTAAATACATGTTTCATAATATTTAAAGGACATATCGCATGTTTTTCAATTTTCGGAATTTTTTAAATAAAATCATTCTATACTCATTAAAAATGAACTTTATCATCGTTAACACAAAATAATCTGGCTAACTCGTTAGTTTGAAGGCAATGAAATTCAAATGTCGCGATATGCATATTTTCTCTCTCGATCTACCCGCCATTATGTGTGACGTCACATGCGACCTCGAGCGAGAAGGTGCTGTTAGCCATCTTTGTAATTGGATTAGATTTAAACGACAATTAAACTAATTATCACCTTTGAAATTGCCGATAACGGGATATGATGGTGTTTTGTGTCTCCTGCGGGTGTTCTAGCCGTCAAAAATGGGGATTTGGACTGTTGTTTTCATAGTTTCCCTTGCGAAAGTATGCGGAAATCTTGTACCAAATGGGGGTCTATCTGTCGACAAGAGGATTTATAAATAAACATTAAATACATATATTATTAATTAAATGGTATATTTTTGTAATTTTAGTTTCATAAACAAATCGTATTTATTTTTCAAAGAGAAAAATAGAAGTTTATCAACAGGGGCCTGTGTACAAAACGCAAGTTCATCGGAGGAAAATAACAAGAGAGGACGCCATTTTGGATAACGCCTCGCTTTGTTATTAGCTGTTTTCTTATTGATATTGTTAAACTATACATATATGTATGCGTAGGTTTTGTATAAATGATTTCATTATAGCTCACCTCTGCAGAAATCATAAGTACGGTATGTGATATTTCTGAAGTTGTATTTCTTGTGGGAGAAGTCAAGGAGTTGTTGATATTGAACTGTTGAATGTTCACGCGAGAAATAGACAAAGTTTATTGATATACATTTTTACGTAAATAGATAAAAAAACGGAGCTGCGATCCTACAGAAAAAAAAAATAATTAAGGAGACATGTTTTTTTCCTGCTATATTTATTTATATATACAGAGTAATATGTAAAGAACCTTAGAAAGTTGTGACCAGTTACGACCGAAGAAACACATTTCTTGTGCACCACAGCTTTACAACAATGAACATTCTCAGTCTTAAAGAAGGCCAAAAAACAAAAATATTGTAGATTTTGATAAAATAAACACCTGTTACCGATTTCTTTTAGCTACATTCCTGACTTAGTTGTGTTTACCATGTTTACACGTCGATCAATTTGATCGTTATGGCCGACTTCATCGTCACTTCTTCGACTTTTTTACCCATAATGGTGGCTGAAACATGTACGACTGAATAATAAGATTCTTTCAATTAAGTCAACATAAAAAAGCCATCGTACATGGTGAAAAAATGTCTCAGATTTAAAGAAGAAAATGCTAATCCTACAATTTGTTTACAATCAGCTGTTCGAAGAAGGTCGCATGTGACGTCACCGTACCACGTGACACGCTATCTAATTAACGAGTTTTTATACGATCGGGGCTATGATTTAAATTGATATTATGGCTATTACCGCTTTTATACAGCTAACAAACTGTTAGAAGTAATTACTATATACACAAGGAAGGCAAAAAAATGTAAAATGTCCTATACTTTAGAAACATGCGATATGTCCTTTAAGGGTCTTCGTATGGTACTGATTATATCACCAAATTTAGGTGTCTATCTCTGTAGCACAATGGGTATAGTCTTGCTTAACTGATCAAGTTCGTATACAGCAGGGCCTTTTTTTTTAATGAATAAAGGTAAATTTTTCCCCAAAATTGAATTTTTCTGATATTTTTTAGTCAAATGCATGCTAGAATTCCATATCTCAAAGGAATACAGAAGTTTGGACTTGTATGCGAAACTTTTTTCAAAGGTGTGGAGGACCCTTAATAAATAAAAAAAAAAAAAGATTACACAATGGCGATTCACACATGACTTTGCATGGGGGCTTTATAAGTGGTTACTACATTTTTTATAATTTGTCTCAGTTTCTTCTTACCTCAATTTTTGGCAACTTTATTTTAAGAAATATACATAATATATCAATAAAGAACATACTAAATCCGGGTAAAGAAAATGTTCAAGATATTTACCTTTGATATGGTTCTCTCTTTTTTACCAATGGAATTATAAGTATTCAAATGATGTCATTTGCAATGCAAAATCCCAATAGACATTTTTATTAGTGACTTTGTCTATATAATTACCTGACAAACTAATGGAGGTTTTTCAAAACGAAAAATCTTGGACATATCCCCACATCAAATGTATATGTGTATTCATTTTTTTTTTTAAATGCCAAAAAGTTGGTTCCTTGGAAACTGGCATAGAATATAGTTAAAGCAATCCACTAAGGAAGATGCGCCCAGATTGCAAGAAAACCTTGAACCATCCAAGCTTCCCATATAAATGGTAGGGACCCCATGCAGCTTTTTTGCAATAGAGGGTCATGAAAACAAATCTACAATCACCATACACCTAAACTATTATCTAAGAATGTAAATAATAAAACTGACTCGCACAAAAGATTCTAAATGTAAGTACAAAATGAACAGACCTTTGCATTTTGGATAGTTCACAAAAACTAACCCCAAGAAATGTACTAAGTTAAACAATGAAACAGTAATACATATGTGATCAGATATCTTTATTTGACTCCACATGCAAGTTTTATGCCCTTATACTTTTTTGAAAATGTTTTATTTCTCTCTGTGGAATTTTCTATCTATGAATTCCCAACAAGAACTTTAGGTTTTAATCATGAAATCAACTATATTATAGTAAGGTGATTGAATGTCTTCATTGCATATAACATATCATTTACCCTCTGGTAAGTTTTCTTTGAAGCATTTTCTTAAAATTATGTCGTAGTTTTTCGTGGTTTTTTCCATCCAATATTCGTAATTTTTTTTTTTTAAATACATTTTTCTTTAAGCTCCAGGGTTTGTAGAATGTTATGCATTTTATCATTTCTCAAATGTTCATATTAAGTAGATGTCATCATGATAAATTAAAAATTCTTAAAAGTAACACTTATTTATAAAAGACTAATTTAAAAAAGATATTCAGAGACCATATGAAAACAAAATCATGTGTCCTCGCCAACAAAAAATGCTATGAACCAATTACTGGTATTCAAAACACAATAATGCTACAAACCATTAATTCAAAACACTTAAAAATGCAGAGAGACTGTTTATGGTCATCAAACAACATCAGGTCAGAATGAGAATACAAGTTGTAAACAGTGTGTTCTGTAAGATGGACCTGTGTATTCCCATTTCTTAGTAACCAATCACTGACAAAATAATAATATATCAGGGTGATTAAAGAGAAAAATGTTAATACATACTGTCCACTGTTGCCATTTCCCCAGGAGTATATTTCATTGCTATCTGAAAAACATAAAACAGAAATAATTTTCAGATCGTCTGTGTGGGTCAAATGAAGGTCAAAAGCCAAATTAATTTCCAAATCATATTTGTCATAAAAAAGGCAAAAAAATACAGACTTGTCATGAAAGACTAAATTTCATTATATTTCAATTTTCTTTTTATTATTGCTGTAAATTTTGGGGCTAAAATGCAATCAGGACAAAGAAAGTCTCAGAAATAAAATTTCCATATTTCTAATGTTAAGCCATTGCTGGTAATTTGCATCGGAAGAAATTATGAGATTGAATAGGTTATGACTGTGGATTGCTCTCTCTCCCTTCACCGATTATTACTCCTCTTCAGAAATAAGCGATTAATTTCTGTTGTCACATCATGAATAAATCTACAATATCTAGTCATTTTCTGATTTCTGCCCATAAATGTGAATTGCCAGAGTTCACGGAAAAATGGCTTTTATGAATGTTTCAAAATACTGGGCCTCCCGCTTTGTATGAATATTTCAAATCTCCAGTCCACACTACAAATTCCCCAAGATCAATTTTGATGGCCATTTGTATCCCCTGGAATTGCTGTTGGGGTAAAGAAAAGAAATGTTAGGCATTTTCCAAGATGACATTTGTGTCCCTTAATGGCTTGCTTTACAAGCAGGCCGATTTCTTTTATGATTGCAATACTTGACCAGATCATGGGGGTCAAGAAACTTCTTTTTTTTTGAAGGGGGGGGGGGGTCACAAAAGTCTCTAAATTATCACTCAACTGTATAAAATAAAGAAATACTAAATCACTCAACTGTATGAAATAAAGAAATACTAAAACATTGAGTATTTTTGTTAGATGTCATCTAAGAAAAACATTTCTAGGATTTGTCATCTCAATTCATTTTGCCAGCAATCCATTTTATCAACTGACATTTAATGACCCTTTTCTTGGTAGCAGGTATACAGCCTTTAATTCACATTTAAAATTGACAATCTTGGAACATACTGCCGATAAAATTGCCTTTTATTTATGCATCATAATTTTATAACAGATTCTACGGTTTATCAGGGTTGACAATTGCATGAGTGAAGATACATTCTATATATACCAAAATAAAGCTTTTTACAGTGATTGGTTTTAGATGAACAGCTTTATATTTACTCTGATCTTACAAAGCACATATTATAAAGAACAATATTCAATAAGGTCTAATTTCTGCCCCCATTTTTTACAAATTTGAAAAAAACATCATATCATTTAGATATTTTAATAAAACATAAAACTGAATATGATAGTTATAGAAATCGAGAAGTTTTACAACATCGTTCATTCCTTTGTACTTCTATGACATCACGTAAATGGGCCATTTCCCACCATTTCTCAAAAGCATGCAACGTTCATCAGTTTTTTTTTTCATATTTAACAGTAGGAAATATAGAGCGCATCGTTGCTCCAAAACCATTTTCACATATGTTATTGTTCATATTATTTTGCATATCATATTAAAAAATGATGTTGAAGCAAGCATGCGCTTGATGTTTCATTTTCAACAAAATTGATAGGAAATACCCCATTTTTTTGGCTAAAATACGTACTTTTTGTGCAATTAGCTCATTATTAATATATCTATTTCTATTATGACATCATGCGATCAGACAATTTATCTTTATTAACTTGAAATAGATATCTTTTAATCTATCTTTAAGCAAGTTTCTAATGCTCTTATATTCATAACTTTGAATTTTGGGCCATAAAAACACTTAATCCCACACATAGTCCTTTGTGCAATACTAATTGGAAGTCAAGAACCTTTTCTGTCTGTTAAAAAAATCAACCTATACTATCTGGATGGCAATGCCATTATTAAGAAGAATCTTGACAAGGTATATACATGTATATCTACACGCTAAAGCATTTGCCAAATGTATTTTGATACATTAAGAATTTGAATTTTTTATTTTGCATTTGACCAGTATTTTACACCTGTAATCTATTACCATAGATCTATATGAAAATCAAATTTACAATTCTTTACATTTTTCCCTACATCAATTAAATATCAGGTACCTGATCTCTTAATTTTAGAGACAATTTGAAAATATTTGATCCTTTTTCAAAAAAATAAAACAAGACCTCAGGGCTTTTGACCACTTAAAAAAGAAGACTATTGATTTTATTTCTTCACACAGTGACTCATGACGCAGAAGCCAAAGACACTTACAACAAATAACATTAATGAGAAATAGTCATGTTTGTTTTCCATTTCTGAAATTTATTGAAGAAAAATATCCCTTTTCTGTCCATAAAAAAAGAGGACAAGAAAGAAAAGTGCCAGGCTCGGTTCCTATCTCCCCACATCATTTCTATTAGAGACCCTTTTATTGAAATTGCACAACAGATTCACTTGGCTAATTCAATGTCATATCCCTCAAAAAACTCATTTTTTTCTGTATTGGATTAACGATCAATCTTCTGCTACGCTTACAAAAAAGTGACAGCTAATTTTGTGCTTTTTCATGAAAAAATCAAGAGATAACTTCCCGAGTCTCTCCATCATCAAGTTTAGTAAGCGATGGAGCACGCTATTTATTTGTATTTTACACATCAGTGATTTTGTCTTGTATTTTGGGGGCCAAGAAATGACCACGGCTTGAGAAGATCATTTTTTATAATTACTTCAGCATACTGCACATGAGAGGAGACTGAAATTTAAATTATGCGGCGGTTCTCCTTGCGGTGCATAACCGCATCATCGTCCTATCACCCCATCTGTCATAAACTGACGGTTTTAGCCTCCTCTTCAAGCTTCGTGGCTTGTTAGACTAATTCCCCTTAACTCTCTCCCGGGTTCTTTTTTAATCTCTGCTTTAAACCACGGCCACTGTTTTTTGTTTCCTCCAAAGACTCTCATAATGGAATTCTGTCGACTGATGGCACTTGAAACAAATGAACACTAGCATCTTTGTGGTTTAAAATGAGAGAACGCTGCCTTAAAGTCAATCAATTTCTACCAATACATTATCCTGTGAATGGCAATGCTGGGTGAAATTCAAACCACATACCCCATCAAATCATCAAACTCTCAATCCCTGCCATTACAATATTAGTATATTTATCACCTAAAACCGTGAAAGACCTTTACTGTGTGTGCATCATGTTCAAGGATTATGACAAAAGATTCAGTTTCACCTGTCCCATTATTTTCCCTTTTAATACATAAATGTGAAATATCAGGTACCGGCCTATATACAATTTTTCCAGAGGGTATAGTCTTGAACATTTTGAAAAACTGCATGAGCATGAAAAAGACATACCCAAAGCAGATAGGTTATGAATATTTTTTAATATATATTACATGAAGGTATTTCAGTGCTGCAGAAAATTGAAATTGAAAATAGTTTTTTTCTAAAGGTAATAAAAACAGAAATTCTGCATCAGCAGATTCCTTTCTTATTACCGGAGAATGGCAGATGTAACTTTCAGCAAATATTGAGGTAAAAACAAGTGCTTCTGTATCATTTCTACAATATTTTTTTCTATAAATTATACACTAGTCATGCAATTAGCAGGCAAGTATTCAGTATTCCCAAATATTTTCTATTTGCCTATTCAGTATACAACACACCCATATCTGCTGCTTGAGCAAGGCCAGATTTAATACTACTGCATCACAAAATCACAGGCAAGTCATGTATGAAACTGTAAAGTTCAAAGTTTAAATAAAATTTTTAAAGTGTCTATCATCAAGTTTATAGATAAATATGATGCAAAAATGTTTTACTAAAACTCAGCAATGTTCAATACTCTCTCTCTCTCTCTCTCTCTCTCTCTCTCTCTCTCTCTCTCGCGGCATAAGAGAGATAACTCCCAACTTTGGCACTTACCATTGACTAGTATGGTGTGGCTGGCCCCACAAGCCACAAACTTGACCTGCCCGGGGAGGTTCTCCTTCAGAAGGCCGATGGAGAAGGCCACATCTTCCTTACACCCATGACAATGCTGACCAAACTCCCCACATCCCCAGGAGATCACCTGGTGACCCCCGCCTTCATCGGGGTCACCCTCTTCATCACCGTTCATCTCCTCCTGACTGAAATTAACAAAGTGATAAATCTAATTTTCAAAAAAATGAAATACATGTATATCATGAAAACAACAAAATAATCTACACAGAGTTTTAGAATTGCATTGTAAATGTTATTAGGCTCATGAAACACATTAAAATAAACTTTGCATGTGTGCAGACATTGAATGACTTGAAGCCTGACAGACACAATTTGTTCATTTTAACAGGATGAACAATCTATCTGATATCAAGTCAGCATAGATTGGCAATTACACTATTTTCAAAGAAATTCTCTCCTGTTTTGTAAGCACATGAAATATCAAATAAAAATAATTGGTCGTTAAGACCTCCTATACTTTTGTAGATTAACTTACATAGGAGGTAAAACTGCGTATTTCTCCTGCCACACAGGGGTAGAGGAGAAGTTGGTATTTTTATCAAGATCCAACATATCACATGTATTTAGATCAAAATTACTCAATCATCAATTAAAAAATGGCCGACATAATCCTGTTAGGCCTTATAACCTTGCCTCACATCAAACGTTGATCAAAGGTATCACTTTAATGCATTGAGGAAAAGAAAACCAAGTATATACAGTCATCAACAGAGCAGCTTTCTTGTCGAGAATTTGTTGCATTTTTTTCTTGACGGTTTGCCTGTCAGACTTGTACCATTATGAATGGCTTTTGGCACAGGTAAATGTACTAACAGGGTAAAAAACAGCTAGGTCTTTGTGTAAAAAAGGAGACCCCTTGTTCCCTCCTATCGACAAAATGCCAATATATATCAAATAAATCACAAATTCCCTTTCTAAAATTGAATGTTGCTCATTGGCTTGGAATTAAATCCTTTCCTGATTTACATTATTACAAATTTGTTCTGTAATCACAGATACTCAACGTGCACAAACAAGGGGAAGAATCAACCATTCTGAGCCAAGTGATTCCATGTAGACATTTGAATTTTCTATATTCAATCAAACATCACATAGAGATTTTGATCATTATAAAACATAAGCTGATGACTTCCAATGATGACTTCCAATATTGCATCAATTTCGAATTCAAACTAAACGGTGATGAACTCCAAAATAAAATATGCAGCTCTTCCATAAAACACAGAGCATGAAATGAATAAAGAATTCAAACTCATTTGTTTCTATTTCTCCATAACAATCCAAAAAACTAACAATCCACAGGAGTCTTGGAGAAAGAGAATGTCTCCTGAATGTTACCAATAAGGTGTTGTTATAAATTTCCACTTGAACCAACTCCAAACCAATCTCTCTCACACACATCGGTCTTGAGAAAATCTAAGGACCCTCCACACAACTAAGACATGTTTTATCAGTCACTTGTAACAAAAAAGCCACCTAACTCACTCTAAGTCTCTATCCCCTGCTAATACACAGGTCTTTAATTAATTTCTTAATTTGGGTCTTGGGTCAATATTTTTTCATATGAATTGATTTTCATATTGACATTCAATTTTCAACGACCAGATGGGCCGTAGATAATACTGAACTTGAAAGTCATTAAATCACTCACTCCATTTGTAAATTGTTTGTCGATAAGTTTAAGAAAATCTAAGCAGACACCATTATGCAACATTGCGAACACTTATTTCTCGGACAAAATCAATTTAACTTTGATATGGGAATCAATTACAATCTTCAGGCAAAAGTAAAAAAAAATCTCAAAGCTTTTTTTTTTAAAATGGCAACATTTTGAATAAGTTTAATACATGTAATTCAAATAAAATGTTATTACCTAAAATCCGTTTTCCTTGAAAGGAGAAATGATATATTAAAACTGGCAATCATGAAAGACTTACATTTGGGTTGAGGGCAACTTTGATTGTGAGTTCTCAGGTATTGCCTCTAGCATGGATAGAGAAAAATGATTTCATATAGAAGGGGGCTCATATACTGGTAGTCAATGTGTCTAAATATACAGTCAAAATTTGTTTTATGCATAAAAATTCAAGTCTTGTTTATAAAATACCATGTTTTTACAGTTAAACTTGTATTGAATGCATTTCATATAAATCATTGCTTCCAAACAGTCTCTGCTTGGTTATATTCTTAAAGCCATAGGAATTATATTACAGATGTTCTCCAGTCCTTAATAATTCACCAACCCTGGCCTTGAAACCATTCCGTTTTCAAACCCTCAATGCATAGTGTGCACATTGTGCATGTGTCCTTTTTGATTGACTAATATTTATGACATATTGCAATATTTTAGAGTCTCAAAGGTTTATACTTCTGTCACAGTACACAAGTCTATGAACAAGATGCCATTTATTTAAGCTATTCTTTTGATATATCTAGCTACTACCTGGCAAGTCAATATTTATTATCATTTTCATTGGGCAAGCTTATATTTTAATTGTTGACAATTGTCTACATTAAGTAATTTATAATAATTATATATTCATAAGAATATAACAAACATAAATATATTCAATACTGATATACAAGCATACATAAATGTAAATCTTTACATTTATAAAAAAATAATCTTGAGGGACTGAATCATTACCATTTGTCTAATCTAACAAACTTCTTTGCTCTATATATAACTGGATCATTTACCTGCCATAATTCATCATATATGTAACAGGATTAGAGTTAAATCTCTACTGTTGGTAAATACAGAGTGGACTCACCACATGAACACTACTATTACTTTAAAGCTGTTTTACATACATGTAATAATGAACTAGTGACCTAAAAACATTTAAGGTTGCAATGTTCTTTACAAGTATAATGACTTAATCATTATCTGCAATGAAAATGACTTTTGATAAGCCACTTTACGTACATGAATGTACACTTTGCAGAAAGGTTTAAATTATAAAAACAAATTACAAAGAAAGCAATAATGTATAATTGACTTTTTAATGATTATTTATCATGTGTTAGATGTGCATGTCTTTCTTCACTCTAACCAGTGGTACATCAGTGATGCAATTTGAATTGCCCCCCTTGGGCCTGCTGATTCCTTCATCTCATGACCAACCCAAACATTTTTATATAGATTTTTTCATGTACTTTATAATATACAAAAGAAACACTCTCCTTTTAAAATTATATGAAGCTCAAAGCTTTCAATAGCTAGAAAAATGTTTTACAGATGTTTTTCACGCTGTATATATCTTCCAAACTTGTCAGTCAAACATATCCCATTTTGTGTTGGTGTATTGAATTCTTAAAATGTGAAACATTTAAACATCAAGGGTTTTCTCTCACTTCTAAACACCCTCATCCCACAAAATACACTTATTATTAAAGCTGAACAAGAACCCCCCTTGGTTTACTTTATATATTTTTAGCCTACACAAACAGTTAGCCTCTCTGAGTCCACATTTATACTCTTCAGATCTTTCACTCACTGTTTGCTTAAAGTCTAAAAATGGTATGTACATTAACTAAATCAAATGAAGAAATTTAATTCTTATGATCAATTCCATTGTTCCTCTTGATAAATATTTAAACACCCTGACATCGAGATTTAAATATTCAACCTGATGACTCTTTTGGATAGGAAATATATAAATTTGTTGTCACTTCAATTAATGTATAGGTATAATGGCTACAGTTTTACAAGTAGTTAGTGAAGCCAATTTGAGAATTTCCATACAATTTCCTCTTTAATAGCGCAGAATTGCTTTTCAAATGAATTGTAAACTGCTCAACATACAATTATTCAGCTTAATCGTGCAAATGCACTTCTTTACACTCAGCAATTTCCAACCCTTGGAAACCAAAAAGTTAGCAACATTTAAATTCATCTATAAACTATTTCTGAAACAATTTTTAATTCAGAACAGTGAACAAACTTGCTATCTCTATAAAACAAAAGATCCTAATTGAAGCATTTATCAATATGCCAATGTTTGATAACTTATTATGGATGGACTTAGTGATCTACTCTGACCATGGACTATATTTAATGACAAGTTTAATTTAATTCTGGTTTGAAAGCCTGATTTGATTGGCTAAACAAATTCATCTATATCCTTTAACAAACTTGCCTACATCACATTATGACAAGCAAGCAAAACATATAAATCCACTTTATGTTATATTTGAATTTAATTTCTACTGTTGTTATGCATTTCCCCATGCGTTTTTATAAACCATTTCCTGGTATAACATAGGAAGAAATTAAAATCAGTTCCGAAATAAATTTCATAAAATTTAAGACCTATAAGCATTCCTCACAAATTAAGTTACATATTCTATATCTATCTTGCATGACCATCTTGGCAAAAGTGCAACAAATGATGGGTGAAATTGATTTTTCTAAATGTTCAGTGGGTGAACATCAACCATCAACATTAACTTGCTTTTTTGTTGTATTTGAAATGCACTGTGTTAGAAAAGTTAGGCATATCTCCAGAAGGGATATATGTAAATTAGAAAACTTTTTAATTTCTTTGTTCCACAAGTACCACCATATTTACCTTCAAACTATAATATATAAATATCATTAGTATTTTAAAAAGCTATACTAAGATTATTTACAACATCATTTTTATCTATTTTATACAATGAAATGCTTTTTTTGTTAATTCTTTAGATAAATAAAAATATACGCAACTTACATCAGGGCCTTATGTATTATTGCCAAGTTTAAAAGACCAAAACAGAATTAGAGATTAGAAAATTGGATTAGAACTTTTGTTGACAATGTCAATTAAACCTTCTGACCAATAGTCATTTAAAATCATTTCACACAACTACTGAACATTATCAATGTTTGGACATAATGTCGCAACCAAAATTGATTTGTTGGCTGCACAGTGGCACAAACTACCAAGTACAAGGAGGCTTGTACACCAACAATCATTTATAACCTAATAGGATCGGAACAAAACACTAACTACAAGGAAGATTGTAAATTAGCAATTATTTCTTACTACCGGTAGCTAGTTGTATCCAACTAGCAATTATTTAAAACTAGCTAGTTGTATCCAACCACATGCTCAACGGGTCATAAATAAGTTTCAACTGAGGACTAGCTTCCTTACAATATTCAAGTACTTAGCAATATTTCTTTTTCAAATATCCCGTCCGTTTCTATTGCTCGAGTTCTTACCTGCAATAATTGACTAAATATCTAAAGTTTTGTTATCTGGGTTACACAAGACTTCCGAGCTATCCAATCATTATACAATTGAGAAATGGTTACAAAATGCAAGAACTATAGACTGAATTCAAGTGCCAAAAAATTAAAGTTGAAGGGATAGTCTCATTTCAAATAAATTCAAATTCAAACATACCTTTGACTTTTTTATCCAATATTGAAATAAAAAATTCCCTCACTATACTTCCTCTAAAACCTCTGATAAGAGAATTTTTTTTCTCTTGAACAGTGATGTATCTGTAAATTATGTCATTAAGAAGAAAATCATCAGAAAGGCTCCAACATGTTGATCAGATGTTCTAAACAGCTAGACCTTCAAATCTTTGAATATCAAGCTACCCTGTATTTCAAGAGACACTAGCTACTATAAATCATTTAGATAAAGAGTAAATATACATTAAAATACAACGACACAATTCGCCTATTGATTAACAGTATATACTCAGAGTCGTCTCTATCTAACCACTTTAATTCTTTCATAAAGAGTGCTGGACATCAAGATTATAAATCAAAAATGATGTTGATACACCTGGGATTAGATCCGATACCTGTGTTAGGCAAAATGATGTAATGAATATTCTTTATCACAGACAGCCAATTTCAGTTCATTCAAATTCGCCAAACCCATCAATAAACGAGATTTATACCTATCTAACTACCTTTCTCACCTTTATGGAAGCAAGTAAGATTTGTGTAATATGTCACTTTGTGAAAAGACTGTAGATGGTAAACCTACTTAACAAGAATGGAATTTGTTTGGGACTATTCTAAACCATTGGCCGTGTTATTTAGTGTTTTATTATCAAATAGTGTTCCATTAATCAATTTGGAGTTCTTAAAGCAAATGTTTTTTCAATGGGCATGGAGAAATCTCTTTAATCGTGATGACACCCTGGCTTGTTCAGAACCAAACTCTGTAGGTACCTTTTTATCTATATTGAAAGGTGAACAACCTAAGGGAGCCTAGGAATGCATATCCTCATGTTTAGCTAGATCCTTCTTCATACAAGATGTTGCTCCTCTTGCAGGGACAAAAATGCTCATAATCGCACTTACCATGGCTTTCAACGATCAACAAATAAACTTATTAAATGCGCAGGAGACGGGTTCTGTTGCAAAAACATTCCATGAGGTGGTCCAGACTTGATCCGAGTTTGGGTCAAAGAATTTCAATATGAGAGCCCAGAAAACACTTGTTCACATAAATAACAAGAGTGAGGCATTATGACATATACCAGTAGGTAAAGTGAATTTTCTTATCACAAATCATCTGACCCACTAAGTTTAATCATCGACATTTGATGGAAAACAGTATTTGGACTGAATTCTTTGTAAAAATATATCAGTAAAAGCCTGTGATTTTCAATTATAATTCTATAGAAATTGTTTGATTGTCTGTTAATAATGGTAAGTCTAAAATTGAATAAATTAAAATTGTGATACATATACATGCACCTATATTTGATTGCTTATATAAATGACAGAATTAAATTTGGTGTTATACCGTATATCAGGTTTTTTCCACGTCATGTTTTTCCGCAAATCAGAACCTAGAACAGTATATAAAATTTACGCGAATCAAATTTTCACTATTTCAAAGTCATAGTGAAAATATAATTCACGATTGTTTATACCTGTGAAGAAAGAGGGAAAAAGGTATCTAAATTGTCACTCTTAATAATGAAAAATTCGGACAATGAAACCATTTATACGATTTCCTTAATGTGAAATAATTACTGATAATTATTTTCAGAGACACAAACAATCATAGATCAATAGATCATGTACCGTTTCATATACCAGTAGCTCAGGTATAATTAGACATTGTTTTACGCAAGGAAAATGACCACTTTAATTAGCTTGTCAATGGATTATTAAATAAACAATGAGGCTTACATACCTGTTATCTGGCGCTTGTCCTCCGATCCCGCAATTTGTACCTCTAACTAAACTAGCTGAACACAGTTCACTGTATTTTTACTTACCTGTTTACTTTATTAGGAAAAAGAGAACTCTATTACAAGAACAAAACTTTGTATCAAATTTACGCTGATTTATTTTCCACGATTTGGAAATTGTTGCGAACAAAGCAGAAATTAGGTACACGCGGAAAAAACCTGATATACGGTATACATAATGACATTACCTATACTTAGATATACATGTATCATAATGCACGGACTATAAAATAACTGCAGGTATAAAAAATTAAAGCTGTTGTATTGATATCTCAAAAGCATAATAATCGCAAGATTAATGTCTTTTATAGTCAGCTTTATTTGCTGTTAGCAAACTTGACCTTGATTATTGATCGATAGACTGCTCTTTCTCAGATAATCATTTGGATATTCCATCTGTACAAGGTTTGGGGTTTTTTTTTTAATCCATCGGAGATAAAATTCAAGATATATCCAGTAACTGCATCCATAATTTTACACCTGATAACCAATATAAAAATTTTATTTTCCTTCCTACTACCCTGATCATGGAACACAAAAAAAATTCATGTGAGATACTATAATACACCTACCTTTCCTCCATTGCCATTACAGAGGACACCAAAATTTATCAAAGTAACATAAAAGCTGTGTTCATAAAATTATAGTTTTTGTGATTAGTGATTTATCTCCTTGAAATTTTCTTCAGATTAGTAAGTAATTACTGAGAAATTAATTAATGGAACCAAACAGAATTGCAGGATATAGCCTTAATATCCTAATCATTTTTTCAAACTTACTTATCTGTATTGTTCTGCTAAAGCTCACACTTCCTGAGGGTTTCTTTAAAACTGCATCTTCTAGAAATCTGTTAGTAGTCTACATAAAAATATACAGGATCTGTACATAAGCCCTGCAAGCAGTTTATGAGGCAAAAATTAATATTTAGAAATATTCAAAATTAAATTTAAAAAAAAATAATTTATTAGATATTTAATTATAACAATCACATGTAAATTGACTTGGTCGAACTTTATCCTGTATAAAAATCAAATAATCAATGCTGTACACACAAATGATTTACTTTAAATGCCCTCCGGAGAAGAGTCAACAAAAACTGTTTCCTTCACGGAACCTAGTGCTACATTTAATCAATACAAGCAATTAAAATGTTAACAAAAAGGATGTCACCTACCTTGATCATATCCTAGACTTAACAGAAAGTCTGTGCTCTAATTGTTATTCCTTCCTGTCCAAAACAAGGCCAGTCCTTGGTGTAGGTAAATCCCTCCCAATAATCCAGATTTCAAAATCTTTCGATTTATAAACTGTTAGATATTAGTTTTTAAGTTCCAGATGCAAAAGAGAAACCCTGAGGGTTGCATACACATGTATATTTTGTCCCACCAGGAATCAAAACTTGCGGAATCAAGTCTTAGAGATTACAGAAATAATCAATTAACTGTCTTTATGCCCACTTAGAGTTTGCACTTTAAATGAAATTGTTTTCCTTACAAAGCGAGTGTATCCGATTTCTGTCTTCAGTAAAGATCTTGAAAAAGGTGGGTTTCTTTTTGACTGGTCAACAATTTCGATCTGCTCGATAACATCAGGAATACTAGTATACTGTGAAAACATACTGCTGGAGACTTTAAATCCGTGTTTATTTTGGTTTATTTGGCATGCTAGAATATGGGAATTAAACCCAAACCACAGTCAATAAAAACAGGCTACCTGAACTTGCTGAACGGATTAATACCTTAATGTCATATATCCAGTTCTGCCAATTTAAATCTTCATAATTCTTACACATAGCATGCTGTGCTGAATGTTTATGATATACCAGTCACTTAGAACATTTTCTATTTTAAATGTTCACTATCCAAGATTACCAACAACTAAATGCATTGATTATCTGTCAAACAAATTTTTAAGCATTTAACTTGTTTTGTAAGTTTTAAATTTACATTGTACTTTATTTGAAAAACAACAAGTTCAGTGAGTTTATTTTTTTTTTTGACATGCAGCCTATTTAGAAGAATAAAAGGTGGCCATATCCCAACACAAATATCTGATGTTTACACAAACATGCAAATTTTTTGAGGTGAAAGAAACGGTGGCTAAAAGTGTTAATAAATAATTAAAATCAAAATCAATCGTTTGATATTTAGCAATTTATACAGTTACCTTACTGTTATTTACATTGATACTGTTTTTTCCCAAACTAACCAAATTTTGTTAATTCTTTACAATTCAAAAGCTACAGGCCACTTGTTTAATATTAATAAAGGTAGCTCCTTGGGTCATATCATTTGCCCGAGCCACAACGTCCATCTCATAGGTAGCAAACTGGCTTTGTATACTGTAGATTCCTTATTTTATGCAAGTACTTAATTTCACAATTCAACTGTTTTGCATAAAATCATGAAAATATAAAATCGCAAACACCAAATTTTTATCATAGTTTCATTAAGTTTACATCTTTCTGAAAAATAAAAGAGAGATTTTAAAATCCGCAAGATGTGCTTCTCGCGATTTTAATTAAGCGGATATTAATTCCTCGCTTTTAATTAGGAATCTACTAGATATAGCATATCAAAAATATCAAGGTGGGGTTGATATTGCTCAAACAAACATAAAACTTATATACACTCATATAAATTCCAAACAGATGTTTGTTTGCTGGTAGTTAGGAATATACAGTGTATGCCTCATTTCATTTAATATTTATTAATTCATGGTACTATGAAAGTTCATGACCCTATGATGTCATACGGTGGGCGTGTTACAAGTATGGCTGTTTTAAACCCCTGTCACAGCTGGGTCACGTCCTTAAGGCATCCTGCTGTGTCCATGAAAAATACAGAACACAGAAGTGTGCTAGTAGAGTCTCCTACAGTGGTGCAACAATGCTGTGGCATCTTCATTTGTCATGGTAGGGTCCCCAAGAACGAATTTGATGTGCATGCACAAAGCCGTGGTGGCTCTGCGTTCTGATAAACATGCTGTAGAAACGAAGTGTGGTCGCTGTGGCAGCGCGGTAAGGTCTCCAGCAGCGCCACTAGAGCTTCGTTGCCACACTCAGGTAACCCACATAATCACAGTATAGACAAAGTGATAAGTCAAGTGCGCTTGCATGGAGACCTCTCGGAGTCCTTTGGGATGTCGCTGCACATTGAGCACGCAGTGAACACGAGGTGAAAACTCTTAGCATGTCATGGGCACTCGGCGAGAGCACAGTCAATTTCCGAGAAAAACTCCATGGAAACACAGTTACTCGCAGCGGACGCTCCATAGAAACGCCTCGGTCACCATCAGGCCGCAGTAACAATTTGTTCTATCGGCCCGTTGCTAAGCGTGTGAGGGTAAGAGAACGGATTGTCAACTGCGTCTAAACCAATCAGATTGCAGTATTTAACATGAAAGTATAATAATATTAACTATCATGTTAATATAATTATCTCGCATGTTGACATAAATTTCTTGCATGTTAACATAATTTTCTTGCATGTTGACATAAATATCTTGCATGTTAACATAATTAACTTGCATGTTCACATAAATAAGTCACATGTTGTCATAATTATGTTGCATTTTGCATCTATGATGTCAGATACGGGCGTAAGTAAGTCATTTTACCCACATAAAAATCAGATTCTCTTAAAAGATTTGTAACTTGCATGTAAACATAATTTTCTTGCATGTAGACATTATCATCTTGCAAATCGGTGCTGATCTTGAGAATGAAATTCCAGTATAGTTAAAATTATTTGAAAAATTTTATGACTTCATAATTGTATGTAAATAAATAATAAGATATAAGATTTTAATTCAACAAAAAAAAATGGTAAAGTTGGCAATTAATCAATCAAATATTTATTCAAAACATTTTGCTAATCAGTCGGTGTTGCAGACAGTTTTACAGCTTGGTTTGCATGAAAAAATAAATAGTTTTACAAAAATGCACATTTCCTTGGCCTATTCAGTATTGAATAAACATTCTAAATCACTGAAACCCTTTTCTTTTTGGTATACTTATCATTGATATTGAGCAAAAATAAAAACGGTGATAGATCCTCTCCTTGAGAAACTCATGTATTACAGATGAATGTAACAGATGACATATCGTGTCAAGATAATGATGGAAAAAATCATTTCTTGTTGATTGTAAAGATTTCTCATCCCCAAACGATTTACCACTGTTGCAGTTTGATTATCATTTGTAATAGCAAGACTGACATGTCTACTATTATTGATATAATATAATAATTAAATGACCAGTATTTGAAAAACACGTCCAACGGTGTTTATAAAGTCATGAATAATTTTCAGTTCTGTCTAAAAAATGCTAGTACATTGCGGACTCCATAATCAAATGAGATAGATGTTTCTAGACCACTACTGATATTGAAGCTGATTTCAAAACCAACAGGCAAGATATGGATAGACGGACTCTACAATACACTGGACAAACTTTTGAAGGTGTGTCGATAATTCAAATGCTGTTTTAAGTTTAATGTTATTCCCAAATCAAGCTGCGAAAGAGTTACATGTATCTTTTTTTCAGCATCAATGCGATCTAAAACTTAACTATGAACGAGGGAAGATTAGCTGGCACTTGCAGACTACTACATGTTTGCCCTGACATTAAATTTGATATTGACGAGATATTGAATTAAAAAAATTGTCGAACTTCCACGAAAATATTTAAAACCTCATTGTTGACCTGATGAATAAATGATTAACTAACACTGAATGATTTTTGTTTAATCTATAGGATATATGATCAAGTACTGTTCCTATATTCAAATCGATCCAAAAGCTTGTAAAAATAGTAATATCAACAATGCCAATTCGTTTTAACTTGTGTTAGTTAAAGGAAATGAAAACAAAACAAAACACAGAATTTTCACTTATATTATGCTACTATTTTCTGTACACTCAAACTATATTGACATTATTGAATCAGGGTTTTATATACAACGTGTAGTATGACCAGGGTTCTGGTATATAGAGGAGTCCCGGGTATTTCACTCGGAGCGCCTCGTCATTCCACAGGTACGCTACCCAAATTAATATCAGGATAAAGCACAGGGCGAACGAGTAGAGGAGAAACTGTCCGTTGATGTCAAGATGAGAGTTGTGTTTCTGTTTCTTGTACATCATGTATACTATCATCACGACGAATGTTACAAAGTACACAGAGAATATCTGTCCTTCTGTCACCAGATACCTATAATTAAACCAACCAACTAATTGATAAATAAATAAATGAATAAATCAATCAATCAATTTTTCAACTGAATCAAAATTATTTATCAGAGATTGAAACTTCTTTTGTTTCTTTTATCAACTATTTATTGTTTGATTAGACGCGTAAAAACAGAAATAAAATTTGTTTATCCAAATTGGAGAAAGAATAATCAATTTCATTGAATGGTCACATACCAGTAGTATACACCGCTAAAAACAGTGAGGGTCCACCAAGAGAGGGTGCGGCTAGGGTGGTCACCGGACCGATACCCCAGGAAACAACCGGTGTAGTACAATAGCAGACTCACGAAGAACGGGATGTACCTGGCAGTCAGAGAGAACAATGGATCAGACAGATGTTCTTACATTCATTACGTATATATAAAAATATGTATATATTGAAATGGACTGTAAGAAACCAATCCTAGCATAGCTCTGTACATACATACCACATCAAATGGCCAATGATTTCATCGTAATTGTACAGCAAAACAAATGAATCTACCTGTTAAAAAATAATTTTATGTACATGTAAATACAGAATATTTATGTTTATGAATATGTAAGTGTATGTACACGGAAATGCTATTAAGGTCAATTTCAAAAGCAGGACTTGGTTTTGCAGTTTCCATACCAAATCACGTGGTTGTAGCGACTGCATCATAGGATTGTCCCGAACAGAGAGGTGAAGCTTATATCCCAGTTTGACCAGTCGGTGGTTCACGGAGTCCCCCACCAGATGGATACTGGCTCCCATGACAAAGATAATGACGCAGATGTTCCTGAATGTTGATGACGTCTTCGTATGACTCCGCTCAAATAGCTAAACACAGATTCAAAAAGATCAATTTGATAATATTTTAAATGAAATAGTTCTGTCAGTTACAAAGGAACTTTGACCAAAGTAATTTTCCATGTACATGTACAAAATGTGAAATGGATGTAGATAATTCTTGTGCATGCATGTGGACAATGCAGTATGATCGGTCGGTAAGAGACGAATCATGTTATCGAACCTATTAATCATATTGAAACATTCCTTAATAAAACATTTAATTCTTTTTAAAAGGATATTGATAATAAAGTTCCTACTTTTAAGATACAAAATGGTGTGATTAAGTTGTACATCATATGGAAGTAATCCCCCACGCTTGGTAGGTGCATTGGGAATAGTTCTGTTGGGACCATCAGCTGAAATAGCGAGAACTATATATTAACATATATATCATGGATATTGTGATATAAAAGAACATAGTCAATTTGAAATTGTTCAATTAAAATTTCCTGTGAAATATATATCTAATAAAAAATCCATACGGCTGCGATTGGACGTCCAAAGTCGAATATCCAGTTCTGTGTCGTCATCAGTAACCATATGTCCCAGTGGAACCCTTCCACCGGACGTGTTGGTTTCATATCTCTGGAACATCAACAACCTTATACATGTATATGGAGTTTTTGTTTTAAAATAATACGTTAAGATTCTATAAAAACACTATGATTTTGGTAATTGTCTATATAGAGTTTATAAATCTAGATGTCAAGAGTTGTCCCTCGTCGCTTGCAGTATGGAAATATATGTATCAAATAAGGAGAAGAATACTTTTTTGTAAAAAAAAGATATTCTCTGCAAAAAAAGTTCATTTATATATTGTATACTGTACGGATCAATATAAGTTGAATATATCGTTGGAAGTTAAATATTAATATATTTCAAGAAGGAAATGCTTGTAAATGGATGAACAATTTATATGCAACATATGTATCCTTATACGGAAAATAAAACCATCAAAACCGGTATTTTATGGCAATTGATGCAGCATGTCGCGCCCTTCACCAAAGCCTACACTCCTCCAACACCTAGCTGTTACATGTACATGTACCTTACCCGGCGTCAGATAACTTAGCATCTCTGCAAAATATGACACCTGTGTATCTTTCATACAAGTGAAAAATTCATGTGAAATTTTCTGTTTTTTATTTCTTACTCTGGTACATGCATGTATTTATAGCACATATGTTACCAACATACATGTATATTTATATACGAAAAAAAGTGTCATCATCAGATGAATCTCCGTTTTTTTTTAATTTCAATTTCTCCAAAGCAAATACGGTACAACGAAGAATATTTTTTTGTTCATATGTACATGTATTCATTTGATTTTAAAATGATATTTTACTCAATAATCAGTGAAACGTTCAAGTAAAATTATATTTAATATTCTTCAATAAGTCATCTTTAGTTATTTTTGATAATGTCAATAACTGGAAGTAAATTTAGGTTTCCAAAACCTTGAAATTTATGACAAAAATGTCGAAGTCTATCAATATATGGTCTCGTACATAGGGAAGCCCGTTAATGCCACGTAAGAAAAATATTTTATCTGGCGGCCCCCATATAACCATCAGGCGATATGATGATCTGGTAAATTAAGTGGCGGCCGCCAGATAAAATTAGAGTAAAAGATTTGTATGCGCATGCGCTTGGTGTGATTATAGTCATATGTACTTCTGCAGAATTACGCTATTGTAGCAAAACACAACCTTCTGGTTAAAAAGAGGCCGTAGGGTTAAAAAAGCCCTTGGGTCTTATCGATACCGAGGGCAATACAGCCCAATAAATAAAACTGTAATTCAATAAATGTTGGCCAATCGCCGACGAAGTTCTATCTGGTGGGTTTTTTTTTTCTTCTTATTTGGATGGCACATATATCAAATTATATATTCACAAGAGATGTTTGTAAAACACTTATGCCCCCCTCCCTTAGACCTCTGTGAAGAAAATGAACGGAAACTGCAAATAATTGGAATTTTTCCAAGTCCAAGGGGCATAAATCTGTCAAAATTTGTTCGATCGTACCCCAAATTGAACTTGACCTAGATATTCTTGTGATAAATCTGTATACCAAATTTCATTTCAGTATGTGCAACCTCTGCGAAGAAAATGAGCGGAAACTGCAAATAATTGGAATTTTTCTAAGTCCTAGGGGCATAAATCTGTCAAAAATTGTTCGATCGTACCCCAAATCGTACTTGACCTAGATATTCTTATGATAAATCTGTATGCCAAATTTCATTTCAGTATGTGCAACCTCTGCGAAGAAAATGAACGGAAACCATTGGTGGACCGACCGACCGACAGACAGCAGCAAAGCAATATGCCCTCCCTTCTTCGAAGGGGGACATAATTATAATGGCAGATCTAAAAAGTATTCAATATTTAGATATTGTAGCGATAAAGAAAAATGAGAAACAGGGATGTGGTAGATAACATCCCTTATATTTGTAAAAAATGTCTTTCACAATGCACCAAGTGTGATGCAATGTATCAGTCCTGAATGTAAACGCATGCGCAAGCTGAAGAAAGATCAACATTTTACCGGATAAATTGTGACGGCCGTCGAAAACTTGTCTGGCGACCGCTAGATAAATTATGATGTGGTCGCTAGATAATTATTTGGCGGCCGCCTAATGATTAGTTGGCATCTTCGTTAGCCAAAGGTCTTTTATCTGTCGGTCGCCAAATAATCATCTTCGCTAGCCAAGGGTTTTCGGTCCACTCAGCTCCCCATAGCAAAAGGGTTTTCGGTCCACTCCGCTCCCTATGGGGAGCGGAGTGGACCGAAAATTTTTTTCACCTGGCACCAATGGACTTCCGTACATACACATAGCAAACTTTCAAGATTGTGAACATGATGCGTGACGCATTCGTAAACCTGGTAATGCGTCTGATTTTCCGCTCTTTGAAGTGTCCTGTACTTAACATTACAGGGAAAGTGACTCAGGAGAAAAAGCTCGAAAATCACAACAATTATATCCTTGTTTTTATCTTATTTGGTGCATAGCCTATTTCATAATTTAAGAGACCCACCGCAATGGACCCCCACTCACCGGAAGTCTTCTATCATTAGCTCCTCCAGGTCCTCACCCCTCCCCCGCCGTCTGACGTGTCTGGTGTCCATGTCTACCCCCCGGAACCCTCTACCCCCGAGTCCTCATAGTACAACGTGTGTAGATCAGAGTTCTCTGTAATCTTCGTGTGTCACAGTGATATTTACCCACACAGATAATGTTATCTAAGCTTTTATGGTAGTGAAATTTTCAGTTCATATACTTGACACACTTGAAAAGACATGGGTTAATAACCATAACAAAGAATGATTAAATGGCATCTAATAGTATTAAGTCAAACCGGACGCGACTAAAATGGTCAATATGACAGAAGTACAGTTAACGGAAGTTACAGGATGTCTTAACAAACAAAAAAATTGCGCCCGTGGTGAGACACTCAGACAGCTACATGTACTTGGATAAAGTTTGTTCAATAAAAATGCTTCAAAACTATATACCCTAAACTGAACTATAGTGTATAGGAGATTTCAACCAGGGCAATGTAGATTTCCGTTCTCGACAAAATCTTTCCTGAAGCAACTGAATAGTAGACTAAAAAGGGAGGAATGGGTATTCTCTGTTTGTGCCTCTGGGAAAATTTAGTAAGGATTTTCCCTAAATATTTCATTGCACCCTTTTTTATATTATGGCCAAATGAAATTATATTATTGGTCTTGGTCTTACAGTTTATGATTTTAAACAAGTATCTGGATTCAAACACTTCATTCAAGACGATTTTGAAAGATTCTCCCTATATTCTATGTTGAACTTTTCTCCCCTTCCGCGGTCCTTAAAATTTAATCCTTACCATTTCAACAAGACATGTCGAGATGGCAAGGATTAAATTTGTTAGAAACCTAATCTGCATTATATCAAGATGCTTGCATGAACGTATAAACAGATAAACATAAATTGGAACGATGTAGCCCTTCAAGAAAAGTTTTTTTAATCATTTGTATTGCAATGTATAGTTTTGGCCCCCCGCCCCCCCCCCCCCCCCCGCGGGGGCATCATTTATCAAGTACTATTAAAGTTTTGTTTATGAATGTAAGTCCCAACCATTTATTTTTTAAGTATTTTACCCTCGATATCTCGAATACTCGGATATCTCGAAGTTTTTAAACAGTCCCATCTAGTTCGAGATAACGAAGTTTGACTGTATATGTATTCCAACGCTGAACACCGCAACTCTGTCTTAAAATTTTAGTTATGATTTTTTAGCCATAAACTACTAAGTAACGATAAATGCCTAATATTTTAGCTTTGAAAATTAAATAATTTCCTATATCTTTATACAAAGCTCTCCTTTTAAAGGAGATTAATATAATATAAATTTACGACGATCCAGGCCTCTTAACGCCCTTCATCCAAGGATGTTTTGTGTCCTCTTTAGCAGATATAGGTCATTGTACGATGTCTTTCCGGAGAAATAAAAGATGTACAAAATAAAAAAGTGTTAGCGCCGCGGAGATCAGAAATCCAAGCCAGGTGAGCAAAATGCAAAAGGGCACTTAATCACGCAATAAACAATTAAATCTTTATTAAAACAGTTATGGTATCAGAAGTATAATCAGCATACCATTTCATGAGGAGGGAGAATT
>WFKH01006014.1:13331705-13366860 GCA_016163765.1 Magallana hongkongensis | reverse complement strand
TTGCATGAACGTATAAACAGATAAACATAAATGGGAGCTGTAGAGCTTCAAGAAAAGTTTTTTTAATCTTTTGTATTGCAATGTATAGTTTTGCCCCCCCCCCCCCCCCCCCCCCCGGGGGGGGACTCATCATTGATCAAGTACTTTTAAAGTTTTGTTTATGAATGTAAGTCCCAACCATTTATTTTTTAAGTATTTTACCCTCGATATCCCGAATACTCGGATATCTCGAAGTTTTTAAACAGTCCCATCTAGTTCGAGATAACGAAGTTTGACTGTATATGTATTCCAACGCTGAACACCGCAACTCTGTCTTAAAATTTTAGTTATGATTTTTTAGCCATAAACTACTAAGTAACGAAAAATGCCTAATATTTTAGCTTTGAAAATTAAATAATTTCCTATATCTTTATACAAAGCTCTCCTTTTAAAGGAGATTAATATAATATAAATTTACGACGATCCAGGCCTCTTAACGCCCTTCATCCAAGGATGTTTTGTGTCCTCTTTAGCAGATATAGGTCATTGTACGATGTCTTTCCGGAGAAATAAAAGATGTACTAAATAAAAAAGTGTTAGCGCCGCGGAGATCAGAAATCCAAGCCAGGTGAGCAAAATGCAAAAGGGCACTTAATCACGCAATAAACAATTAAATCTTTATTAAAACAGTTATGGTATCAGAAGTATAATCAGCATACCATTTCATGAGGAGGGAGAATTGGGGGGGGGGGGGGCTTAGTCAATCAATGTGAAAAATACCCATTTTCGCAAAATGAAAATTGGCAATATCTTAGCGACTAAAGGGTGGTAGTGCCCCCTCTCCTCGGTTTCTACGTCCCTAAAGATTCTATACCATAGAACAAGTATAATGATATCTTTAACCAGTGTTGTCAAGTACCACACACCTTTACATTTATTTACAAGAAAATTAATCTTACTATATACGCGAATCATATTTATTCAATGAGATCTCCTTACAAAATAAACTATAAAACTTTAAATTTCTGACCTAAATTCGTCAGTGCAGTAAGATTGAGATTTTAATTAAGCAATTTTTATTTTGGTAATTTGCAGGGGGAAAATAATGTTCATAAGCAATTATAGATGAAAGTTTTTCATGGTTAATGCATGGTACGGTTACTCCGTGCTTTGGTGATGTCATATGTGATCAGGGGCTTTTTAAAACATGTTTAATCATTTGTTTCGTGTAAAACAGGAAAAATTGAATCTTTCATATATTTATTTTTTTATTTCTATTGTAAAATCGAATTCAAATAATCCACTGTGTCTAGTTTATTTGAATTTCTCTGTTTGATTAACGAAAATTGACATGATGGTTATAGTATCTTTCCTTACACAGGCCTGGAGATCTTGTGGTTTATTTTGATACATGGGAATAAAAGTTTCATTTCATATTAGACAAGTTAACAAAACAATTCAAATGTGTAATCGACTGGACGACTTAATACAATTGAGAAAAAATCTTAAAGTTGTTTTTAAATGTTATGTATTTTCACCTAAAGGTGCCTTACTATAATTGTAAAGTAATAAATGATATTTTCTCTCGGATGGTAAAAACATACAGCTCATGTATTCTCAGAATGCATGATTCGTCTCGCCTCCATATCACGCATGAACAAAACAGACGCAAGAATGTTATGTATATAAAGGAATGGAAATAAACTCTAATCTAATCTACATGTATATGCCTTTAATCAAAAAGTAGGAAAACAATTATAATTACATCACTAAATATCTAGAATGTCACATTCTGCATGTTCTTGTATATTTACTAGCTTCATGATATTTTTGACATTTCATTATTTATTATTTCATGCGCGGATCCAGATTTTTTTTCCAGGAGGAGGGTTTCAAGCGATAATTATGTTTGCCGGAAGAGAGGTGGGGTGTCTGAGGTTTATTTTCGGCAATTTTACTATAGGAATTAGGCGAAGTAGGCGAATTAGGTCCTGACACCCGACCCCCTCTAGATCCGCGCATGCAGTTGACATTCATTCTAGTTTGTTGTCCTTCCTCTCTCCTCTTGTAAATGATTCTGTTTAAATCTACTAACTTATTATGTTGCTTGCACTTAGAACTTCAAATGTAAATCATAAATATAGCCTACTGCAGTCTGTTTACAAATAGTTTACCGGTATTTAACAGATCAGTGATTCAACATACGAAGACATGCTTGATTGAATGGAACAAATAACACCAGGGCCATATTATGTACAGATGTACATTAAACATCACCACTCCAAATGAACTGGTTTTGGTCCATTAATATTGCGGGGTTTTTTTTTTACACATCCAATACAAAATACTTTGAAACACTATGATGCATTTCTAACTCGAATAATCAAGTTTTATATGGTTATAACTTATAAGAATATGAAATATAGATTGCTGGATTGATTGGTGAATAATCAGATTTCATATTAATTAAATGATTTCGTATATAAGTATATTGACCAAGCAATTACTAAAACACAACTACTACAGTTCGAACCCCGCTGCATGGAAATGCACTTGATGTCGTTGTGTCTCAGTTCACTAAACTATAAATGCACATATATATATTACACAAGGGGTTAAATGTTTTGGTGCGCCACCCAAGAGGGGGTCAATAAAACCATTAGTGAATCTCAACGGTTAAAACAGTAGACATGGACTAAGGTATGTGCATGCTGATATTGTTTGCTGGAAACATAATGAAATCGTGTGATCGGTTAACTTCGGAAAAAGGGGGAGGGGCTGTGTGCATAAATCGAAAGTACTGACGTCACGTATTTAACCTAGTTCTCTGCTCAATCTTTCATGAACCAGTCAACCACTCTTTTCAACAGACGAAAAGAAAAATACGGTAAAACCAAACCGTGGTCTGTCTGAGTTGGTCGTACTCTGACTATCAACGTTTTTTTTAATTTCTGGTTATGATATAAAAGATAATTATTTGATATCGGTACCATGTACACAATGGGGACGCCGGTGAACATATTGACAGCACTAATTTCTTTATTTCTGCTGCTGTCCACTGATTGTGATGCCGTTGAATTCACTGTGAATCAGTTTAAACACGCCAAATTAATCAAGAAGGAGGAACTTCCAGATTTCAAGAAAAGTAACACCATAAGCGTGCTGTACTATTTTCTGAAAGGTAAGTTACACACCTGAAGGGTAGGTGTATATTGACTGTCCATTGTGTTTTGTTTATCATGTTTATATCTGTTTATTGAAATCCAGAAAATGAATAAATATTGATATAGTTCTTTTGAACATCAGGAGTTCTAGTTTCAATTAATACTGTCAGTGTACATGAAATGACCATGAATGCATACAATATGGTAGACTTAATTTTTCCAATATTTGAATGATGCTATAATCTTTGATAGTAGAGGCCGGATCTTCATGGTATAACACTAAAAGCTTTTCAGAGTTGAGTGAATATTGTCACCCTTCACTAGTAAAGAAGAAATGAATTGGCATTCAGACCTAATTTAGTTAAGGATAGAAGGCAATTTGAAATCCAATTTGACCATACCTTTGCTTCAACTTACTTATTTTGAGGTCTTTTATACAGCAGGTGAATAATAATTCTTTCATTAACCATCTAATTACATTATTTATTATTAATGTAATAGGATGGGAGCAACAATGACGGACCAGTCCGGGAGTCAAACCCGTTCCCCTGAATCTCTAGTCAGGTGCTCTACCAACTGAGCTATCTGGCACCGGTATTTGAACCGGTCTGACCATCACAATTCTCCCCCTTAAATTATCTTCGCCCTATAGAAGATCACCCCAGGCTCTTTCCCGTGGCAGGAGTTAACCTGTCAGTTCCAGCTTGGTGTTGATCACGACAAAATTTGTAGTAAGAAAGGAGGAATGAGCATATAAATACATTACAATGAAAATATATGGCTGGATTGGGAATTGAACCAGGGACCCCTTCGACTCTAGTCAGGAGCTCTACCACTGAGCTATTCATGCCAATATCCACGGTCCATATAGCCCCAACTACTACATAAGGCATAAGAAAGAAGAATTGAATTGAGTTGCATTTGTCCATTTTTTGTTTGTTCACAATTGATATTTGTAAATTGATATCAAATTTTGTAACAGCTTGTATGGCATATCATACTCGTGCTGTACTTAGTTTGTCTCTCAGTGAAACAGTATGTCATTTACCAGGCAATTTATAACTCTTTTCTGTTTGCTTGTATTAAAACAGATTGAGTTTGACATATGGTGACCATGCAAAAATGATTAACTAAATAGACATATTAAATTATGAAATTTACTTGCACATGTACAAAATCAGCTACAAGAATTGCAACAGAATGAACTGTCACATCAAAATAATAGAAAACCTAGGATGTTTCAAATGTAATTTGGATTTTTAAGAACATTATATATCCATACTCTGTCCCACTTGCAGATGTTTATGGTTTTATGCAGCACATTTTTCTACACTATTCAATATTCATTATCTCGAAGTTCCAATGGTATTTATTCACAAGAATAACAAATTTCCAAAATTTCTTCTTTGAAACAACCCTCTATCATGTCAGATAGAGGAAGACACAGCTAAAAATAAAAAAATATACCAACAGAGGTTTTTCATCAGAAACAATATGAAAGTACCTGAATGAAAACTTCGAAAAAAATGTGCAAGGTGTTCCAAGAACTTCCGAAGAGAAAAAAGATCATGTGAAGATATAGGATAAAGAAATCTATTTTATTCTTGTCAATTTCCTTGGGTAAAAGGAAATGACATGTGTCAATAAAGTAAATCGTTGATTTTTCTCATAAATCAATTTCAAATGTATTTGTTTGATTTTCATTTAAAATCACCAAATATTGACAGGTTTGGTAACCTTGAACATTGTATGTATAGGTAGTAATGTTTTACTGATTGATCATAGTTTATTCAACTTGATCAGGATTTAGTTTGGGGTATATCTGTTTGGGTACATTTTCTGATGGGTTGGAGGGGGGGGGGGTTACTTTTGTTGACTATAAAGCTCATGCACTCATTATAAAACCCAATATTAAAACTAAGATAAAATCTAAAGTGCATGTGTAGTATTTGCATAAACAAAAAGTCAATTCCGAATTAGTTAGCCTTTTCTTTTTTAACGAACAGGAGAGAGGTAGAAAATGTCAAGGCTGGAAGTGGGATGATTATGTAACATTGTGTATAAGTAATTTTAAATAATATAAACTTATATTACCAGTAAGACCGTGTAAAACTGTTAAGCCTTTAGCATCTTTGCAAGACCATTATAACCCATTTAATGATCTTATTAATAAAGTATTGCTCTGAAATGATTTTAGATAACCCGCGACACAGGGGTTTCTACGCCGAGTATGATAAATCAGCCGAGTACCTAGGATTGTACAACTTGAAACTGGGAGTGGTAAGTTATTGTATCTGGTTCAACAGATTTAATGTGCCAGTAGATTCAGGATGTAATAAATCATTTATTAGGTTGTCTTATGATTATGGTAATGTAATTAATGACTATGCTTATATGTCTAGAAAAAATTATACATCTATTAAATGAATACCCTCAAGCCAGCTAGAAGTATTATTGTCTTTGAAAAAATTGGCATTGCATGCAATTTTAACCAAAGACAGACATTTATTAGCCACTATGTTATTAAGAGTTCTAGTTGACTTTATTCAGGCAGTGTTTGTTATTCGACATTGTATGAATTTTTTTACTATTATATGTATGATATATGATGTATTTCCTTGAAACATGTTTTATATTGAGTAATGAGGAACTTCTGTTAAAAAGTCAGTATCATTTTCTGCCTAAGATCTTCCTGGTTAATGAATATATAGGTCATTATGACAAGTTTTGAAGGGATGTTTAAATGACCCATTCATGACATGCATAGCCAAATGATAAGTGGATACAAATTTATCTTTCAATTGAGCAATTAATCTTTACATATTTACATCTTTAAAGTTGAATTAATCATATGTAATTAGATACTATGAAGAAATTAAAATGTAGTTTTTAGAATTATGAATGTACAGGTAATTTGTTGCTGACATGTACAGACAGCCAGGTGCTGATATTTGGGTTGGAATGTTTTCAGACTACTGTACATGTATTATGATGAAATATGGTTTACCTGAAATGTGTCAGGATTTTATTTTACAATTCTAATCAGCTGTAGTGTAAAGATCAGAATAGGTCATTATCATCTGTAACATGTATTTCTTTCATTGCTTCTGAAAAAATATTAAGCAAAAGTTTCAGCATTGTTAGCTTGACATTGAAATTAATCTTTACATTTGATATGAATGTTTTTAATTTTTGACAGTCCTGATGAACTACTGTTAATATGATGCAAGATTGAAAAAATTACATATGTAAAAAAAAAAAACCTTTTGATTTTTGACTCATTTCATATCTGTAGCTCAGAAAGATTTACTGGTGCGTTAAGGGTCCTTAACACCCAGTGACTTTAACTTTTTACTGATGACAGTATGTCACAACATGGCAAGTTCAGCCCATTGTGGAACTGTTTATTAATCGCCAAACTTGGGTGTCTATCTCTGTAGCGCAATGGGTATACATAGATAAAGTCTACTGATCCGTAGGACCTGGGTTTGAATACTGCAGGCCTGGGACTTTTGTGTTTATAAAAGCAATAAATTTTTTAAAAAGTTGAATTTCCCCCACAAAATTTAAATAATTTTTTTTCTGTAATTTTTAAGTTGAACGCTAGATATCCATATCTTCAAGGAATATAGAAGTTCAGACTTAAAATTAATTTTCCCCAAGGTGTGGAGCACCCTTAAGACATGCACAGATTCAGAAAGTGTCGCTGTCATGGGCCCTTTTTGACTTGTTTGTGTGTTGTGGATTTAAGGGTATTTTTGTTTACATTTGATAGGTGGATTGCAGAGATGCCGAGAATCTCGATATTGATCGATGCACACAACTCGACACCCCATCCTCTGTATTCACTTATAGCTATGGAAATGAATTGCTGGCCCTCGAGATTGAAACCATGTTTGATGTTAATTCCATGATGTCAAATATTCTTCAGTAAGTTATGTCACTTGTTGATTTATTGACATTTATTTTCTTAATATCAAGAGAATCAATATCATTTTTCATTGTTCAGTTTGAGGCATGATTATTTGTCATGCTTGTGGAAGTTTCAAAATATCAATTTACATGATTGATATTTATTTATAGTTTGAAATTAAATATTAATTCTAAATATATATGTCATGTCCTGTTATGTATATTTTTTTGAATGAAGATTCAAAACATGTAATTTTACAGAATAAACATTTTTTTTTTTTACTTTGCAATTCAAAATTATAAATGAGCCTTTACAGGTAGTTTGAAGATTTTAAATAATATTTACATTTTTCAGTGTCTTTGTCTGTGATAACACTATGAATCGATTTTGTAATGTAGTCCAATACATTTCATCAATGACTATTTTAATATTTAATCGTACAATTGCTAAAAATTATATAAATATAAGGAATCATTCTTTGAATATTATGAGATGATTAAATATGGTCGGGCATGATCAAATCTATCATAAAGCCCTTTGGGCTTTATTAGATTTGATCACCCCAACTGTATTTGATCACCTCATAATACTCAAGGAATGATTCCTTATTCCTGAAATAAAGCATGCATCTCTGTATTTATTTTATGAATAGGTGGTAGTTGGCCAAAATATGGTAAAAATTTATACAATGTATTTTTTTTCTTTCAATATTTGCAGACTTGTGCTTCTCAGAGAAGTTCCAATACTCCAGAGTGAAAAAGAGATTGAGGGTTTTGTAAACAAGCACAAAGGGACCACTGACATTATCTTCTCCTTCCAAAAGGCCATTGGAACTTATGGTAATGTTGATTTAAAAAGTTGATGCAGAGGTGGAGATTTAATAGTGTTGATATAAATAATACCATGACATTTGTAAGTTCTTTGCTGTAGAACACAGGATCTTTATGGAGGTGGCATATGCATTCCATCACAAATTCCAGTTTGCCATCAGCACATCGCAGAATGCAGTAAGCGGACTAGTGTAAGTATCTGTCCATTCTTATCTGTCCATTCTTAGAACTCAGCTGTTGAAGACTAATACAAAAACTTAATGGACATAATGTAATGTAGACAACTGCTGTACTATGTTCATTTTTGTGTTGATTTTATTGTTTGTTCCAACAATGTCTAATTTCAAAATACATGTAGTTCAATCAGAAATATACTGCACATTCAAACACTTGAAAGCTAACATGTGTCAAAATCTCAAACTCTAGATAAACAAGAGTTAAAAACTGCAAGTTGATTTAAAATATTGTCCAAACTCATTGAATTTCTCTTGGTTACAATAACAAAAATAGTGTAACAGAGAAATTCCTTGGGTTACGACAATGAAAAATTAATGTTCTTACATGTCGAAGTGCCTATGGATATTTCTTAAGTTTGTCAATAAAGCTTTAAAACTTTTTACATGTGATGTGATCATAACTGATATACATGTATATACCGTTATTACTTGATAGAAGACAGGTCTTTATGAAACAATGAAGCATTTGGTAGAGTGTTTCACGAGATAATATGATATATTTTCTTAACTTTAATTTGTAAGCTAACTATGGTAATCCATGAAATACAACTAGTCTAAGAGTATTTGTTTTGCCTCGGACTGAAATGATGCAACATCATTGGATAAAATAAGTTATGCAAATGACAAAATTTAGAAGGCATCTACATCATATTTCTTTCTCATGGTTATGTATAGTAATATACAAAATATTTTAATCCTTGACAGAACAAAAGTTAAACACTCATTAGCTTTGTTACTGACTGTCTACGGAGTCTGGTTGTTAACATCCATAGAAGGCGAGGCGAAGCCTTCTATGGACATTACCAACCGGACAAATTTCCAAAGACAGTCAGTTACAAACCTAATAAGTAAAAGTATGCTATCATTTTGTATACACATGTACACGTTTTGTTACAGAAATCCCCCTACAGCTACAGATGAGGCCAGAATATGGATCATGATGTGTAGCCAAGTCCACAGTCAAGAGGAAGATTGCTTTGTCAATGTGTACGATGATAAGATGGATCTGTCTTCCTTGGCCAATTTCATGAGGAAACTTGATTTACCATCAAATGTATGTTCAACCATTCTTTAATGGTGTGTGTTTATGTTTTATGAAAATTTTTGGTCCCTTTCCTTTTCGGTGGTTTGCTTTGACCCTCTTTTGGTTTCAAAGTTAGCTACATGTAATATGTAAATGCAGAAGCCATTGTTGCTAGCTCAGAGCTCTCAAGAGAGATTGATTTGAGTGATTCTGCTGCTTTATTTTGCACTGAGATTATTTTATCAAGCATATTCACAAGATGCTAGCTTGGCATAGATAATGACATCATTTGACTGTCCTTTATTGTGTCACAAATGCATTTTAAGGCCAGTTCATAGGAATATATATATGCTAGTGATGCATATGCATGTTAATAGATAAATCTTGCTACACCTTTTATTAGATTATTTGGGAACATTGATTTTAATTCATATCGCATTTTAAAATTTTTGCTCATAAAGTTTGACTTGTGGTGTTTTAAAAGATAATGGACATCTTGAAATTAAAGAGGCCGATTTGGGTTTTTTTGCGGAAAAACTACAATAGCAAAACTTTTTACTTTTTAACTATATGTAATTTACACCAACTCTACCGGTAGTTTATTTGCGAAGTTTCAAGAAAATCGACCATCTGGTGCTTTTTAGGGGCCATCTCAAAATACAGGTACATTTACTATAGGATTATATAGGAAATTGTCATTTTTCGCACTTCGAAGCAGATTAAAAAAATACTACAATAGCTATTTCCCTCAAATTGTAATATGTGATTAGTAATATCATTTTCTAACTTTTATGTAAAAAATACTAAATTCTACTGTCTGGTTTTTAGTGGGGACCATCTCAAAATATTGAAATGCACCAAATTTTGCTATATATTTGGAGTATTACAAATGTAGATAGGTATAAGGGATTCATTCAAAAATTAAGAAAAATAACCCCGAGGATAGCATTATTATGTGTATAAAATTTCAATGACGTACGATATTTTCTTTTTCTCTTTTGTTATTTCTTATAACGTACTCCGACCAAGCTTCATTTTATTATAACGTCATAAAAGAACAATGGCAACGTTCACCTACCGTACAATGGAAAAATCGTTTAAAAAATAAAATTTTCCTTGAAAAATCTAAATATTTTTATCTGTATTTGGTTGTTGTATTCAATTTAATAGATGATATCAAAAAAATTCATAAAAGGTATAAATACACTGTATTTTACTAGAATGCGCAAAAACATGCGCAATAAAAACTAAAGGCGGCCTCCTTTAATTCAAAAGTACACTTCACCATGTCAGTGTCCCTAAACTTGTGATGATAAGGTTATGCAATATTTACATTGAAACCACAGGCACTTGTTTCTGTGATAGAGTTTACCCCCAAAGTATTATACCATAGGGTGAATTTTTATTACAGAAACCAAGCGCCTGTGATTGAAACTGAAATATTATTATTAATATTAATTCCATGTCTCTGAATACAGAACCAACACTGACATAGCATCAGTTACATTTTTGTGCGCCATTTTTGCAAAGAGCTTCTATTATGAATAAAAGTTCACATGTTAATTTTCCTCCCTTAGTTTGACATCCCTGGCAATGGTACCTCCCACCCTTACACCCCTGACCTTGGTCTCCATTTGGTGTACCTGTTCTACAGAGAAACCACTAAACACATGGTTCAGGACATCCTTAGAGTCGCTGGAAACCAGTTCCATGGGAAAGCTGCTTTTCTCTCCATTAATGTGTGAGATACGTGTACTTTTATCTCATGGTGACTAGAAATGTGAAATGTTCTAATGGTTCATGTTGTTCCGCTATGAGAATTTCAGTGTCATATCATAGCTATGATTCCTATTTAGTCCCAAAAATGAGTTTTGTAGATAAAAACTTATTTGTTGTTTTATGATTTAAAGTATATTTAATTTCTGAATTAATTGATTTTGAACCTGGCTTAATCAGTGATTTGGTGTATGTGTAGCTTATGATATTTGCATAAACAAAAACTATTTTGCTCTAGAGAACAAACTCTACCAGAGATGATAGGACTAGACAGTTTTCCTCCTAGAACACCAGCTATTGCTGTGCAGTTTGAATCAAAGGTAATCAAATTTTCATGTCACGTTGACAATTTTTTTTTTATAGTCAGTATAACTTGAGAACAGAGAGAGGGGAAAAATTAATCGATTAAAACCTTTGAATGATTTCCATCTTCAGGGTAAACCAGATCTAATGGAAGAGGAGGCTTGGTCCGTTGATTCTGCTTTTGAGTTCTTTGTAAATAAACTACACGAGTACAACATGAAACCCAAGGATGGTCACGTGGAAAGTTCAAGGGATGTCATGGATATAGGAAGAGACGATGATAAAGTTTTTCCTGATGATGGAGAGGAGAAAGACAGATACAGAGAAGAAGGTAAGTGTGTTAAAATACCCTTGATGTATCCTGCATTTACTGTAAACCAACTTTAATTTGGAACAACTTTATTTCGCAATTTACTAGAGATAAAATGATTCGTGATGACCTATTTTCAATTCAAATTGTAGATTATATAAAAAATAATATACCATTGATATTTGAGAACTTGTTTGCAGCGAGAAATATTTGGAACGACAAGGCTTTCACAAACCTCGTGAAAATTTCTTGCCCACAAATAAAAGTACTAGGTTTACAGTAATTTGAGATTTGTGTGCTTTGTTGTGTAGTGGAGACAGAAGATGACCATGTAGCAGAGGCAGTACAAAGAGCAAGGAGAATCAAACTGGACATAGAGCTGGCCCTAGCACTGACTGATCAAACTTTTACATCCACCATTAAAGAGAGGAACATTGTGTTCACTCTCTTCTATTTGCCATGTAAGCATAGTCATATTATAGTTGGAGTCGGAGCTCCAAGAGAGAAATTACCAGTATCACCTTGTAAAAAGCATCCTGAAAGGTCTTTAGATTTTATAGATTGTTCATCTACCATTAAGAGATATAACCCTACATTATTTATTATATTCAGATTAATGATGCAATATAGTCTTTTAAACTGATAACAAAAGCAGCATTTACTTTGTGTTGTAATGCTATTGTTGCTTTTGTAAGTATTGTGAACAAAGTATTATAAATTTTGCTAGTTGACCATAGAAGCTTGGCATTTCTGCGAGCTTACGGAGAAGCTGCCAGGAAATTCGAGAACGAAACGGACCGACCTTTTACCTATGTAAATTGTCACGACTGGCCGGATGTTTGTGCAAAGGAAAAAATAACCCGGTATCCAACTCTCAAAATCTTCCACCAGGGAAAGTACCTAAAGGACTACGATGGGATGCTGAGTATCGAGGATGTCATCACTGCATACAAGTTGTAGGTGGATTAGTACTTTATGTCATATTACCTAACCAGTCTTTGTAAACCACGAATTTCTTTGATCATTTGAATTGATTGGCTATAGGGAACAAAATTTAAAGAGTTCATACTTACAGCGATGTCAATATCAAAACCCTAATCTTGATATGCATTATTAACTTGTTGGATATAACAATTAAACTATGTTTCAAATGAATCCATGAATCAAAACTCAATTTTCCCTGGTACTTTGATCCAATCATGTTTTACTGTATTTTTTTTTTCATTAGAAATAATGGATGCATGGTCGTGCAGCATTAGAAGTTCAATTATTGTTGGAATGCTGGGTTTTTTTTAGATTGAAGCAAGAGAAACCAGTGTCTCTATTGGAGAAAAATGACATTGAGAAGTTCCTCAATGGGATCCTTCCAGATGGATCTAACATTTCAGGGAGTGTTTTTGTGGTGGGTCTCTTTGCTGATGCTCAGAGTAAAGGTGAGAAAGATTTTGTCTAATCTCTTACATATAAAACTCATACTGTATGTATTCATTTGTAATTCTGTGAATACTACTGTTTCAGTTCATGCAATTTATAACAATTTATAGATTCTTGTCTTTTCATTTTGCTAGGTGTGAATACATATCAGAGCGTAGCAAAGAGACTTGGAGATCAATTCACCTTTGGAATCAACACTAATGGAAATGGAAAAGATTTGTAAGTCAGTTAAGCATTTTCTCAATTTACCATGCTGTGAAATGGGAGAAGTGATTCTTTATTAAGATGATTGATTTCTTTGTATCTATATTTTTGTTGTACTTTTTACTTAGTTAATGTACAATGTACACTTTTTTAAGCAAAAGTGGAAGATTGAATCTTGTTTGAATTAATACACATAGATTCTAAATAACTTTTATTTTTTTTGTTACAGTGTACAGATATATGGGTGCAGTGGTCTGCCATGCATTGTTGTCCTGAAGAAGAAGGACATTGTACAACCCTATGTGGCTTACAGTGGTGATGTGTCCTCAGCTGAGGAATTGTCCAAGTTCATTGAACAATCCCTCACTCCTTCACTTGTATGTACATTGATATATTGTTTTATATCTATTCATTATGCTGAATTTTCCTTAGAGTTTATGAATGCAATCTTATTTTTAAAGACATTTCACAATGTGAAAATCTAATTGCCAAAATACCACTGAAAGGACTATATTTGATAATATTTGACAAATTTTTAAATAGTATCGTATCATAATCAATTCTTCATAAAACATTGTACAAAGGATGTCTATCACATAAATCTTGATATTAGTCATCACTGTCCAATAGCTGTTCATCTATGACGTCACCAAATTGGGCTAACTCCCGCAATTTTGCAAACAAATGAAAATATTGTCATTTTTCCTTCATATTTTGCCTTTGATAGTACAGAGCGCAGGTCTGCTCAAGTACAATTTTTACATATGTTTCTGTTCTTATACTCATCATAGTTAAAAATGGTACTTGAGCAAGCATGCGCTCGATGTTTCCCAGTCAAAAAACCGTCAGAAAACACCCATTTTTTGCTCCAAAACATCAATTTATCAAAATAAGACAATCTTCATGATGTCATTTATACATTATGACGTCACTGGGGTGATCACCTTTTAAATACTTATTTTAGATATGATTTTAACTATCTTCAACCTTATTTTTAAAGCTCTCTTTGGAAGTTTAATTTTGGGGGCGAAAAATGCATAATACAGCACATAGTCCTTTGATAATTTTGTAATGTGTTCATAGAATTCAAAATGCTTGACTAGTTCTTATTGACTTGTCCTTGTTTACTACTTGTTATTGATTAATTTTAATTCATTAATTCTCTATTGACTTGTTCTTAATGACTAGTTCTTATTGAGTAATTTCTATGGATATGTCCTTATCACCTTGTCCTCATTGACTAGTTCTTAATGACTGTCCTTTTTGACTGGTCTTCCTTTTACCAGGCAGAGCTGACTCCCTCCCTCTTCCCACGACTGTACAAGCAGAAGCGAGCATTTGTGATCAGCTTTGTGGACGACACGGAGACATCCAGGGAGATGTTGGAGCCGGTACAGACCCTGGTTAGGAGTGGCAGCTTCCCGGACATCATCTTCTGCTCTCTACAGTGAGTACTCCAGCTGTAAAGAAACTACTGTAAACTGGTAACATTTGGTCGAGTATTTCATTTTATTTCAAGGACAGTAGCTTCCCCCAATCTGAAAAAACAGACTATTGTGATACAGTCCGATAGTTTTAGGTCACTACATATTTTTTGTCGCTTTGTGTAGAGACATAATATTGTTGGAGTGGATCAACAGTCTTGGTTTAATCAGATTTTACTCCTAAAAAATTAAGTGCCGATATTGATCTTCAATTCATTGTTGATGTGATCTCTTGTTGTAAAGATGGACTTGCAGACATTGAAAACATTTTCTTCTAACAGGTCAGGTGATGTTAACAGCTTTGGTAGACAGATTCTGCAGACCTACCACAACAGCTCCTCCTCCTCTGTACCTGCTCTGTCCTATGCACATCTTTCAGAGGTCTGACTCTTGGCTTCAATATAATTCATACTTAATTTTTGTTTTAAAAGAAGAAGGGGAGAAGATCAGAAGAACTGTTGTCTGAGGCTGTAGGCTATGGGCTTCTCCTTCTACCCAGGGGCAATTGTCATTACTTCCCTAGTAGGATTGAAATAATTGTTTTATCACCTTAACTTTTTCATGTACTACATTTTGACTGAATGAGAAGGTTTGTAAAGTGACCGGTAAATAGTTCATCAGTTTGTCACGGTTGAACATGTACATGTAGTAAATTTTCTGATATCTTCCAGTTCATGCATAACTCTCTGTTTTTGATTGATATAATTTAAGAATTGTTAATTTTTTTACAGGGTAAGGTATACAACTATATGGACAAGTCCTTTTCTAAGGAGCAAATTGAAGCCTGGCTCAGAGATATCCAGTCAGAGAAAGTTGAAAATCAACCCCAGTGTAAGTCACTGTGTGGGATCAATAACTAGGGTTTAAGATCCCATAGAATTTAAGATTGAATTTTGTGTTAGATGTACAAATATTCAAGTGTAGCAGTACAGATATTCTAGCTTCTAGAAACAAGAGGCCCATGGGCCACATCGCTCACCTGAACAAGATTACCTTGGATCATTCTATATCAGTTTTGTAAACATTTTCCCTATATATTTCTATGTTAAACTTTGAACCCCTCTTGGGGTCCCAGTATTAGTCCGGTGGTCACAATTTTAACAATTTAGAATCTACATTATTTGAGGATGCTTGCAAAGTAATCTGACAAATTGTAGCATTGTAGTTCTTGAGAACAAGATTTTTGAATATTTTCCCTATATATTTCTTTCTGTGTTATTTTGAACCCCTCTTGGGGCCCCAGTATTGGTCCAGCAGTCACGAATTTAACAATTTAGAATCTACATTATTTGAGGATGCTTGCATAGTAATATCACAAATTGGAGCATTATAGTTCTTGAGAACAAGATTTTTGAATATTTTCCCTATATATTTCTATGTTAAACCTTGAACCCCTCTTGGGGCCCCAGTATTGGTCCGGCAGTCACACATTTAACAATTTACAATCTACATTATTTGAGAATGTTGGCAAGGTAACATCACAAATTGGAGTGTTGTAGTTCTTGAGAAGAAGATTTTTAAACATTTTCCCTATATATTTCAATGTTAAACTTTGAACCTGTCTTGGGGCCTCGGTATTAGTCAGGGGGTCACGATTTTAGCATATAGAATCTACAATATTTGAGAATGTTTGCATAATAATCTCACAAATTGTAGCATTATAGTTCTTGAGAAGAAGATTTTTAAACATTTTCCCTATATATTTCTGTGTTAAACTTTGAAACCCTCTTGGGGCCTCAGTATTTGTCCGAGGGTCACGATTTTAACAAATAAGAATCTTCAATATATATAAAAGCTTTGGTGTAAATATTGGCATTTCTGGTGCAGTGGTTCTTAAGAAGAGTTTTTAAGACATACACCCTATTTTCACTGTTTCGCAATTATCTCCCTTTTTAAAAGGGTTTTGCCCTTTATTTTAACAATTTAGAATCCCCTTCCCATAAGGATGCTTTGTACCAAGTTTGGTTAAATTTCCCCCAGTGGTTCTAGAGAAGAAGTAAAAAATGTGAAAAGTTTACAGACAGACGGATGGACGACGGACAACAGGTGATCAGAAAAGCTCACCTGAACCTTCGATTCAGGTGTGCTAAAAAGTAGCATGAGAAACATAGTTTTACCTCTTCTTTTCATTTAAAAAATCTTAAGGTGGCTTACTACACCTTGAAATAGTTTCTCAAATCAGCAGAAAATTACTTAATTATGATAGATAGCATAATGGATAAGAAGTATGTAAGTCAAATAGGCAAAAAAAATGTGCAATTTTGGGTAAAAAATTAAATTTTCAAGAATTTGATTTACCGTACTAAATGTGAACTATAGCCCCAGGCGGATTCGATCTCATTGCAGTTAACAAGCCTGATACTTTAGCCACTGAGCTATGATGACATTCAACCAAATCGATTGATGCAATCAATTTAACAAAACATTTAAATCGCCATCTTATGACGTGGTGTCCTAAAAAGTATAAGTCTAGGTGTAGAGAGGTACCTTAATATTGTACTTTTATGCAGACTAATGCTGAAAAACCTCAAATGGACAATGTTCCATCTGTTGTAATAGATCTATTACCTAAAGCAAACAAACACAGATTTTAAGAAAACTTCTTATCTCTGTTGAAATAGTTCCAGTAGTTCACATTATAGCATTAAGATAAATACATATGAAATCTAATGGCCTTATTACTGGTATAGGAAAAGAAAGTGTGATTGTTTGAATTTTGAACTCTATTGTGTACTTTTTTGTTCTGTAGTCTTGTTAAAGGACGGGAAATATAAACCCAGACTCCAGGGATACCACTTCCTTGAGTTTATCAAAGAAGATGAAGCAGTCAGGCACAGGAGAGTTCCAAACAACCGGGATCCAGAGGTGGAGGTTGCCAATATCCATGGAATAGGTAACACTGATGCCCCTGAATTGTCTAACTAAAAGCATTTTGTTTGGAGCAGTGAAGCATCAATTTTTCATATGGATCATTTTGTAATAAGATTTAGTACTCCTTCAAAATTTTTGGTTCTTATATAATGCCATGAATAGTTTTAATTGAGTATAAAATATCTAATTTAATCAAAAATTGACAATTCTAATTCAAATTTTGTGTTACATGTATGTCATTGGGGACACAGACATGCACCAATAATAATATAACTTACCATTTTAAATCAAAACAAATCACGGGGACAAAAGAATCAATTTTAGCTAATTGTTCAGGTACATTTTGTATTATTTATATGTATTTCATATTGAATCACATCAAGTCAGGTTAAGGTTTTATGATATTTGATTTGTTTGTATTGCCAGGCTTTGACAGTGAGGGGAATGAAGTTCAACATCAAGAGGAAGGCTCAGGGAGGCCCGTGGCAGTGGACGATTCTGAGGTTTGTAGATAGTTAAGATGGAATGTCTGTCAAATGGAAATACACCAAAATATAGGGATCTGTTGGCCCTTTGTTAAGCAATAAATTGATTTTCATAACACATAGAAAAGTTTTACCATGCATATAAGATTCATGATGAATTTATGCATGGATATACTTTTGAATATGACAAGCTGTATTCATTTTAAGATTTATTTGCATTGAATGGAATAAAAAAAACAACACATCTAGTGTTATAGCATCCTTTACACATGAAGGCAAACAGATTTTTCCTTAAATCGGGTAACAAATGACATAAAATTCGAGAGAAAAACTTAAAGCTGCTTGGTCCTTATTCATATCAAATTTTAAGTATGCTTTAAAACTCTAGTTTGGTTTATTATGTGTATAATAATATGCATTGCAGTAGTTTTCCTGGCAAAATAAGCAATATTTCAATAGGAAAATAATACACAAAATTTGTTACAAAACAAACTTTACATAAAAGGGTACCATGTTATTTCGCCCCTTATTAGGATTCGCATCCGACGTCAAGACAGGTATGGTTATAGTACGACTTTCACATTTGCGATTAATAAAGGAAATAAGATTTCAAGAATGTTTTGGCAAATCAAAACTAAACCTGTGTACATATTTTCACGAAACTTTCTGATGTTAAAGTTTCATTTACAATCGATGCATTATATGTGGGTTAAATAAACCCAATCAATCAGGGGACGAAACCAAACGGTTCCTTTTCTTAACGAGCCCATGATGCCTTTTTTGTGTTCCCATACAGAAATTATTTTTATTTACTGGGTACTTTGAATATTTCTATCTTCAAAAGGAGACCCATTCTGCTGGTGTAAATAGGTGAAAGTTTATAACTTTCTAAGGCAATTGGTTTGTAAAGAAAACTATTTGATACTATAATAGCCAAAAAATCGGACCAAGCAGCTTTAATACTTGTATTTAATTATGCCACAAAAACATTTGCTAGCTATGTTACTGAGATTTAATTAACACTGTGTAAATATTGTCTCAGGATATCAGTAAATCAGTCCACAAAGTTTATTATGAATTCATGCTTACAATAAAGTCAGGTTCATTCCCCTCAGTTTTTATCAGTATTATGAATTATCAGATAATACTTAAGTTTAAAACAAATCCAGATTTCATTTCTGGCACTCTGCTAAATGTGTGTATACACATGACAATTTCAATTTCCACACTCAAGGTAAGAAAGGAGCTGATAGATCTGCAGCAGTCCCGACTCTATCATCACGCCAAGGAACGACACAAATTTCCACACAAGAAGCACTCTGACGACCAATCACAGCCAGTCACTATACCAATGGGGGCAGAGCCAGAGGGCCCAATCACCCCAGGAACAAAGGCAAGTGGTACAGAGGGCCCAAACACACCGGGTACACAGGCCAGTAGTGCAGAATCTGGATCCACCCCCTCATCCAAGAAACCAATCATCCATGAGGATTTGTGATGTGTGCTTGTGATCTAGTTCTTGGCAATTTGTTGATTGTTGTTTAGTTTGATGTCTCTCACTATTCCAAATTTAACAATTTTGTTGCTGTTTACCGGTACATTTTATTTATCTCAAATTTTATGTTTTCTTTTTGGATGGCATACATATGAAGGGATTTTGTCAAATTAAAGGAAATATTTTTTATCACATAGCTGTTTATAAAATTGTTTTCTTAGTGCATTTTTCAATACAGAAATATGATTGTACATTTAATTTATTAAATTTATATGCAAACATTCCATACATTGTAAATGAACATGTAGGTAACTTAATGATGTTGCATTTAAAACATCTAAGTACATCTTAAACAACAAGTATTTAAATGAAAAATATATATTTTATTAAAGTTCATTAAACAGGATAATAAGTGCAGTTAATTTTAGAATTCTTTTATCTTCTATGTCTTTATGCAGTTTTACCTGCTTTCAAGAGGAATTTTGCTTTAACAGATACTTTGCTTTTTTATAAAATAAATAGATAAATGAACAAACAGGAGGAAACTGAATCTCCAAGACCAAATACATAACAGAGAGATAACAATTTTACAGTTAAAAAAGACTTATAGTTTCCCACTAAAAACATCTCCGCTAGCCAAGGGTTTACAATGCTTGCCTCTCCTCTTCATCCCTTGGTGAATTAAATATTTGTGTCATCAGCTATCTGTATTTGATTGGATTCGGTAATTAAACCCTGGATCCAATCAAAAGGTGTTTTATGTTCTACCGTTTGCAAGAAGAGTGAATGTGTGAACAACTAGTCTCAGAAACTTTGTGACCATTTATCACCGCAGTGATAGACTTTTGCTGATTGTCTGCAAGTTCATCGATTTCAAAAGTTTCACATATATTGTTGGACATACTGGGTGCAGCCATCTTTTTGATCCGCTAGATGGCGCTTCACAAAGGCTAGGAAACTTGCACTAAATTTGCCAAGGGAGCACATTGTAAACCTTTGGCTAGTAAAGTTGCACTACTAATAGATTTACATTTTTACAGAAGAGATAGACTTAGATGTGTACACTACTGATTAACAGTTGTACAGGACAGGTGATGTTTGCTTGTTACCATAGTCATTTGAGTTGCTCAATTTGTACACTAAATTTTTTTTTTCAGTTTGCATTTCAATTTAAGTCCAACAGTTGTTAGTCAAGATAATAATTTCTTAATATTTATTTCTTAATTAATTTCTGTGCTTTTGTTTTTTAAGCTTAGTTCATGAATTTGAGAATTTCAATATCCAAGGGTTTTTTTTCCACCCTTTTACCCCCTCACCCAGAAAAAAAAAACCCATAGATTTTATATTCTTTCAATAAAACCTTTTTATTGTGAGAAAGTTATTTCTCATCTGCAGAATGTAAAAGGTAATTTTATTTTTTAAGTGCCATACATCAACATGATTTAGTGATAGAAACATCAGTATTTTACTATACTTTGGGTGTCAGTCATCATCAGTCAATGCTTTTCACTGGTTGAACTGTATGAACCTTTTGTAGTTTTCCTTTATTCAATACATGTACATGTTTTGTTGTAGTGTTTATACTATTTGTTTAGTGGCATTTCTATTGCTTTAGTGTTAAACACATATTGCTTTACTAAACCACTGTAAATTAGGATAGGTATATTTGAAGCATAACATTTTGAAAGTTCTGTGTAATATATTTTTCTTTTGTTATAGAGAAATGAACATAATGTTTCATTCATATATTTCAGCTTTTCTTTTTGAAACTGTGTGTGCATGGTGATTAATTTTGTACTCTTTATTTCTTTTTCTCTTTTAGATAGGAAATCAAGTTATGTTTGATAACACTTTAAGACTTTACAATATTTGTGTGCATTTCTTTTGATATCTAACTTTATATTTATGATTTAATTTACATCAAAACAGCTTTACATTATTTAACTATACATTGTAAGACTGACATTGCAGATGAAAAAAAATGAAGTTTGAAATAGCGAAGTTGCTGTCAACATGTTTATGAGGGTATTATGATTGTGGATTTGATAATGCATGTACTTCTATAAATGGAATAATTGCATACAAAACACCTTTAGGATATCATTATTTAGAAGAATTGATTTCAGTTGCGTGTCTTGGTTTGAAATTTAGCTGCATGCATGAAAGTTTGGGTGACATTTTTTTTTACTAGAAAATATGCGTAGATTATCCATCATATTTGTTTTTATTGCAGCACATTACACTTTTTACTTTAGGAACGGTCGTACATGCACTACCAACTGTATAGACTATAGTTTGAAAGTTTTATGATGTTTGAAAGTAACATATGTATTTGGATGACGTCAATCAAGAGTCCACAAACCATATCATAAGAACATGACTGTATTCAGCAGTGTGTTGGAAGAAAAAGAACATTGCATAATTGTTTTTCCCAGTTTGAACTTACATTGTATTATCTTTTATTTTATATTCTAATATATACGATTTGTTTTGGCAATTTTGGGTACTATTTCAGATTTTTTTGGGGATTTATTTATCAGTAATAAAGAGATATATCTTTTTTTTGTGTTTTATTTCATTTTTATCCTATTAAGCCCTTGTAAGCTGAGATGACAGGACTACAAAGCAGAAAAAGACATTATTTGGAATGGAGTCAAAATGTTGCTTTCTCAGTTTTATATCATTAACAGTCACTGGTTTGTTGGTATTGTTTACCCTGTTGGTTGAGTTATACATGTACTTACCTGCGTTGCTATGTCACAAGACCTTAGTTGAATACCATAATGTTTCCTTCCTGATGGCTTCTTTGAAGCAAAGCAAAATGTAATTATATCAACACAAAATCCAATGAACTCCCATTATTACATTTTGCGTTATTACATTTTGCATTGAGATCAACGCAAAATGTAATAAGGCAAAATTTAATAAACTTTTTTAGAGAATATGGGTTATTGAAATGTGATGGTGAATATTTTTCCAATTTCTTTAGTGTTGATGTGCATATTGCATCTAGCCTTTCTAAACGATAAAATGTCGCCCTTACCCTTTTTCGTTTAGTCATTCATAATTGTATTGATATACAATGTAATTGTGATTGCCTTTTGGAATGTATATTTATGACTTCGACGTAATTATGAAGGAATATTCAATTGTATAACTAAGTTAAATCCAGAAATCTAATTGGTCTCTTGGCAGTCATCGTTTTTTTATAATGACCGCTGAACGCGAAAATTGACCTCCACGATTTGTTTTGATGTCATTTTAATCAAAATCGCGATTTAACACGCGAATCACCCACTTTTATGGCATTTTTGCAAATATCGTGATGAGCCAGTGAATACCAAGATAAATGCGGCGATTACATACATTCGTTCACTGTATAGTATACGTTTAATTGTTAAGGAATAATTTTAATTAATTCTGAAACATTAAACGCATTCTCTATTGATGTTCACTATGATATTTCTCTATCATCTCCAAAAGCCTTAATATTGTCTATATTTTCTTTGAAGCTGATGTCATCGTAAATTACTCTGGTTCATTATAAATGTACATTGGCCTACATGTACATTGAGTCCATGTTTGTTTTGTAATTACATTTTGCATTGAAATCAATGCAATATGTAATGACGTAATAATGAGGGTTTATTACATTTTGCGTTGCTATTACATTTCGCGTTGCAACACTTCTTGAAAGTCCATTTAAATCCAAAATCTTAATGAGGTTTGAAATGCTTTTAAAAGACTTTCTTCTTGACAGGATGATATTTCATAATTTCTTTTTTCTTTACAACGAATCATGAAAAAATTACTATGGTTCTGACTTCTGATAATTTTCAACCGGGGAAATGAAAAAAAAAACACCTGAATGATCAAATGGTTTAAACTTTTAGGAATACCGGTATATTGTTTATCGTTGATTTTTCAGACCCTTAAAATCCTTCTCCGGTTTCCGAAGTGCTAAGCGGATAAGAGTCATTGACTCCCGCTGGATTGGACACCAGTCCATCGCAGATTAACCACCAACGTAAGCCGGTACCCACTGCAGCTGATGAACTGAGAAAATGCAGACAAAGTGCCTTGCCTCAACACAGTGTACAGCATCATTTAATTCTCAACAGTGGGGCTCGAACCAGCAACCTTTCGATTACCAATGACCAAAGAGCACTGTGTTTCACTTTTCATTCCATATTGCACCTATGTTCGTGCACCTATAGTTTGTGATCCTTTGCTCGTTTAGATAAAAAGAATCGGCAAGCAAGTTCCACTACACTAGACATTATGCACATCAAGAAATTGAATAGATGGACACGATTCCTTTACAAGTCACGTGGCAATGTTTATTTTTTTTTTAACCACTAAAAAACTATGCCACTTTGCGATCACATTTAAAATCTGTTCTACATTTCTAAATATTTTTTACTGTAAGTTTGTTCTTCTTCCTTACATATAAGGTGACATTGGAACAAATAAACAAAAGCTTACCTACCGACCCTAAAAAGTGTTGGGCAAATCGAAACAATAAAACATGTTTCTTTTGGCCTATATAGTGTTTAATTGGCAATCCACAAACCAGGCTAATCTGTGTGCATATGAGTAAAATTCTCCTAAAAATACTTTTAAAAATCTCAAACATGCAAAACCAGAATTAAAATTCCTTTTTATGTTTCTATTCCACTACAAGCAAAATCCCCCCCCCCCTGCCTTCCTCAACTGCGACAAATTCCATGACCTACGCATAGGAACAGTCCTGTGTCTCGCTATGGCACCATCCACGATCAATGATTTGGAATTCATTGAAACAACTTAATTTGTCACATCTTAAACAGATTTCTAACGATTTATTTCTAACAATAAAGCGCTGTGGTCATAATGTGACAATTAATCTTTCAATCATTCGTGATGTAATAACTAGCTTCAGTAATATTTGAGTAAAGACTTTCTTGTGGCCGTAAGGTCGCTGTAACTGACACTGCTTTGTGTAGACTTCAACAGCACAGCAGTAGACCGCCACAAATAGGCATAACATATCGTCCATATCAAATGAAATTACATACGAGGGTTGTCCCAATATTACGTAGACAGAATACCAAACTTAAAATCTGTTCACTGTAATTTCATTATACAGCTATGTCTTGTTCCATGACACTTTGTCAAACAATACTCAAAAATTCAAAACCGTGCTTTATTCATTTTTTGAGAAAAATAAAAATTAGTAACGACAATTTTTGTCAGGCGGCGCAATGTGAGACGTCGAATATTTCCAGTCCTTACGTCGTTGCTAGACCCTCCACATCGTTTACGCTAATATTTACGTTTTATTTTCGAAAATGTCTTCGAAAATAATGTTTTCTTTGAACATGTACCCGAGTGCACATTCAATATGCATTTCTAGTTTTGTTTTTTTAAATATTTCCTAAGAACAAACGATTCAAACATGTCCTGTATTACTTGTTCTCTGACGTCTGTCGTCCCGAAATGTGTCGTTCAGCAATTTGTCGTCCATTTCAATCCTTCGGGGTTTTTTTTCACTTTTTGTCAACATACTCGTCCGGACATTTTCAATGTTGCTTGACTTCTAATTCACAGAATGCATTTCTAAGAGATTGTGTTAATTTTATTTACTTTAAAATCGGCTTAGGATTTGTTTCAAGGTCTTTACAAAATTTTATCAGTTTCTGGTGCGCAGCCTCAAACGCTGACGTCGTCATTTTACTGAGTTAACACTTAAACTTGTTACAAAACGCGCTATAAAATCTTTTAAAATTTAGTTATAGCCAAAATTTATTGGATAAATAATAGAATAACTATCAAATTTTGATGTCTTTTTTATTTGAAATTTTTCATACGAAAAGTACTTTTCCTCGCAATTCTCATTTCTTTATGTTGATTTTAACTCATTTGTTTAGAACCATTTTAACAAGAGCTTGGACTTTGGGTAGTTGTGTCAAACAGCAATGTGACGTAGGCCTGTCTATTTCATCGCTGGCCATTCAGCCATGGCTCTTTGAAATCAACAAGATTTGTCTGGCTTTTGAGCTAAGACTACGCAATCGGTGCATATTTCGCTTGAAACCGCGTCATATTTAACTTGTTTTGACGCAAGGAATAGATAGCTACGCCCTACTGAAAGTCCAAGGTCTTGTTAAAATGGTTCTATAACATTGCGCCGCATGTCGAATTTATGATCTAACATTCTTTTATTTCACTTATTTAATCTCAAACAATATTTGATTTCAAAACATAATTTGAATGCACATTACTTAAACCCTTTGTGGCACAAGTTTCATCTTCCTGTGTCTTCGATTAACTGAATAACGCCACTTGTCTACGCTATTTTGGGACAACCCTCGTATATCAAGATGACAATTGATTTAGAAATGAAATAGGCCCGTCAAACCCGAGGTACATCAAAGTTAATGATAGTTTTGGAGATATTGAACAAAACATTTTGAAACCCAGAGTAATAATTTTAAAACGTATGTGTGCCATATACGAGGGTCAATCGAATAGTAAAAAAGCCTCAACCAGAACATAAAAAAAGCTGTTGTTGATCTTTTGTATTGCAGAGGAGCTCTACTTTCTCTTATGAAACTATTTAAGTTTACAACATTCAAGATTTCTGCCTTGATTCCAGTGTAAGTTAGGAACAAATATAGGTAAGAGTTGTGAGACAAATCTAGAAATTGACAAAACAGAGGTCCATATAAACATAAAATGTCTGCAAAAGAAAAATATTACACACGAGGAAATTAAATCCATAGAACATATATAGCTTGAATACTTCTTGGAGACTCATCTTCCTATACAACCGTGTGATATTTGACTGCTTATAATTGAGTTTATACAAGGTTAGAACGTACAAGAAATGACCCCCGGTCATGGTGTCCAAAACTTCAACAGCTGTTAAACAAGTTGACGCCTTTGATCGTCTTATTGTCCAACATATAGCTATCCTTATTGGCATTAGTTCTGGTTCAGTCTACATTGTTTTAATTCTGATATAGGGGAGAAACAAGATGTCTGCAAGATTAGTCTCAAGAATACTGACACCAGAAGCCGAGAAGAGTTTTCACTTCCGGGACACTAATAACTCGCCACTACATGCCAGTTCTCTGTTTCGTCACTTCAAACGTACTTGAATCCAAGGTCTAATGTAAGCTGTAATCACAACCGTTTCCCTCCAAAACGCATCTGTTGGTAAGGTGATGACGTAATTTTTTCCCGAAAACGTGATAATGATGAACGACCTTTAGAAGTGGAAACATTTGATGAATGATACTGTGCAAGATTCAGGCAACAAAAGAAGCAATCAAGTCAAAGCATTAAGGAAATGCTCTTCTACAGAATAACGCTCTTGTTCACTCTGCTTAAATTGCAGTAGTTTAAGCAATCAACTTTACTTTTTTAATTGCTAACCTCATTATTTTCAAAAGACCTAGCGCCATCAGACGTTCATTTGTTTACTAAACTCAGATCAAACCAGGGTGGTAACCATTGCGAAAACATCAGTTCTGGTGTATAAAGGTATAACTTTATCATTTCAACACTGCTTTCATGCATTAATTACTATCCATGCAATATTTCAGTTTTCGTCGATACACTTCTTTCATACTTCAAATAAATTGCCATAGGCATACAATTTCTACACAAATTTCAAATATTGGTTACCGTCAATACACTACTGCACTGCTTTTATACTTCAGTTTTCGTTCCTACACTTCTTTCATAATTCCAATAAATTATCATACTATTGGTTACCGTCAATACACTACTGTTTAAAAACTTCAGTTACCGCCCCGACTCTACTTTGATACATAGGTTATCGTCTCTTATTATTCCTATAACTGCATTCATACATCAGTAACCACCTCATACATTATTTCATATATATCGGTACCGTCCTTACAAAACTTTCATACATTAATAACCGTACCCGGGCTTCTTTTATTCATCGGTTCTCGTCCCAACGTTGGTTTTGTTAATATACATTCATACCATCCCTGCATTACATGTAGTTACTGTCCTAATACGTGTACTACTATCATACATCACAACACTTTCATCCCTGTTTTACTTTCATTCATTCGTTACTTCCCTACAAACTTTTGTTAATCAAAATTTAATGTTCAGTTCCATACACCCGTTACTATCCCATCCCTTCACTTACTCGGTAACCACTACTTTCATACATCGGTAACCGTCCCTACACAGCTTTCACACCTCGATTACCATCCCTTCACTAATACTATTATACAATGTTTATATCAGTTATCATTCCTGCATTACTTTAAACCACCGGTTACCTCTGCTCCTTGCTGTATATACATGTACCTTGAATTGCATCGGTTACCACCTATAGACTACTGTCATGGATTACTAAGTATCCGTTACCGTCCCTTCACAGCCCTCATTCTATATGGTTATCATCTTTGCACTATTGCTGTGCCTTGGTAACCACTACTCTCAGACAACATTTATACCCGGTTACCATCCTTACATCGGTTCCTATACAACCTGTCCCTGAACAACTTGCATACATCGGTTACAACTTCTGTCAAATACAGTTACCATCCCTACACTACCTACATTGGTTACCATCCATGCACTCCTTCAATGTGCACGTATGCGGCAACGCACTTTGAAAAAATTACGCACTTTGAAAATTTTGATCAAAGTGCGTTAAATTTGGGACCAAATCAACGCTCTTTCAAAAATTTTTTCAAAGTGCGTTAAATTTGGGACCAAGTAAAAAAGTGAGTTAAGAAGATACATCAACATTTTTTATTATCGAGACACTTAACGCACTTTGAAAAAATATATATAAATCACAAATTCTGGAATTGAATTTCTGAACTGTTGATTGTGTGATGATTTTTAACACTAGTGATTCTCATTTACCGTCTTTGAGAACGGGGGTGTGGGTGGGGGTTAACCAATGATGCAGGTCAATTTCCAGTACATCATTTAATCGATTACAGGAAGAAGGTTCCCTACCCCTCATCTTTCCTTCCAAAACATGATATTCAGCAACTTGGAGTAAACGTATAAGAACGGAAAAAGAAATACGCTTTCTTGTAAATTAAGTACAGTGATATTGAAAATACGAGCTGGCCAAACAATAATTTCTCCAATGGTATGTTAAATAATCTGTAAGTGTTTCAACATAAACCCTCTTTTCAAATTCTAATCAAATAACTCACTGCATTATTAAAAAAAAGTTACATTAAAAAACATTAAAAAAACATTAAATTATTATCAACTAAAAAATAAGCATTAGGGTGTGGGTTTTTTTTTTCTTGCACTGATGTTCTAAAAGATCATATTGTTTTTGATAAACATAACTAACGTATCCTTTTTTTCACACCATGTTTGTTTATAAGCACATGCAATTGAGGCCAGTTGAAATATTGCATTGATCTCAGAAATCAATATATATCAATCGTTTTCGTTTCTGGCATAGCCCAATGTACCAGATAAGAAGTAAATTTGCTGCATACACAAAAAAGGAAAAGGCAGTCACTAAGCAATGCAGTTTGTCATATTTAAATAATTCAAATCTCCCGAGTTGTTTTTATGTGTAAATTGTCAAACTACGTAAGCTTATGGGAAAAGAACAAATTCTAATCGAGAAACTGTATATCAAGTTATAGCTGAGAATGCCTTGGGTTCTTTTTTAAATATATCCCATTAAGCTAAACATGGTTGAAACAATCATTTATTGTATATAAAAGTATCCGTTATTTCGACCAAACCCTGAACAATTTTTGTTCAAAGTGCGTTAATATCAACGATATCAACGCACTTTGAAAAAAAAATTATTTTTTCAAAGTGCGTTGAACTGGTCCCAAAATTAACGCACCTTGAAAATTTTTGTCAAAGTGCGTAATTTTTCAAAGTGCGTTGTAACACACGTAACCACCCTTACACTGTTTTCAAATATCCATTACCACCCCTGCACTGCATTCATACAGTGATGACCACCCTTTCACAACATTCAGTTATCAGTAATAATTCGTGCACTACTCTTTCACTCTATCTTATTATTTATCATTAAGCATAAACTGTAAATCAATCTGTTTCAAAATCGTTGATTTGAAAACGTTTTTTATTTCCTTATATTATCTCTCTCTCTGTCTCTCTGTCTCTCTGTCTCTCTCTCTCTGTTTTTTATTTCACTTGCAACGTTATGAAAATCAATATAACGCCTTTTCTGTCCAAAAGTCTTATGTAATCAAATTAGCTTGCTTCCAGCGCACACATGAATTATTTGTTCCTAATTAATTAAACACGTGGATTGTGTTTTATTTGCCCGAATCTGAAATCTATTAAATTTGCTGCCATTTATACCAAGCCATTTAATCTCTTGTGCTCTCGTAGTCAGTGACTTTGAAACAAAGAGACATGCATTGCGTTCTTCAAGCCTGATAACGGTAAACCTATCAGGTGTTGTCAGGTGTCGGGATACTCTTCAGCACCTACTTGTGTAATTATTATCAGTTATTAACTCTTAAATTATTAATAGTAGTCGATGTCCGTCATTATTGTAATAGTTACAATAGTTATAGGAGGGGCAACGGCTCCAAAAATTATACTTCAATTTTCAATTTCAATTTCAATTTATTATCCTTGAGCTTTACAACTCATCGGAATACAAATTATAATACATATAAAATTATAAACAAATGTGCAATGTGCAGTAAGTGAGTGGACATACTAAGACAATATAATCATGTACATATCATAAAATATGAATGAACATAAATGTATGTTAAGTAGCTTAAACTGTAGTATTATTACAATGCTGCGCTCTCATTTTGAAAGCGCTAGACAAATATTTACCTAAATTATTGAGTTCCTTTATATTGTTAACACTTAAAAGTTTAACTAGTTTAAAAACACTTGGTTTTTTGTAATAAAAACTCTTTATATATTTCTTTCGTAATTCAACGTAAAAAGGACATATGAGTATAAAGTGGAACTCATCTTCTAAATCTTTTTTATTACAATGATTGCAAAATCTTTCATTTCTTGGCACCTTGTTGTGTCGACCTTTTTCAATATTTAAAGAGTGTGATGAAGTTCGAAAAATACTTATAAATTTTTTTGAAATATAATTAATCGGTCTCCTAAGATAAGTTTGCAAACAAAAATTATCCACAAGGTGTTGATATAACATACTCTTCGGAGATGTCGAAAAAGATGACATCAAACTTTGTTTATAAATATCTAATATTCTACATTCAATTGTCTTGTAGGTTTTACATTGATTAAAACAAGTTTCGTCAAACAAATATTTTAGACCCATGCTAGACAACTCGCTTTGTATGGAAACCATCCAGTTATCGTTATTGACAAGCATGCTTTCGTATGCCTCCTTCAAGATAATATTATTTGTATTTTTAATTTTTAACCAATATTTGAAAATTCGTAACTTTCTTCTAATATACAAAGGCAATCTACCCAGTTCACAATACACTAAATTATTTGTAGTTTTTTTATTGACCCCAAGAATTCTCTTACAAAAATTGAGATGTACCTTTTCTATATCGGGTGCTTTGTGGAAACCCCAAATTTCACAGGCATACGAAAGAATACTATGAACATACGTATCGAATACAGAACATTGAGTTTCAACATTAAAAGAATAATTTTTCATAGTGTTTGATATTGCAAAAAGTGCTTTCCGTCCTTGATCTGCTACATGTTTTTGTGTTTGTAAAAATTTTCCATTGAAGTTGAATAACATACCAAGATACTTAAAAGTATTCTCAACTTCTAGTTTTTGTTCATTGTATGACCAGCTTTCAAGATCTGATATTTTCCCACCATTTCTAAAAATGACAACCTTGGTTTTAGACACATTTACATTCAGATCCCATTCTATAGTATACTCATTAAGTGTATTTAACATACTCTGTAACCCAGCAGGAGTTTCAGCAATCAATACCATATCATCTGCAAACATTAGCAGGAAAATATTAATCATTTGTAGTTCAATGGATGGACAATTGTTTTTTATAAAGTTTATCTCAAAATCGTTCACATAAAAAGCAAAAAGTAGTGGTGATAACACTTCACCTTGCATAAGACCCATGTCATTACTAAAGTAATCACTTAAAACACCACCATATTTGACACATGACTTCACATTATTGTACAGTGATTGTATAACTTGTAATAATTTCCCTCGTATACCAACTTTATATATTTTCTCCCATAACTTGCATCTGTTAATAGAGTCAAATGCCTTTTGAAAATCCACAAAACAACAATATAGACGTTTTTTGTTACATAGAGTTTTGCTAATAAGTGATTGCAAAACAAATATAGCATCTACTGTACTAAGTCCTGGTCGAAACCCAAACTGAGCATCAGTCAAGATATCGTATTTGCTATCCCATTCTAGGATTCTATTATTTAAAACACTTGTAAATAGTTTTCCAAAACAACTGACAATAGAGATACCCCTGTAGTTGTTTACATCATCAATGTCACCTTTTTTGTGTACAGGTACAATACAACTTTTTGTCCACAAATCAGGGAATAAGCCTGACATTAGTATTTTGTTAAAAAGTTTATGCAACACAGGCATCAAAATATCATTACATCTTATAAATAACTCATTTACAATGTAGTCCTCACTACAACTTTTGTTACATTTTAGTTTTTTAATAGCCATACTAATTTCATCATAAGTAATTTCTTTATCTAACTCTTCATATACGGCATTATGATTCATATAGTCACAAGTACTTTCTGTATGGTCAGCGCTGTTACCTTCAATAAGACTTTTAAAATATGCTTGGAAGTCGTCATTCGTTAGGCTACATTTACCAGACTTGCTTTTCCCCGTGGAGAATAAACTGTAAAAGTGTTTTGGGTTGTGTTTTCTCAAAAAATCAAACATGTCACCCTCATATCGTTTGTATTTATATTTTGATTTTTTCATGTATTTTTTGTATTTTTTCTTGGCAGCTAAACATTTTTCTTTATTTTCATATGATTTTTCATTATTGTACGTATGGAGTAGCCCTTTGTATTCTTTCAACAGTTTTTTACAAGTTTCGTCAAACCAGGGTTTGTCCTGTTTCATATTCCCACATGTGTAATTTTTATGTATGGTATGGTATGGCATGGATACTTTAACATCCATGTAAGGTAAGACACAGTCATTCAATATACTACAAATATTATTGATACAAGTATTGATATCTGGAGGAGTTTTGAAGTCAATATCTAATTCACCGAGTAGAAGATTTTGATTTCGTGTAATTTCAGTCAAGATAAATTCCGCATTGTCATCGATCCACTTTACTGATTTGCTATTAGTTCTACCAGAAGATACACTCGTTCTATGCAGGTGTGTTTCTAGGCAAATACCATTGATTGTAAAACTAATTGGTGAATGGTCAGAAAAAATATTAAATATACCAGCAGAAAATTGGCTTATACTAAAAAACAATGAACTTTCGGTCAACAGATAATCAATAACACTATTACCTCTAGAACAGAAAAAGGTATAATCACCAGATAAATCCCCAGGATGTCTACCATTAACAATTCGTAGACCTGTTGACTTACATAATTCTAATAATTTTCTACCATAATTATTGATGTGTTTATCTTGGGTTTTTCTTTCACAAAGAACTTCGGTGTCTTCGTATAGAAATGGTAAATTCCCATCAGATACAACATATTTCAAAAAATCATCAGTTATGTAATCATTTCTGACACCCGTTCTTGCATTTAAATCTCCTGTAACATATACAGAACCCATATTTTTATATTTACTTATTGAATCCTCTAGTAATTGGAATATACAGGTATCAATATCAAAATGCTCATAAAAAACATTGTTTTCAGGAGGTAAATAACACATAGCAATGTAGATATTTTTGTTTTCAGCATTTGTTAAAATTTTACACCATATTATGCTGTCGTATATATTTTCGACAATACTAATATATGGAGATAGGTGTGGTTTACAATAGATAACAATACCCCCACCTTTAATTGATTTTCTTGGAAAAATACACTTTTCATAGCCATCTATGTCTACAACATCTCCAGGAGCAAGCCAGCATTCACTAAGGAAAATTATGTCGTATCCATTTATAATTGAAAGGAATTCAGGGATGTTTACTTTATCACGAAGCGACCGACATATGTTCCAAGATATAAATGACAATTCACTCACCGCACATCCCTACGCTGAATTGTCACCCCATACCAGTGGGTGATTGTCGGTACGCACATCACTACGTTCTGCTCGCGATTTGGTGCGTTCAGTGTCCCGGTCAGGCGTGGATCTTGCTGCTGTGGTCGATGTCGGGGGATTCCCCATGTGATGTGTTCTCGGTTTGGCGCGACCGGTGTCCAGGTAAGGCGCGGATCTTGCGGCGGCGGTCGGTGCCTCGGGGTTACCCATGCGTACAGCTCCCGGCTTGGTGCGATCGGTGTTCGAGTAAGGCGCGGATCTCGCTGCTGCGGCAGGTGCCTCTGAGGTACTCTGCGGTTCTCCCGTCGGGTCCTCTGGTAGGTACAGTTTCCCATCAATATACAGCTTGTCGCGAACCAGCTTCGTTTTGTGTCCCGATTTCCTGAACCTCTTCTGGATAGGGTATAACAGTCGGCGCTTGTCCTCGATTTCCTTGGGGAACTGTTCGTGGATACCGTAGGGTGTTCCTTGCAGTTTATACGAATTTTTAATGATATGTATCACATCAGCGTGGTACAGCAGGCGTGCTACAATAGGACGGTCCTTCCCACGAACAAACCGACCAAAGCGGTGAACATTGTTGAATTCGATGTTTTTCTCTATTTCAATTTCATAGTAAAGGAAATCCCGGAGTTTCTTTTCTGTGTCCTCGCTATTGGTTTCTCCCCCAAGACCGGTAAAAATAAGATTGTTCTTCATAGATCGACACTTAAGGTCAAGTACAGTGTCTTTTAGGTCTTTTAGGTCCATAAGTTCCTCAGGTTTGCCGCTTGTCGTGTTGACTTGTTTTCCTATATCGTCTATATCATCGCGGACTTTCTCGAGATCTTGTTGATACTTCTGGGCTTGTTTTTTCATTTGCTCTGAGGCATTATTGCAGATTTTTATCTGCTCTGTGGCACATTTGCATTGTTTGTCGAACTCGTCCACTTTGTTGGAAACGAAATCTATAGTTTTCTCAAAATCTGTATTTTTTGATTCAATAAGATCGACCCTCCTCTCCATTGTGGTAACCCGCCCATCCAGTTTATTTATAGATTCCGCAATACCATCTAACAGTTGTAATTTTCTCATAATATAATCCAGTTTTTCATCGACACTTAGGCCTACAGATTTGTTTAACGGGGTGGAAGTTACAGGTAGATTATCCCTAAAAACGGGAATGTCCTCATACAATACACTGTTAGCTCTATTCAATAACTGACTTACCACGGATGGCTCATGGTCACTACTCTGAACACTACTCTGGTCAGAGCTCCCCGTGCCTTTTTTCCTCTTTTTTGATGACTGTTTTTGTGATTTGCTTTTTTCCATGGCTAAGCAATAAAAACTGTCCACAAAAGTTCGTAAAGTCTATATCACCTTATGTAAAGGTGCATAATACGAAGAAATACGAAGAAATATACACACTCCATACATGTAACAT
>WFKH01006014.1:13284921-13326705 GCA_016163765.1 Magallana hongkongensis | reverse complement strand
TCTTATTACTATATTGAGCACTATTGACACATAAAAGGAAGTTTAAATTTTCATGATTTTGTTTTATTTTAGAAAAAAACTTTATTTGGCATCATTGCAGATTTAATTTTGATAACAGTAATTGTCACATTGTGGTTCAGGTTAGGTATTTTTAAATTTTGTAACTTTATTTGGTTTCTTAAAGCTTCCTGGTATTAGTTTGGTCTTACACATTTTACTTATACGGCTTAGTATTCATAGCTCTTGATGAACTTTCCATAAGTAGTCTAATTTCTGTTGTATTGTCATGTTAAATTTCAATGCAGTAAAAATCAATCATTTAAAATGGACAAAAAGCAATATGCGTAAGTAACTGCTTTTATCATTTGTATTTTTCAACCTTCTTGTTGTTAAAAGAGGTACACGTAGCTGAATGAATCATTTTTTACAGTTTGAGGGAAACAAAAGTTAGACTTTTGAATTCCCTTTTATTGAAATAAAGACTCGGCACTTAAACATGTATTTGAAATACAAAAATTGATCAAATGAGCTTTAACTTCTTTTTATTGTTAATTGAACTACAGTTGAACTTCGATATCTCGAACACTGATATCTCGAATGCAATGGATATGTTGAAGTGATTTGTAAGTCCCAACCACTTATTTTTGTAGTATTTTACCCTCGGTATCTCGAATACTTGGATATCTCGAAGTTTTTAAACAGTCCCATCGAGTTCGAGATAACAAAGTTTGACTGTATAGTACTCTCCTCTATCAGTAAACTGTATTGCTTTGTTTTGCTGGCCAAATTAAGATGGCAGAGAAAAGTTCTACACATAATTACGCAGGTTCAGGGGATACTATGAAGGTTCATTAGGGGTATCAGTGGAATTATTTCAAATAGGGATGTGATTGACAGAGAAAGAAAGAGGAGGAAATAAGTCTGTTGGGATCTGCACTGATATCAAGAATGATCTGTTTGACTTTCAAACCCACTGAAATCAGTGTTTCTGCTTAAAAGTCACATCCCAGTATTTGAGGTTTCATTGGGTATCAGTAGCTTCCTAAGTGTATCAGTTGAGATCAATACAAGGTGGGTTTATTTTTCATTGAGGTATTAATGTTGTTAATGAGGTACTTAAATCATGAGGTACTGAGGTACATTGTTCATGTACCATTAGGACTCAACGAAATCATTGATTAAAAAGTATTGTTGGGGTTCTTTAAGGTATATGAAGGTATTGGGAATTGGGTGTGTATCAAATTATATCTTTGGTGTTATTATAGTAATTTTTTTTGGGGGGGGGGGGGGGGGGGGGAAGGGGGGAGAACCCCACCACAGTTCATATAAGATACATACCCGGTATTATGCCACATTGATTTGGCTTTAGAATTTAGTTTTGTGCGTATTTGTGTGAATTATGACAACTAAAGGTTCATGCTTTTCCCTGTGAGTGCCTTTAATCCTAAAGGTCATCTCCATAAAATAACTGATAGGTCGCGTCCATTTTCTTGATTAAGTTTACCGTCATTGTCTCTATATAATATTGGATGATTCTAACATCGATGGTAACATTTTTATTGCAGTAGAACACAAGGTTTATTTTTCAGGAATCAAAAATCTTTAACATAAAACATTATTCCCAAACAATCATTGATGAAATACTGTATAACCATTAATCAAGTACAATTTATCAATAATTTTGTCATCAAGTTTCATTGTTTAGAGTCATGTTCAAGCAAAATCTACAAAGGTCCTCAACTCATTTTCCACACTTGAAGTGAAATAAGATAGAAAAGAATCTGTACAGAGCTCACATAGTTGAGAATTGTGCATGAGTTTGTCTGTTGACATAATCACTGTATTGTCTCTGGAAAAAAAATGGAAAAAATGATTACATTCTGTTTCACTGGCTTATCAAACCTAAATTGAATTAAATTCTCAAGGTCACTTTGTACACTTTGGAGGTCATGAAGTAGTAATTGAGTAGACTCTTTTAGCATCAAATAAATATAAGTATAGTCCCATAAAAAACAATAAGAATGACCGGAAAGATAAATGAGCAGAAATCAATACTCAATGTTTCTAGGCATTGATATTGTGTGCAGCGTATTTAAACACTGATCAAGTTGTTTCTAATCATCCAGTGCTCCAATATGAGTTCTTCTTGAAGGGTAAGTTTATCATTTGACACACCCTACTCTTATGTTACTTTTGGATGTGTTGTTATGATACTTTAAAGGTATATGGCAAATATAGATGTTATGTTAGCACCTAAAGAGTGACTGGAATAAGACATTGGTTTTAACTTCCCACAAGCAAAGTTTAAGGGGTGGATGGGTTTATTACTGAATTATAATATCAACCTCTTTGTTCATCCATCTCTCTGTTTGTCTGTTTGTCAGTCTGTCTATGTGTCAATCTTACTTGAATGTCAGCTGGTCCATAACTTATTTAATGTAAAACCATCAGAAGCTCATACTTGGTACGAAAATGATTCATTACCTGAGAGTATATGTCATATCATAATGACATATGACAGTCCCATTATAATCAATATGCATCAAAATTAGGGTGGGTGTTGTTTTGTGCAATTTATATTTTCATTGTATTTTGAGGTTTTAAACTTTTATAATTCAAGTATGGGTACTTCAAATTTGGAAAGTATCTTACCTGAGTTAAGCCTTGAATATTTATACCTCCCTAAAATTTTGCACTTAAGATAGAATCTCGTTACAATTGTCAGACATTAAATCGGTGTTCTATTTCTGAATAAATTGTCTTGTTCATATCATGAACTCGCTCCTGCTATACTCCTATAACTCTAATCCTAGTACCTAACTTGTTTTTAAGTTGCATGTCTGAAGTCTTAAGCATATTACCAGGAAGTGGGTATAGAGATAATAAATGCAGGCTGCCACTAAAATCTCCCTTAACAGAAACAGAGAATGTATTTTACTTCTCATTTCAGTTTGATAGTTCTAGGAATTGAGGCTTCTTTGGATCAATCTATTTTTTTTGGAACAATTTTTAATCATTCACAGTCTATGACTCTGAATAACAATTCTTGGACAACAGGTAAAAATCATTTTTTCTCCCTTTTCACTGTTGATACATCAAATCTTTTTTTCGATGAAAAATCATTTATTTTAATCTTTGGGAATATATATGGTGTATGTTTAATATTTGGCAAAAAATTGAAATGAATTAAAGCTCAGAAAGCTTGTACCACTTTGCAAAATCAATATCTGTCCGTGACCATGTAATTAAGTCACCCACCTTTTAAAACTCTACCCAATGTGATATCTAAATCTACCGTAGTAACTGCAAAATACAGCTGCTGTAGCAATTAAGAGTTACCTTTCTTTTCATGGGTCTGATCTGTTATTACACAAGGCAGTTACCTCTGAGGCCAAAAAGTCAATGAATGTCTATTGTAAGTTGATGAAATAGTCTAGTAGCTAATAGACAGCCCGTCAAAGAAATTATAATTAATGAAGTTCATAGCCCTTACATCTATAAATGAAGAATAAATAACCTGGATTGACCTTTAATTAGCATTACTTATTATCTAACCAAACAAAAAATATATAGATTAAAGAAATTAAATAATACCCTGTAATAATCATATTAACCTCACCTTCAATCATCTGTCAAGCACACTGGTGTGCTTGACAGATGATTGAAGGTGAGGTTAATATGATTATTTCCTCTATTTCTGGGTAATAAACAATCAGGATTAATCTTTAATCAGTATCATAGAACCAATTATTTGACTAAATAACATATAAGCCAGCATGCTATAGAAATAGCTAAAGATATTATTCTCTGAGCCTTTTGCTTATTAATAAGTGAGCATTTCTGATCATTTGATGCCTGTTGTCTGTAAACTTTTCACTTTTCCTAAACCCACAGGGATTATTTCAATGAAACATGACATAAAGCATCTTTAGATAAAAGGGACTTAATAAGTTGTAGCAATTTTAATAGGGGAGTTAATAAAAAATAGTGGAAATATGATTAAAAATATTCTTCTCAAGAATCACTGTTCCATAAATGTTAAATTTACAGGAAAGTTTTCTTATGCATGTATATGTACTTGATATTTTCAATTGTTCAAATCATGACCCTCTGAAGGGGAACAAGGTTCAATACAGGGGGAATCCTCCCAAGAACTCTCTACTATTCTACAATTTGTTGTTTTACTCTGAAAGCAACCAGAAAATATGCACAGCCCAGCATAAAAACTGTTCAAACTTTATAATTGAATTTTTAGATATGAATACGTGTATTTACAGTTTTTATAAAACATTTCAAAACTTCATAATCTTCTATTATGATGTAGTCTGTATGGTGTACGTCATTTTCATACATCATTTGAAGCTATTTTCAAACCAGCAGAGGACTTTTAAAAGATATTACGGCAAGATCATATCTTTAAAAAATTTAAATTTAAATTTAAAAAAGAACCAAAACAAATGTGGAGGAAACAGAAAAAACATCGAAATAGTTCGAGTTTACTTATCCACAAAGGAAATAGGGGAAATATCACCAGATATTTTTATTCTGCAATGCTACAAAGGACTATATTTGGTCAAATATTTGCCCCCCCATTTTAACCAATTTTTAAAAAGTTACTTTATTAATGTTCAAATCTTCATAAATCATTACACAGAGGATGTCTATCACATTAATCTTGATATTAGTCATCATTGTCTTATAGTTGTTCATCTATGACGTCACTAAATTGGGCTAATTCTCGCAATGTTGCAAATAAATGAAGATATATAATATCATTTTTCCTTCATATTCTGCAGTTGGAAGTATAGAGCGCAGGTCTGCTCGAGTATGATTTTTACATTTAATTATACACATCATAGTTAAAAATGGTACTTGAGCAAGCATCATGCTCTCGATGTTTCTCAGTTGGAAAACCATTGGAAAACACCCATATTTTGCTTCAAAACATTAATTTATCAAATTCAGACGATCTTCATGATGTCATTTCTACATTATGACGTCACTGGGGTGATAACCTTTTACATACTTATTTTCAATACGATTTCAACTATCTTCAACCTTATTTTGAAAGCTTTCCATAGAATTTTAATTTTGGGGACGAGAAATGCATAATACCGCATATAGTTCGTTGTGATTATATGAGTACTGTGAAAGCATCCTGATATAGTTTGTAGATTTAACTTCTTCAAACAATGGCCATGCCAATAGTTGCATCCGCGCGGGGGGGGGGGGGGGGGGGGGGGAGGGGGGGGGGGAGAGTGTTGTTGTTAAAAAACCAAATATGAATATACAGCCTAGAAATAAGTCTTTCAAAATCTTCTAATTCTCAAGATCATTTAAATTGCAACAATATCAGTTCATGTATGTGATGTTACGATGCAAGCATCCTAATATAGACTTTAAAATTTCAACCCAGGACCTAGGACCAATATTAAATAAGAGAAAACAATTTTACATTGGAACATAGGGAACGTCTTTAAAACTTTTTCTCCAAAGACTACAACGGTACAAATTGTGATATTATTTTGAAAAGATCATGATAAAGAATAATTTCAAATTTGTTCAAACTAAGACCCTTGACCAATAATGGAGCCCAGGAAGGATGCAAATTTTGAAGAGGAAAAGGGAAAACATCTTTCAAAATTTTATAATATGTACATTTAATACACTTGTATAAGTATCCGGCGCACTAGAGGTGCAACGATGCAAAAAATATATTTGAGGATATGTGGGAAACATTTGATCTCATAAATACTGGTACATAGGAATGCCTCATTCTCTCACCAGAGGTCGAGCTACACAAGCTTCGCTTACACCTCTGTCAACGCCCGATGTACAAGATTCTTGTAGAATCTGAAACGATAAGCAAAATGTATTTAAAATCGATGTTTTTGCTTCTTTTATCTATAAATATGATTATATATAATTCAATTTAAATCTTTAATACTTTTATTCATTTTTATTTTAAAGTTACTGGGAGAACTATTTTGCGGAGGTAAAAATTAAAATCTGATCACATGATCTAGTTTGACAGATGTTTGAAAGTTTTGAAAAATCAGATTCTGCACACTCCCGATTCATCGTTGATTTTACACAAATCAGCAGCAATGTCATCCCCAATGATAGTTTTAAACTTTCCTACTAAGTCTGTGCCCGTTAATATCCCTTTAAGCTGATTGTACAGGAGAAACAAATCAACAATGCCATGTGCTCGCCATGCTTGTTTTGATCATGTGACAGACTATTTTTCTGGCATTGACAGAGGTGTAAGTGAAGCTTGTGTAGCACGACCTCTGGTGAGAGAATGAGGAATGCCTCTTGTATGATGGAAATTTTATTAAATAATTTTGAAAGTAATTTTAAAAAGAATTAATTGATCACTGTTTTTTTTAATTCTCATGTTAGTGATTTAGCCCATGGGCCTCTAGTGATTGGCTCTGTTGAAATGTATATTAAAGCATGCACCTCATTGGATTAAGTGTTAAGACTTGAATAATTTGGAGGGGTTATTTAAATATAATTTAAATATAATGCCAAAAAAAAATATTGAAAAAAATGATAAAATTTCCCCTGAATTATTTTTGTACAAGCAGACTATGCAAAACAGGAAACTTTTCTCTATATTGTCCATATCATCCACTTGATGCTGACAAGTAAGAAATAAGATTGTATACCTTTTACCCCTGTAAATTCCTCAAAGTTAATTCCTTCATGTGAATGGATGATTATGTTATGTTATCATAAAGTGGTTTTTTTTAAAATTACCCGGTAGAACAATAAGATTATTATCTGTGTTGAAAAGATCTACATGTACCTGTATTTGATAAATCTATTGTCTATCATCTGGAGAACTGTAACTTGTATAATATTATTTGTATCATTTGGGAGAATTATGCAATACCATTGTTATTTATGCCAAGGAAATTGTGTTAGTGTATATGTACTGTAAGTTAGTAGTCTGTATCGACAAGTTTCAGGAAGTTGTTGTTTTTTATTGTTCCACACAACAATGTCAAAAAGTGTTTACAATGTGTATATTTAGGATTTCCATATCTTTTTTAAAAGGATACGTTATAATGTATGGACTGCAGTGCGTTACGTATGTTATTTTTGCACATGATGTACAGACATCAAGTTGGTGTGCATCACCAGGTCTATTTATCACCCATAAAGAAGGAGGATGTGTTATTTTATACTGACAAAATATTATTGTAAAGTTTCCTTACTGAAAACCTGTGCTGGCAAATGTGAAGTAAATCACCTTGTGGCAGGTTATGGGTCCTTTAAAGTATTGTAATCTTTATACTAAGAGAAGAATATTCTTGATGTTGATTGTACGAGAACTATTTGCTGTTGTTTTGCCAATATCTTGTTGTTTTGCCAATATCTTGTTGTTTTAATGATATTGTTGATCTTTTAACAATATTTTTTTGTTGTTTTAACAATAATTTGTTGTTGTTTTAGCAATATCTTGTTGTTGTATTGACGATTTTTTGTTGTTGTTTTAACAATAGATATGGTAGTGGGACAAGATGAACATCAGCAGGCGACTCGCTGCCCTTAGAGCCAGTAAAGATGGTCGCTCGGAGGAATGTGAATCGCTGTCGCTAGCCAGACAGCTCAGCAACCCGGTAAGCATTGACTCATTGTCTGTGTGTTTGTAGATTCCTCCCTCACTTCCCCAATCTATTAAGCTATATCATACCCTCTTTGTCCTTCATTTGTCAATAAGTTACGTTGTTGCTTCAGCTTTGTTGGAAAATAATTCTCTACTCTATTGAACAACTTTTGAATAAAATTGATTCATTTATGGCATTATAAGACTGATTGTGCAATTCCCCTGCCATTTATTTCTTCACATTTTAGGAAACAGAATTGATAATCAATGGTATTTTCGAGGTTAAATGTTTTTTTGGTGTCCTCAGAGTAGCTTTGGATTGTGATTTAATTGCTCCACTAAAGTACAGGTGCTTTAACAACCCATAATTCAGAACATTAACGTCAAATAAATCTATAAACAAGACTCAAGTATTAATGCAAGGTGTAGATCTATGCACCATCTACTGTGTATGTGAAAAAATAAAACAGTGCTACATTTTAATGGTTCTTCATGTATAAGTAACAGTTTTATCCTATAGGCTCAGTTTGTATTGATTCAATCTATTTGAACTGAAGTAAGCAGATTTATCTCTCTTTATACACACTGAAACAATGCGTTTGGATGAAGCTATGTAAATTGCAATTGGTTGTCCTCCTTAAATGTAGTCGGTATGAAAGTTTGTAGTTTACTGTAGTCAATGAAAAGAAGTGAATACTACGTAGTAACTGTTTATCAGACGAAGGCATTCTGACCTACTTTCAGGACAATACATCAAAAGAAAAGATTAACAATACCCTTTTTTTTCTTTTAATGGATTATGATAAAGTATATGGTTAAAAATGAAGAGAAAAAATGTTACTCACGTACATTCATATGCAAAATACTTTACTGATAATATCATTATATCAGTAACACACATTATTACACACAAATTCATAGTCTAGTCAGTACATATATCAGCATACATCGAATACCTGCAGATTCTCGCTGATTCAGTGCAGTATCTTAAAGCCCAGTGACCTTATAACTGTGTCTCTATAACAAGGAATGAATTCTTGATCATGGGATGTTGGATATGAAATTTTTTGGCCATGGTTTACATAAACGTGTATACGTAAGTTATATTTATGGGTTTTGGGATTATCAGGATTTTCTTCGTTGACCAAGTCCATGCCTGCATGGATTTCATCAGGGTAATTTATAACTTTGTCTTTCCATGTTGCTTGGAACATATTTGCAGTCAGAACTTCGACACAGTTTTATTTGATTTATGGGTTTACATGTCAAGGTCATTCTTGAAGTTTTCTGGGGTTTTCTGAATCGCTATTGCATGGTAAAAATAACAGATAATGCACAGAAACTGCAAGCTTATGAAATTGGATATCGGTATGTAATAAAAAACAGGTGTAAGATACTGGTCATTACCTGGATACTGAAGTATATACATGTTTTGGTACAAAATTTGTACCAGGGTTTAGAGATATTCATGAAGTCAAAGTTTGCACGATTCTTACCCTCTCGTATAGATTAAGTAGATATTTATCTATTACTACCGGATTTTGATAAAAACTGTGCAGAAAATTTCATTTCTATTTAAGCGTTTACAATCATGTATCTTATGTTTCTCTTGTAATTTATATTTTATTTATATCACGAAAACATACAACATGTTCCATACTAGCACATACATGCAAAACTTTGATTTCTTTGAGTAAATGTAAGTTAATTATAGATAAAAATTAATATCTGAGGTCAAAGATACATGGATTCAATTTTGATAATCTATACAGCATTAAGAGTCAGTACTTTATTGCCAGTAGTTTTAAATAAAAGACAATTAAATTCGCTTTTTTGGGCAAATTCATGATAGAGTTGCATGATTTAGATACCTAACCTGTATTTTCCATATGAATGGAAAAATGCTGATAAAATGTGAAACTTCCTAAAAAGTTGTTTTGGGGAAGTAAAAAAAAATGTGAAGGAGAGACTGGCATTGTTATTTTTAAGTCCTAATTATTCCAATGTCTATGCAATATTCTTTTATTCATTTTGACAAATTTTTTATCTTCTATGGTAAAGAAATTGTTAAATCAAAATGCATTTTTTGTGGGTTGTGTCATTTGTGGGTTTTTTGAGTTTTTTTGAGTCTCAATTGTTGCAGTAAAGACAGTAATGAAAATAATCAATTCATCTATTGATTATAATATTTGTTTCCATTTTCAGTGTTTTTACACATAAGTGCAGTGTTTCTTTTATATCCATCATTCTGTTTTAAAGAAACTATTATTTCATAGTGCTGTAAATCTTTTACACTCTTTGCATTAAAAGACATTGAAAAAGGACAACCATATCCCCTAATAGATTTTATGCATATATGACTTTTAGTTCTGATTATATAATGAGTATACCCCTTTTTTACGCTTAAAAAAAAAACAAAGGAAAGAATTTTGACCACACAAAGTAAAAAGTTTCATTTTTTCTGCAATCACCATCTGCTGTAAAGACGAAATAAATGTAACCCAATAAATCAGAGATTTATTCGGTCAGTGCTGAAATACAGCCTTGTGCAGTCAATTTCTAAAGTTTAAAGACAATGGTATATCATCTTTATTGCAATATTTACCCTTGCAAATGCTTTTCCTTTTATAAAAAAAAGACATGCATTTGGAGTTTGATCATTTCATTCATAACAAGAAGGGTTTCAAAGGGCATACTAGTTGTGTGTTTGAATACATTGACCCACTCAGAACTGTGTCACTACTTTTTAATTTGTAAATAAAACTTCATGAAATTAGTTAGCTGGGTTTTTTTTTTTTTTTTTTAACAAATCCTGATCATTACCAATCTTTAGTGCAGTGCATCCTCTAGCTCCATTTGTTTTTCTGTCCACTTCTTTAAAAGCATTATTGCTCCGGAGTTCCAAATAAAGACCACTTTGCACATGATGCTAGTTTTTTTGTCAGTGCTGGCAGGTCATCTGCAAAACTCTCTTAACAATTAAATCACTATCTGACTTTATTACTTCAACTGTATAAAGTAGTGAAATTCCCTGAAGCTTTTATTGCTGTTAATATGGGTACACATAAATTCCATTTATTTGACTCCAATTTGAAATTTTTGTGAAGTTTAATGACAAAAATGATTTAAGTTTATTCTGAAGTATATTATTGCAACAGTATATTTTTAGGGTCTTCCGTTTCCAACGGAAGACCCTATTGTTTTTGTTAGGTTTCTTTTTCTCTATTTTTCACTATTATTATTATTATTCTTTTTTTTCTTAACATTTTTCTTAAAACTCAAATATGCTACAATGGATTTTTATGAAATTTTCACGAATAATACAAAGTATCAAGGTCTTTTATCATGTACATTTTTGTTGATGACGTCACTTCCGGTCGGCCGTTATATTCGTTTTTCTTTTTGTAAAAAGTGATCTTGTCCTCCCTTTTTCTTAAAAATGATTAAAGATAGAAAATTGAAAGTTTCAGGAATGATAGATTTTTGAATTCCTAGGGCCGATCAGGTAAAACCAAGATCGTCCGTCACTTCCGGTCCGCTCAAACAGCATTTTTGGAAAATTGTGTTTTAAAAATTTTTCAAATTAAATAATTTACAATTTTTTTCCATCAGAATATGTTTTAAACTTATCAAATTTTAATATGAGCAGGTCGTCCGTCACTTCCGGTCGTCACCGGAAGTGATTCCAAAATTTTGATTTTTGGAATTTTAAAGCATATACGTTTTGTAGACATTTTTGTACTGAATACAAAACTAAAAACCGTTTTAAAATCGGACAGCGCATCGCAGAGATATTGAAGTTTAAAAATGGCCTTTTCCGGAAATCTTAATTTTGCAGTGTAGGTCCAAAAATTAGTTTAAAAGGGAGTTAATATAGTAACTCGTACCAAATGTCAACAATTTTATTCAACCCTATCATTAATTCATAATCAAACGGAAGACCCACTCGTTGTTCGCAACGAGATCGTGTCTAGTTTTTTTTATTATCGTTTTAATCAAATCACTTTTCTAGGTTTATAAACATACATGTTGTTATACATGTACATGAAATTGTAACAAAAATTCAAATGAAAAATAAATTTTCATTTATTATTGTTTATGCATAGGAATCGGTATGGTTTTAAATCAATTCCCTTTAAATGTCAATAATTAACTCCTTATTTTTTTCAATTATGTAAACATGACTTCAAAGATTGAGCTGTAATTAATATATAATTATTAATTAATAGTAATTTATTGAAAATTACTCATTTGGGAGTTCAAATTGACCACTATGATACAAGGTGAACAATTTACATTAAAACTATAAGCAATATTTGTGTTTTGGTAAAAAATCTGATTAAAGTGGCATGGTCACAATTTTGGTCGAAAATTATTTTTCTGATTTTATTAATTAGGCCAGCATTTTTTATTTTTAGGTTTACAAACCCCCCGCTCGGTTTTCTAAGTTTTTAGAAAAAAAATAAAATTACAAAAAAGATCCTGTTTTTCTCCCTGACAGCAAATTTTTTACGGGATCGAAATTTTTTGGTTCGGGATGGAGATTTTATATTGGGATCGATATTGTAAAGCAACAACTTCCTGTCTTGATATGGCGCGAGAAAATCTTCACATTGAACTTAGGTTTGTGTTTATTATGGTCTGGTTAAGTCTGAAATTTGTTCGCGTTGACGGAAAATGCTGAGATCAACAACTTAAAAAGATCAAACTATCTTGTCAAACCGGTATGTTATGCATGTGTTGCAAGTGGAAAGGAACCGGTCACTCGAGCATCCAAAAGCAGAAAAATGAAATTCTAATATCATTTGTTTAAATAAAGAAAGTTAACATATTCTAGAGCAACATTGTCTAATGATGATGTCCATGCTTAACACCTCTGACTATACATTTATATACATGTATAGCATTCCTTATTTAAACCATTTTATATAAAATCTTGTTTCATTGCTAACAAAGATTACTCTTAGTCTTAACAAATAAATTGGCGAACTATTTGTACTTAGCTAAAAAGTATACAACTGTAACTAAAGATTCTTATAATGGTAAATGACTCGATCCCTATAAAATGACAAATGAACATTGCTATATGTAATATCAAAGCTGTATGTCTAATATTTTATTGTACTATTTCAGTGATATGTTACACAGATGACATACTTTTCACATGCTACACTTGATGCAGTTACACACCACTATCATGAAGTTGTCATTCATTATATTATTAGAATAAAGATGATGTCATAAAAGTTTATTTTTCCTCCTACAGAACTTTACAATTTTGTGGTTCGTAACCTAAAAATAAAAAAAATTGTTGGTCAAAAGTGATTTTTATTTTTTTTTTATTTCCTCCTCCTACGGAACTTTATCATTTTGTTGTTTGTAAACCTAAAATAAAAAAATACTGGCCTTACAATGCTTCAGTGTAGCATTTTTAATAGGCAACCAAAATTTGAGTGTCACTTGTTGAGTTATAAGCGAGTTACAGAGCTTTCAATTCTTTGCTATGTAAACAAAGCTTTTGTTTACATTTTGAATGTTGCAGTGAAAATTCCAGTTTTACATCTAAAATGAATGTGTTAAACGTTATGAACTGTTTATTTATGCTTAAAATGAATAAGAAGGTAGACAAATTAGCTTGAAAAAGATTTTTTACTGGTATATTGAACATATGTAAACAAAAACAGGGCACGAGCCTTGTTTACATGACAAAGAACTGTGAGCCCTGTATCTTGCTTATAACTCTACAACTGACTCTCAAATTTCATTTTGTCATTAGAAATGCATTCCTAAAGCATTGTAAATAATAATAAGAGGCCCAGGGGCCACATCGCTCCCCTGAGCAACAATAGCCTTAACTCTGATCAAATTAACAGTATCAAAATCAAAATATCTTGACAACTAAGTACAGTAGATCTTCCTCAAAAAAGTTTAAAAATCTGCCAATTTTTTCCACATATTTTTATGGTAAATACCAAGCCCCTTTTGTTATTGTACCTGTAAGAAGATTTTTCTCTATTCCTATATCATCTCCCCCCCCCCCCCCCCCTTTTCTCTAGGGAATCGTGATTTGATCAAAATTTAATCTGCAAAACCTGTGCTTTCACACAAGTTACTGCTTTTTGGACTGAAAACTTTCCCAGAATATTTTTTAAAATTTTCTCTATATATTCCTATGTAAAAATTCATCCCCATTTTTGGCCCCGCCCTACCCCCGGGGACCATGATTTAAACAAACTTTTATCTACACTATTTGTGGATGCCTCCACACAAGTTTGAGCTTTTCTGGCCTAATAGTTTTTAAAAAGAAGATTTTTAAAGATTTTCTCTATATATTCCTCTGTAAAAATCCCCCCCCCCCCATTGTGGTCCCACCCTTCTCCTTGGGACCATGATTTAAACAAACTTGAATCTACGCTATCTGAGGATGCTTCCACTCCAATTTTAGCTTTTCTGGCCTAATAGTTTTTGAGAAGTAGATTTTTAAAGATTATCTCTATACATTCCTATGTAAAAATTAATCCCCCCCCCCCCCCCTGTGCCCCCCCCCTACCCCCAGGGACCATGATTTAAACAAACTTGAATTTACACTATCTGAGGATGCTTCCACTCAAATTTGAGCTTTTCTGGCCTAATAGGTTTTGAGAAGAAGATATTTAAAGATTTTTTCTATATATATATTCCTTTGTAAAATCCACCCCTTATTGTGGCCACACCCTACCTCCGGGGACCATGATTTAAACAAACTTGAGTCTTCACTATCTGAGGATGCTTCCACTCAAATTTGAGCTTTCCTGGCATAATAGTTTTTGAGAAAAAGATTTTAAAGATTTTCTCTATATATTCCTATATAAAAATTCATCCCCCTACTGTGGCCCCACCCTACCCCCGGGGATGATAATTTGAACAAACTTGAATCTACACTACTTGAGGATGCCTCCACACAAGTTTAAGCTTTTCTGGCCTAATAGTTTTTGAGAAGAAGATTTTTAAAGATTTTCTCTATACATTCTTATGTAAAAATCCATACCCCCATTGTGGCCCCACCCTACCCCCGGGGACCATGATTTGAACAAACTTGAATCTACACTACCTGAGGATGCTTCCATACAAGTTACAGCTTTTCTGCCTAATAGTTTTTGAGAAGAAGATTTTTGAAAAATACCAACAAATTTTCAATAATTCTTAATTATCTCCCCTTTAAAGAGGGTGTGGCCCTTCATTTGAACAAACTTGAATCCCTTCACCCAGTGATGCTTTGTGCCAAGTTTGGTTGAAATCTGCCCAGTTGTTCTGGAGAAGAAGTTGAAAATGTGAAAAGTTTACAACAACGACAACGCCAACGACAACGCCAACGCCGACAGACAACGGACTTGAGCTTTCAGCTCAGGTGAGCTAAAAACAGAAAAATAGAATTTGACCAAAATCGTGACCATGACCCTTTAAAGTAGCAAAGAAAAAACTGCAAGAAAGTTTTCTACCCCTTGTATATTATGCCGACTTTTTGGGGTCAACATATTTTAAAGGTATATGATGAACGAGTTAATTAAAGAGAATAACTCATAAAATATATGGCATTTAAATTGATTTATAATATTTCTCATATTTAGAAATTCATTTGAAAACATTTTTATGCATGCGTATAGTGATTTCTCAGACTAAACATGCCATTTCATCATCAAAAGATGTTCACATTGATTTCTGTTTATCTGATATCCTTCAGAGTTCTCCATTTAATGCCATGCCAGCATCTTGAGATTTTTTTTTTGGCCATTGATTCTGATTATCTTGTCATCAATTTCTGAAGCTACTTAATTTCATTGTATTCCCTTCCCAGTCTGATTTAACAACACCCCTCTCCATCTCATTGTACATGGACATCATTACTCTATTCTTCTTCATCCTCAGTGTTTGGGAATACATTTCACTGTCAATTGCTAATTTGTCATGAATGGCAATGAATCTTTTCTCCCCAAACTTGTTTTGGCCTCTACAACTACAGCTTAATGACTTTTGGACAGACTCATCGAATGACAACAAAATCAAGAGAAGTTGTGTAAACAGATTTTGTCCATCTGCCATGTGATTTATTTGTTGTTATAAGATCATTGCCCCCTTCTAGATGTATGGATTTTTTTTTTCTGGTGAGGATGAACAATTATCAATTTTGTGGTCATTCTTTCAAGAATATTTTGCATATCTTTAAGAACATACGCAATTGAATGTACGTAATTTTGCAGTAATAGCAACTTGTTCACATTACCATATCTCTGGCCTGATAAATAAGATCATAAAAAAATGTTATGAAAATTAAAATCAACTGAAAAGTTTATGGTTCATTTAAGAAATAAACAACAACGAATAGCAAAGTTATTTATGTTGAGGTTTAGCTGTAAAATGGCCCAGGAAGTTTTCAACAGTTGCAGATTGGTAAACCCATTGTTTTGGTATCGTGTAATTATATAAATATTTGATTCTTTTAGTCATAAATTGACACCTCTTTCAGATAAAAAAAAAATGCGCATTGAAAAAAAAAAATTAATTAACTTCTTTGACGCAAGCACAGTGAATGTAAATAAAAGTTTAACCAAATTTTAATTTGATGCAGTGGATTGTCAGTAGAAAATAAACAGGGCTTTGTCCTCTTTTATATGTTAGAGCAACATTGATATACTTTTTGGCCCTCAGCAACAATTCTTTTGTGAGACAGTCATTATTTTAAATTAGTTTGGTAAACATGCACAGAGTCGAACAGGAAGTCTGAAGACACAAAACTTGAATCAGTCTTGGCAAATGACTACAGGATAGAAAGAAGGAAATTAAGATCAGAAGCAACACATGTCTTATCCTGTATCCGATAGTTAATTCAGGTGATTTTTAGTGGCTGTAGTGTATATATAGCACAGGTGATGTGTACCTGTTTGTCCTTGAACGCCAAACTATAACATGCATTTTCCACGAGCTAGGTTCATTAATCTCACATGTTTGCACAAATTTTAATGAATTTTATTTTTGAATGGGTTTCCTCCCATAAATGGACAAATTTCATTAATGGTATGAATAAAATAGATACAAATAAATTAATCTATATACATTGGTGTATGCAACAATAATTTATCTAATTTTATCTGCTTCATGAAAAGGGGGGAAAATGCTACAGATGCAAACTTTTGAAACTGTTCAGTGACAAAAAACAATTGGATCAAAATCCACATACAATTCTCAGAATGTTGAAGCTAATTCTGGCATTTTGAGTAAGCTCCAATTCAGATATGTAGACAAATTTAAAGCTTGAACAACCTAATGATGAGACATAAAAGTTGGTGATAACTGTAAATTGCTCTTTTTTCTGAACTAAATTTCTTACCTCTGAAAGGGATTATTATTGTTAATACATGTATTGCAGAACAGGAGTTAAAACAGCTTTAATTTGTATGCAATGTTAGTGTATTACTGTGCATACGCTTTGATACATTTCCAAATTGATGCATTTTATACATCAGTGTGTACTCTACAGAAAAATATTCTCTCTCAGAGAGAGAGAGAGATTTTCTTTCATATATATTAAAGAATCCCATTGGTAATTTATGCTACTTGCAATTTAGACAAATTGTTCTAGTATGCTGCAATATTGAACCTTATTTTAATTAGAAAAAAATAAGAGGAGGTTAATGATGCATTTAACATGGGTTTTATAACGTTTATGCTGCAAATCATGATGAAATAGCAAATTTAAAAAAAAAAGTGTTACCCCAAAAATCTCATAGATTACTAGAGATTGCAAAACCAATGACTTTGGGGCATAGATCCACCATAAACTGGTGATAATATGGTGCACAATGGAAATCTTTTGTGGTCTTTTATGTGCAGAAATATAATGGAAAAACATCCAATTACTTCTTAATTGGGGCTGAATCATTGAATAATAAATCTTGCTTTGAACTTTATGATACATGCGTTAGTACCCAAAATTCCTAAAGGAATCTATAAGCCATTATAGGTTTCAGAGTCATAAACAATCTCATCAAAAAAGGATGCTGGAAGGTTGCTTCATTGTACTGAGGCTCTTGCTGTATTGGATAGAGACTATACTTATGTGGTCTACTAAGAGCAAATAGTGTTCTGATGAAGGAAGGGATATTCTTTGGTGAGGCTGTACTGTCATAAGGTTGAGGCTAGTATGTTGAGACAGATGACAACATTATTCCATTTTGTATGAGAACAGAAAGATGGAACTAAATGTTCCCTGTGGTATAATGATCATCATATTATGTTTCTTCTAACTACTTTTTATCACAGCATTGATACCTTTTGCTGAATTCAACCAAAGATGAATGGCTAAAACTCAAGTCATTTTGCTTCAGTTTTTTTCTTCTTCATATGTCTCAATCATAGGAGTAAGATGTGATGAAAATTCTAAAGTTGTAAAAACAATTGAAACAGTATACAGCAGCAATATTGCAAAATGCATTTACTCTGTGGATGACATAGATGATAGAATTTGAAATTGGAATGGGAATATATTCTTATTATTGAATTTGAACAGTAAACTGTAGCTTCAGTACGAAGTAAAGTGTCGCTGCTTGTAGACTCCATGGAGGAGTTTGGAGCTAATTAGATAGAATTAATTGAGCAGGAATGGAAAGCTTAGTACAGAAAATGAATAATTCACTGAAATCTATAATCTACCATGTATGGAAAGATGGAACCCCACTCTCAGAGTGCCATTCATACTTTTTTGAATGATCAGTTCTAAAAGTGAAGAAAACATAACTTTAGCAGAGACCAGCGCCCTTGGAAGTGTATTATTGACCAAAGGTTTTGTCCAGCTGTAATTTCATGGAATCCATGCGCAAGTTTTCAGTCACCATAAAAACTCAGTTGGAAGGGATGTTAAAAGTTGACAATGAATTTGAAACTCGTTCTAGGAGTAGCATCGTCTCCATTTTGGAAGATCTTGTACAAATACGCAGAGCCTTTTTGCGAAAACAGAGTGATTCAGCAGTAAGTTTACATTCTTAATATTGCAATTTATTACCAAATGTTGACATTTATAGTGTTAAGAATGAAGAATTATTTCACTTTCCTTAAAAGTAACATTTTTGAAAAGCAAAAAAATTGCATTATTTTTTGTTTTCCAGATGAAAACTAATATGGCTTATTGATATAAAAAAATATTATTACCGTAATCTAAGCTTTATTTGGAATGATTGAAAAGTTAATTATAGGAGAGCTTACTACTTAAAGATGAATGAAACGCATTCATTTTGTGACATATACTTTTTCAATTAAATAGGTCGAATCATAACCTCTAAATTTATATTTTGTCTTCCATTATGACACATTTCTTGTCGGAAAGCCATGAGCTTGTGATTTGCAACTCAAATTCCAGTGAATGAGTTTGGGTGGCTTTTACATTTTTTAAGCCTTTAAAAGAAATTTTAAATGCATTTTATGGCCAAACATTGTAAATTTGGAAAATTTTCAAATAATGCATATTCTATGCTTTGGTGTTGTGGTGCATAATTTTATCCCTATATATTAGTATTTTAATTCAACTTTATATTGCTTCTTAAAAGTGTGCATGGTGGAAGAAGCTAGATTGCTAAATTGTGAATTTTTTAACTGTTGGGAAATATGTTTTGAACAGATGATAGTCCTAGAGTTGTGATATTTATGTCCATGAAATTTAACTTTAATAATCTAAAATTAGAGAAGATGTCAAAATTCTCCATAGTGCTCATGATCTGCAGAGTAAATGTGATAGTTTGGTCCTCTGAGCTCTTGAGATATAAAACATGTATTAACTTATTCCACAATAAATAGATACTGTATCTGGTCATCTGACACTACATTATTTATAAAAATCGAAACCTAAAGGTTTTATCAGCACACTGAAATTTTGTCATCATGGTCTGAAAAAACTTAATATGTCATCATTATATTATATTAAGGGCTGTCTGACTGGCCAAATTTAAAATAACAATGAAATTATAAAATGATTAAAATGAAATGTTGTCCAATTACCTAACTGACGCTAATTTCTTTAAGTTGGAATGCTATTTATTTATCAAGGCTTAAAGTAAGGTTTAGATATAAAGTCGAATGAGGTGCCAAAACTTCAGTATAAAATATTCTAATATTCTACCTGAATGGACCTGGTGGTCATCAAAGCTGGAACTTGGAGCATTTACATGTAAGAAAAAGCTTGTGACAGTGAAAGATATAAAGCAATATATCTGTCATAAATGTTGATCACTATCATCAGTCTCAACAATCCTTTTGGTCCTTGGTTCTCTTCTCTATGTGCTGCCTTGCTAAAAGCCTTTTTACTGGTTTGGTCGCTTGTGAAAAGATTTATAACAAAGAAATATAATGTTTGATCTTTTGAAGATGTTACTTGCTCCCCTTGTATCAAACTGGAATAAATACAGATATTCCCCCCTGAAGGACCCTTAAAATAACATTAAATTTTATATACATTTGTATATGCATATACAAATGCTGTTTTGATGAAGTTTTCATGAGTTTATAGTTTCATGCTTTCTCAATTAAAGTGAATGCATTTAAGTGAACAGTAGGATTTGCTATGGGTCTAATTGAGAGAAGACAAAATTGCAGAAAAAGATAAAAATTATAGAACTGCTAGCTGCATGTCTTTAAATTTTCATTTAATATTTGATTGTCAAATTGATAGTTGTTTGGGCAATACTGTAAATTCCTTATATTACACGAGTACTTAATTCCGCGATCCCGCTGTTTTGTATCAAATCGCGAGAATATAAAATCACGAATGCGGAACATTTATCCATATTTCTTATGGTTCCCAACTCTAAGAAAATAATGGCGAGGTTTTAAAATCCGCGAGGCGTGCTTCTCGCGATTTTACGTGGATATAAATTCCTCGCGTATAATTAGGAATTTACAGTACTTGGTGCTTAAAATGTTTGTGTTATGAATTATAAATATACTGATAGTTAAAATAGGCCTGGCTTTCTGAATAGTCTTTTTTGAACTGTTGCCAAATCTATAAACAACAATGTATTGTTCACCGAGATCATACAACACCATACAAAAGAAAGGAGACCAGCTTTCAATAGTTTATTTACATCATCCCAAAATATGCCTTAACTAGTACTATGACATGCATGGGCATTATTGAAGTTCTTGGTGCATTATTTGGAATACCTGGAGGTTTATTCTGATGCCAACCATTCCATTGCAATCATCTGTATTATTTACTTGCAATCATGCAGGACTTTTAAAAATGTGAGGCATGAGACAATGGTGGAGAGGAAACAAACATCCTATTTTTGCGACCAACATTGCATATGAAAATGATAGGAAAATGAGGGTACAGTGAAAAAAGGAGGCCTCTAATTGAGGTGATAGCTTGGATTAGGAAGGGCTTTCTACTGCGCTGTTGTATTGATAAGTATTTGTAAAGGAATAAAAAGGGAAGTCTTCTCATGCATAATAAGGGGCGAAAGTGGAAATGGAATTTATGGAAGCCCTGAACAAGTGGACTCTTGTGGTATTATTGCCCAATTTCAATTTTGGACCAAGGAGGCACTAGGCATTTGTAAGAAACCTTGGAATCATGCTGAAAGTGGACAAGGAGATATGTCGCTCCCGTGTGAGCTTGACTTCGTTTCTGGAAGATGTGCAGAATGTCTTTCACAGGAAAAAGTCAATAGCTATTGTGGTAAGAAACTCACTTTATTACAAATGATTGCATATTCAGCGTAGGTTCCTTCAATTGATGGAAATGTTAAGGTTGTGACATTATGCTGATCTCAGACCAGTTAACCATGCATTTTTCTTTAGTTCTATATGGCCGTTATACTGTGACAATCAGACAAGTGGAGGAAGTTAAATGGGTCAGATTTCAATTGATTTTCAATTTGAAGAAAGAATTTAAGCAGACTCCTGACTTTAGCCATTAAAGTGTTAGATAATATTGATTAAAACAGGTAGTGGTGTGTGAATCAACTTGACTGAAGTGATTTGCAATTGAAAAAAAAATGATTCAAAACATCTATCATTTGAGACCAGACTATAGTGTAATGTTTGTGAAAGAAAAATGGTATGCATGCATCCTTAAAAATTATCATTAATCAATAGATCATTGATTGATGAATTGTTGCAAAAATAATATTAAATTCTAGCAAAATGATCCTGACAAAATTACAACTCTTTAATCATCAAGAACACAATGTGTGGGACAATGGTATGGTTATGTTTACAGTACATGTAGGTTATGGGATGTTTTATTTTGTATTGTGTGAAGATAAATGGCAATACAAAAAACACTATTGTAAGTGAAGTGCAATTCTGCATATACTGCCTTGAGAATGACTTGTACTCAAATCAGGGTTCTGCATATACTGCCTTGAGAATGACTTGTACTCAATTCAGGGACCACGTTTTGTCCTGCCACAATACATCTAGATAAAAAAAAAAAAATGATTTTTCTCTTTTACTTCGAAAAGAAAAAAAATCAATGTTAGCCTTGTATCAGCTGTTCTGTCTAGATTATAGCCTAGTATCTATTTAGCTCTTTTGATTAAAGTGTTTGAAGCTCTATGATCTGTTAGTTTTGAGTTCAAACCCTCTGTGTAAGGGTAGTTACCGGTACATTTGTATATTGATAAAGAAGCATTCTAGAAGCATCCTAAAAGTTTAGTGAATTGTTGAATAACTAAGGATCATGAAAAACTCATGATATATCACAAACACTTTATAGATGACAAGTTTACAGTGCCAAACACCATTACGGTAAATGAAATTTAGATATTGTTAACTTTTTGGACTATAAATCAATTCATTTAAAGCGATGTATATTTTATTATCTTCATTTCCACTGGACTTAAAATCAATTCACTATATGTCTATTAGATTATTAGATCAGAGTTCATCATGACCATAACATTCTATAAGGAATTTTTTAAGGATATTTGACCTGCAAAACTTGCTATATCTATTATTTCTTATTATCTGAGTTTGTTCTAAATGAGTTTTACTGTATCAAGTGTACAGGCTGTTTACAAGTGTTTCCAAATAGCTGCATGTAAACAGAATGCACTAATATCCATTTATTTTAGAGGGCTGTCTGTGAAAAGAAATATTTCCTTAAATATTCATAAAGTTTACAAATTTGAAGGAATAAAGGACTTTCAAAATTCAGTATATTTTAAACAAGTGGGGAAAATAAAGTTACCAATAATTAATAGTTTGAAAATGAATAATGAAATTATTTCTAAACAAAAGTAAAATTATTGCCTAGTACAAAATTAATTTTAAGTGTCCACACTGGATTGAAACCCGGATATGCATTTGGTTGGGGTGACTATCTGACAATTCAAAATTTGCTGTGTAATGGTGTACTGGTACTAACAATAATAAAAGTAATGGTATTAGTGATGCACCACCACCATTTCCACTTACTCAATATTTATGCCATTAATTATGCATTCATACTTAGTTGACATTAATGACTATTTCAGCCATATTTCCTGTCTAACTTTTCTTCATATTGAATTCTCCATATTGAATTAAAGAAAGAATGGAAACATTCCACCAAACTGTATATATACTAAAAAAAAAGAACTGTTAAGAAAAAAAAAACCCAAAGAAAAAGAAATCCAAGCAGAGATTAATTTTGTTCAGCTTTACAAATTCTAACAGATCATTGAACACTTAGAATACTGAAGGCTTATTACTGCTATTGCAACTGCATGATTTCCAATCAAGACATATGTATAAGAATCAGTCTATTTTCATAGCAAGATGTGGTAATAAGTCACATTCTTCAACTAATTGTGCAAGATCAATCAATCTTGTCTGTTAGTTTTTGTTTAAAATGGTGATCAAAGAATTCAGATTTAGAATCGCTCTCATCTTTATTGATTTGCTTTTTAGCTAGCTATAGAACTCAGTCTTGGAATTCAAGTAGACTGTCCAATTGGCAATTTAATATGAAAAAAAAATATATTGAATACTGATTTACACATTGCATGTTGTCAAAATCTTTCTTTGAATAAAAAAAATTTGGAAAATGACCTTGTATTGCAAGTAAATTGAACACATTTGGCATAGTGTCCAATATGTGTTTATCCAATGCTGATCTAGGACAAACATTTTCACCAAGAATGTAAATAATATATATCCTAATGTATCTATTGTTTATTAAGGTAATTATAAACTAGTATTCTTATATAATTAGTATGAAAAGCAGGCTACAAAAAATGTAAATACATGTATTCAATATTTGTATGGCAGTTTAATGTATACCATTTGTATCAAGGAGAGGACAACAATGTATGAAGTTCTGTCCACTTCTTGTTCTTCCCCAGTGGTTTAATAAAACAAATATTTAATCATTTACGAATTACCAGGAAGTAAAATTACCGCATGTTATCACAACTTTAAACATGAAGCCTTAATTGACATATCAACTCCAAAAGAATCTTAAATTTTTTTTTTTGCACATTATGTATATTAATATGTATACTGGTAACTTTTCAACATTAAGTGTCAATTAAGCTTAAGTTAAATGACTTGTTTATGAAGAGATGAAATTACCACAGTTCACTTATAATATAACTTTTTCTCTCTACTGAATTGGTGTCTCCCAGAGTTGTAAATTCATACGACAACCCTATGACAGGGAGAACAACGTCTGTATTGTTTAAAGACAATTTGGGATACACCTTCCTTATACATCACTAAATGCGTTAGTGATTTATTGAAGTACAAACCAATTTTCATTTTCAGGTGATTAATATAACAAGGTGATTTAAAACGCATAGACAGATAATTGACATTTGAAACAACTTTCTTCATTTTCGTTCATTTCAATTGCATATTTACTTTAATTGCTGATATGCTTTCTGTTAGCATGAATAGTCAATTAGTATTGAATTGACATTTAGCACAGAATGTTTCAATGTTTGTCCACCAAACTTTTTAGCTCACCTGTACAACATGGAGACAAGTCACATGGTGAAAATTTCACTGTAAATTAGTTTAAAGTTAGAAGCATGAAATTAGAAAAATTTGTTTGGATACTGATGCATATCAAAGGTTCATGCCTTTGTTTAAAAAAAAAAAAGAGAAAAGTTTATAAGTTGTTCTACAGAGTTATTTATAAAAAAAATATTAGGTTTGTCAATTAAAAATTTTCAACAAAATTAATCAGTAAGTTATATGGGAGAATACATGTATGTGACAGTTCCTATTTTTATAGTGATTTAGAAGCCCACAGAGATAGCCATAAGTACCAGTACAGGAATGCAAGGACAACATGTGGGAGGAATGTTGGTCGAGTTCCCTGACCCACCTGTGTCTTATAGCTATTACTAATGAAGAATTTAAAGACAATTTTGAATTTAAAAACACTACAAAATTAAGAAATAAACAAGCTTCTAGTCCCTAGGGGTTATAAAAAAAAATCAAAAATATATGTTGTAGAATTATTTAGATTAATTAAATTAATGTCATTTTAACTGTATGGTTTTTTTTTTCTCTGCTGGATTCATTCTAATGCGAAAGGATTTTGATATGATGAATAATTGTTATGCACATTTAACAATTAAAGGCAATAAAGAGTGGTCTTTTACCCTACATCAGTATACTATCAAATTGATTGAGTTTTAGTAGATGATAAATTTATCATTTTGACTAGGCAGTTATAAGATTTTTTGAAAGATAGTTTTAGAAGTTGAAGTGAAAAAATATGTTAGTAATTTTTTTCAAATTTTTAATATATGAAAGGACTATATATGATATGGGCCTAAAATGGCCCCCTAAAATGAACATCATCGCTTAACTGTAATTCTTTGTTTTCTTTGTACAGATATAAATGTGAAGTTTTTTCATAATTTTCATTTTGATCCAAATGTCCACAATTTATAAATATGACATCATAAAGTTAACCTTTTCCCGCCATTTTTGCATTTTTAGCCCAAAATGGCTTGTTTTTAAACAGTTTTTCTTTCAGAATTCGAAAGCACTGAGCGCATGCTTGAACAAACAAAATATTTTCATTAGAGATGTATCTATCCAAGACTAATAAGTGACAAAAATATTTTCCATGTTCAAAGCGTCGCTCTATATTTCCCATTCGAAAAAAGATCAGAAAAAAGTCAATTTTTGTCTGATTTTTAATTGAATTATAAAAATAACGTTACTTCTGACGTCATATACTGCCAGTTAGTGCAAATAAATCAAATAAATAGGTACAAAATATACCTTATATCAACTCTACTAAATAACAAACATTACAATTTAATGTACCTGAAACACTTTAAAAATGGCGAATTAATGGGGCCAAATTTGACCCATATCATATATAGTTCTTTGTTGAAAAGTATTGCATATATTGGTTAAAGCCTTCTAAAATACATGTATTAGCATTTTAGATAATTGCATGTGCACATACCAGTTTATGATAAGAAATCTTAGTGTACCAGTATGTACATATCTCTTTTTACTGGGCTTATTAGTTTTTAAATTCCTCTCATAGCCTAATATTCCTATATTTTTTTTTCCTTAAATTTCAGTACTGCTAACCTCTTTTTATAAAAAATGGGTGTCAAAAGGTTTCAAATATTTGTCACAGTTGTGTACAATTACAAAAACCTTTCAGGAAATTGGCTGTCTAATGTTAATTACATTATGAATAACAGAAGGTTTTCAAAAATGTAGTTCACAAAGATGAGGATTTGAGGTCATGCAGATGTTTTTGTTGATGTGTATAACTAATTTTTTGGGGTTGTCTTGACAAGTTTTTATGTAAAGTGGTTTTTGTTTTTTTTAGTTTCTAAACTAAATATAATAGTAGAACATGACTTTTAATCATTTATAAGAGGAATTCTGGCTAACAATCGTGAAATCATTAAAATGTAATTTAAAAATTCTCAGAACAAATGCCAATTTGAATACACTCAGATCTTTAAGAATCTCTTCTGCAGATGTACCAGTGTGTCTGAACACCATTGTAAATGTAAAAGACCTGCCTGACTGTCCGGTGTCAAAAGTTAATTAAGTTTGTGTGTGCCCCGAGCAGTGTTTGACAAGCTCGTTAAGTGGTGCTGTGCATGGATGTTATGCGTCAGAACACTGACTATTTACATGCGTACTCTGATCCAGCTATATCATCCTGTCAACTTCTTTTTTATGTATATTTTCTAAGATTATAAAAAAAGACCTTATTGTGCATATCGGTGGAGGGAGGAGGGGTGATAAAATTGCCAGGAATAGAACGTGATATTTCGTATTACATATTTTAAAATATATTTTTCTAATTTTTTTTTTTAATTTTTAATATTTATTTAAAATGCGTCAAATTTTCGGGGAAAATTACTAAAGAATTTGTCTTTGGTGCAGCCAGAAAACATGTTAATGGTTATCAGTTCAGAAAGCATAATAAAACTTGGAGTTGATCTGTAATTGATTGTACATTACAGGAAGACTGAGTCATATAAATGAACAGTTTTGAACATTTTTACCATTCTTAAAAGCTGTAATGTATGGGTCATATTGTCTTACATAAGTTGTCATTCTTTTTTAACAAGCATTTGTGTCAAAAGCTTGATAAAACTACTGAGGGGTCATTTACTTTTTAGAAGAAGATTAAAGTAGAAATTGGTCAAAAATGTTTAAAAGTTAATTAGATAATATTCAACCCTTTCATTGGTCTTTCCATATTCAAATGACAGAATAAAGCTTACTAAGATGAAAGAATTAATATTGTGTTAATTTAATAGGAAGTCAGATCAGATTTTGTGAAATCATTAAGTTCAATAACATGCCCAGGTATTGTGATCATTACATGCTGATATGAATAATTCACACAAAGGACTGCAAGTTGATAGAATTACAGTGATTTCTTAAGTAGATGCAGCTTAATATTGAATAAGAAAGGCCAAAAAGGTAATTATTTTTCTTGTTTGCCATTATTTCAAAAGGGCTCAATCTTGCCTGATTGTTGGGAAATTTCAGAGCAAAATAATAAGAACACGAACATCTAAAAGGAATGAATAAATATCTGAATCTTCATATGAGAGTGATTGACGTCGCATTAACGGGGTGAAAGTTCAACTTTTGAACCTACGGTTTTCTTTGAAAAAAAACCCACTATCGTCATCTATGTTTTGACAGCGAAAGCTTTGGAAATGGCCCATATCTAAAGACTCCAGTATATGGTATGGATGATCTGTCAGATCTTTGAACAGGTTGACCATTGATAACAAATTCTTGACCAACAATCTAGGAAGTAAGAAGGCAGACAAGGTGAAAAAAAGTAAGAAAGGAGTCCTGTTTAAGGCCTGTCTGGTCAGTGACTGATTTATGGCTCCGGGGGACGATTGCAGACTGCCAGCGTGAGAGAGACAAAAAAAGGGGGCCACTCAGTGGCACACTAGGTCAGAATGTTCAAGGTGGAACCTGGATACCAGAATCGCTCCCGCTCTCGGAATAGTATCGTTTCATTGTGGGATGACTTCTCCAAATTTCGACGTTCGCTTTTGAATGGAAAGAAGGTGTGATAAGTTATTTAATTTAATTAAAAAAAAAAAATAATTGAATTTAATAGATTTTAATTCTGAAGTCAGCTCACAGAATCAACTTTTTTTTGCTTTGCAAATGATTGTGTTGAATTTTAATTGCATTCTCGATTCTGCCCCATTACGATTTTTTATTCTCTATTCTAAATTAACATACAACATGCAACTCTGAGTTTGAACTGATTGGCACTGAATTATAAGTCTTTGTGGTTGTTTTGATGCATTATACAAAAGCTGAAGGCAAATATTTCTGATCAGAATTTTGATGATATTAATTTTTTTTATTTAATTGTTTTTCCCTTTTGCACTGCTATGCTCTTGTCACTCAATTTTGTCAATGTATTTTTATCACTTAGAAGGTTTTAATTTCCTGTAGGAGAATATTTGACTAGCAATGTTAATTATTTCTAAAAAAAAAAAAAAAAAAAAAACCAAACTAAAGAAATTTTTCATACAAATTTATGAATTTATAATTCATGTATGTGTTCAAGATTCTTGTTTAAAATTTGCAAAAAAGAGATGATTCAACTATGTTTCAAAATTTATTTTGTCATTTGTCAATTCTGGCAAATTATGTGTCAAAAATAACAATTTACTCTAAAAATTGTTAAATGTAAATATGAAAGTTGATGAATGTCAGGAAATTTTGCTTCAAGAAACTGGTGACAGTACAAAGAATTGTCTATTTTTGAAACTTGTGAATTATAACAATGGAAGGTAATACATCTAGCCGGCCTTGGAATAGTGCAGGCACCTGGTTGGCTATGATTAAAGTGGGCTGATTTCCTTTACATAATCTGGATGTTTTTCTGGTGTTGAGAAGATTTTACAATCAAATTCTAAATTCAGCAAAATTAAAAAAGCAAAAAATTAAGTAAGCATCAGAAATAACATGATTGCGATATTTGAAGTCTTTTTATTTTGCTAATTTTTGTTTGATTAATTTGAATGAAGCATATACTTTAATGGTCACTGTTCAGAGTAGTACTTAGTTTGATCAAGAGGTTACTGAATGTCCAAAATTGATGTAAAACTGGTACTGTAACTATTTATAGTTTCTGGGTCAGAATGCTGATATTTTTAGTACAAATTTGCTGGTTTTGACAGTATTTATTTCCGTGTAATGCTGGTCAATTTACAGAAATGCTTGCTCAGCAGTTTTATATGTTTTATATGTTTTTTTATGTGCGAGCAATAAACTTAGCAAGTAACAAGTAGACAATTGTAGCTCTTGGAATTTCAAGTAGTCATACAGGAGAAATTAAAATATCCACTCTCTCAGTTATTAGCTTTAAAATATCCACTCTCAGTTATTAACTAAGTACATGTAACTTCATGTAAATGGAAGTACTGCACAGTTTACACCTGTTTGCTATCCACATTGCTATTGTTATATACCTGTTTTTGACATATCAGGCTTTTCCAGTGGCATATTTTATTGCATGTGGGAAGATTATGTAATTCTTAACTTGAAAAAAGGGGTAAAAATTGAATATAGTTATTTTATAGGGTGTTGAATATAGTTTTCTGTAAAGTGGGTTAAAATAGTTGATAATTAGATTTATTCCTTCGTAATGACAATGTGTAGGCCAGAAAAAGTGATAATGTATTTACAAGGATTTCCATGGATTTGATACAATGAAAATTTATGTTAAGCTGCCAGGGAACCACACCAGTGTGCATTGTATTCAACCACTTCATAGGTATAAGAAGGTTAATTTTGAATTATTAAAGATAAAATAATATGGAAATTATTTGATAATCAATACTTGAACTAGAAAATTAACATTGAATCACCTGTTGTCCAAAAATTGAGTTAGCTACTTAATTCCTGTATCATCAGGTGTAGTCTGAGGTCTTTTAGTTGGAATACAATTACCTGGTAAAATATTTGATCAGGAAATTCGTTTTTGATGAAAGTTTTTAATAAGGTGTATATGTTTTAATTTTTGACTACTGTTTGGTAATTGTCGCATCACGTGTTTGCGTGGATTTAACAGCTGTTGACTCCTGAGTTACTGTCAAGAGACTATGCAGTTATTTCTCAACATGACAGTCTCATTAAGTTCTCGCCTGGATAAAGTTCATTTCCATTTTTAATTTCTTGAAGGGACATTTACTAAAGTATATTGGTGTAAGACGTTTAATTACACCAGAGTAAGTGTAGATACAATTCAGATAAACTTCTAAAGAGTTTAGTAGAGGGAACACTAAAAGCTTCATCTTGGCAAGCAATGGTGGATGCTGATATGTGGATAACATTGTGATGCTTTAAAACATTTTCAAACAGAGTGTGATATTTTTTTTCTAAATGTGATAATGCCACTGGGAAAGGGGAAAAAAGTGATAGATCCATTTTCAACAAAAGAATATCAGAAGCGCAGCAAGAAGCAACAGCTTGGGAGAACTCTAAGTACCAGTAGTCTAGCCTCTATCTGGGATGGAATTTCAAATTTTCGGCACTCTATTTTCTTCGCAAAGGAAAAGGTTGGAATGAAGAACTTAATATTGATTTTTGATTTAGATTAAAAGAAATATTGAGTTTCCTTCAGATTTATTGGTACTTGCCAAAACTAAAAAGAGTATTAATGAACAATTTTGGCCATTGTTTTCTGACCCATATCAGGGTCAACCCTCTACTGAGGAGCATGGTATGGATATTTTTTGTCTATTTGAGACTTTGAGAGGTGACAAGGTTTATAAGATGGTGTCTTAGTTTGATAGTTGATCTGTAGCCCTTGGCTACATGGTTAACGGGTTGATGGACAGTTACCTTGAAGATGAAGGCCAGTGTTGTCTTTTACATTTATATATATGTCAGTGGTCAACACCTTTTTGAGGTCTAGCATTCAGCTATCACATGTTCACTGGACGATTCATCTTGTAAATGTGTTTCTCATTGTGTCGTTTAGTCAGAACTGTGGTGTAATATGTAGCAATTAATGTTTTGTTAATTGTATTATGTCACAGCAGGCTAGACATGATTAAAAAGGCTAGGTTTATTATTATGGTAGTTTTTTGGGAGCTGGCATTTTGACTGCTGTAGATTTTAATTAACAATGCTAAACAGTGAAAGAATATGGATAGAAAACCTCTATTGCAACCACTAAAGGTTGTCCAATACCTTCCTGGTAGAAACAGTTTAAAGTGGTCGAATATAGATGTTAAATATGAATATAGAGTATTAATTAATTAATTAATCAAGTAAAGAAGTTATCCAGTCCAGTGTTTCTAACATCAATCCCCTCCCCCCCAATGAAATTTTTGTGTGTTTAAGATGGTGACAAAGGGTTTTCATTGATACATGCAAGGAAAAATTTTTAAAATTTTTTTTTAATTTAATCAATGTTTTTTTTTCCTTTTCTTTATACACTGATTCATATTGAAACATAATTAATGCATATTTACTTAAATGAAAAACCAAGAGCACTTTCAACTTGTGACGTATTTCCTTTCAAAATAAAAAGATATAATTAACCCTAAAGGATTGTATAAGTTAGGATTAAATTTTGGCCCCATAAATCTACATTTTTAAAAAAGTTTCAGGTATGTCATATTGTCTTGTTATTTTACAGAACAGTTGACGTAAGATTTATTTTTCGTAACCACTATTCTCGTTTATTTGCACTTACTGCCATTATCTGACATCAGAAGTATATTACAATCCAACTTGAATCAGACAATTATGTCCATTCCTCCAGTGATGCTGCGTCACCTGAATTAATTATTTCCATGTATAGATAGACTTCAGTGTTTTCTTTTTATTAATTTTGTTTAATTACCTGATGCAGTGTGGCCTGCCTATAATTCTTCTTTACATTTTTTTCTATGGGAACAAAGGGTGCAGCTGGGAAAATTCTTAAAGCAATGTTTTTTTCATTAGTTAATTATTAGTCTTATAAATCTTTGATGAAAATATAACGTTCAAGCTTGCTGTCATGTTTGTAAGTTGGAATCAGTAGAAAAACTGCTGAAAAAAAGCATATCAGAATGTTATAGCTCAAAAATACATATTATGAATCATGTAAATTTGATTATTATTTTTTCTTTTGTAGAATCAGAAATCCTGGATTGAAAAGACATTCTACAAAAGAGACTGCATAAAATTCATCAAAAGTGCTAGAGATGCGGGAAGGCAAGTATTTAATAAAAGAGTTGTTGTGAAACAATCACATAATAATCAGAGATGGTTACAGGGTGATTGTGACATAACATAGAAATGTTTAGTTATATACATTTTGCACATTGTAAATGGATGATGATTTTAGTGCAGTACTTATGCACTAGGTTAATAAATTTAAATTTTATTCATATTCTGGGCATATTATATTAATGAAGCATACACCAGTTATTTCCGTGTGTCACTGTAGTGGATCAGCATGGGAATGCTTTGGAGATTTAGATGTGTAGATATGTTATTAATATAATATATCATACAGGTGCTGCTGTGGCAGACCGGCCAGTTGGCATACAGCAGAGGGCAAATCAGGGTCAACAGAGAGCTCCACCCCCATTGAGAGGTGGCATCCCTACACTCACACAGAGACACTGCCCACTGATGCCTATGGTACTTTGGAATTCCAGGGGGCACCCCACCCCAGTAAAGCTCAGGTACAGCTAATGGAGTGGTCGTAATTAGCACTGATAGATATTGTGATTCACATAGGATACATCATAGAAAAAAATTGGTTGATGCTTCTATATAGTGAAAAACAACAACTTTGCAACAATTTACTAATAGTAATGAAATTCAAAATTGCCCAATTTCAAATTTAACCTGCAGTTTTGAGTACTGGTACCAGCAAATTTAAAATCCAAACATACATCATTAAAAGTACCACACTGTAACAGATTTAAAAAGCTCATAATTGTTTAAAGTATTAAATCAGGATACACATTATGACACCTATGTACCCCATAAGCAGTAAAAAAACCCCATCATATTGTCAGGTTGTGGTAGAGGGCTAATTAATAATGGCCTTCTCTCTGAAGGGTTCATGGTCCAATTTTGTCATTCATCACAGCATGTAATTATACATGTAGGGATACAGGGCAGAGTTGACACATACTGCCAGAGCCCTGAGCTGACACACCATGCTTTATTATTTCAATCTGTACCGGACAGTGATAACATATATCCAGATACATGTATAATGTAATGGTGGTTCCCAGCTACCGCAGGGGTAATAACTTAGTGTGACCTACGCGTAGTTCATTACTACGTAAATATCAACCACAATGGAGTGAGTCAAAATGTCCCTGAATATCTAATACGATTTAGGCGAATAAACTTTATGACCCAACAATAATTATGAAAATTAAAACCTCATGTCGTAAATATACTGGTATAATATACAAACACACACAAATACATGGACATTTACTTAATACATTTAAAAAAAATGTTAACTTGAAGCAATACTCATTTTGAACTTCATTTTAACATTTTAAATAAGGCATTTACGACAATATACATTTGTTGGTTTAGAAATAAGGTGCTTTATCAAAAGAATTTAAGCGATATTTTGTACCGTTTTTTGTACTGTTTTTCGATGGGCAGTGTACAGTTTTTTCACTCAAATTCCAGTTCTGTGTACAGTTTTGAGGTCTTCAACTTATCACATGTATGACTTCTGTACAGAATAACTGTTGGTATTGTCAGATATTTTGAAAAGTTTTAAAAGAAAAACACCCTTATTACAATACATATTGTCAGTGTCTTTGCATTACACTAAAGATTGTCTTTAAGAGTCTGGTCCACAGAATCTTAGTCCCAGGCGTGCGCTATATGATTTTTGAACTTTTGATCATTAATGATATTTGATGTGATTACATGGTTTATCAAGCAATATGGATTTTGTTTTTACGTGTACCATCATTATTTCTATGCTATTGAAATTATTAAACTTCATGGAATCTGATATTATAATCAGTGTGATATAATAGTTAATGTTACTGTAATGGTTGTAATGAGCAACAAAAAGTTTAAGATATAAGCCTGACTGTAATGATGACCCCATCATGCATAATATGGTTTGTGTTTCAGTATGTGAGACTGAGCAGCTTTGACACAAAGGCTGAGAATGTCCTTCAGCTGTTGACCAGACACTGGGGGCTAGAGCTGCCCAAACTCCTCATCACCGTCCAAGGGGGAATCCTCAACTTTGACCTCCAGCCCAAGCTCAAACGAGTGTTCCGCAAAGGTCTTCTGAAGGCTGCCAAAACCACTGGAGCCTGGATCATCACCGGAGGTACCAGTACCGGTAAGTCTGAGACTGTAGTCATTGAAGAAAGGTAGCTTTATACATCAAAATAGCCAATATAGTCAGTGAAGAATGGTGTCTATATCAACTCAGCCAATGTAGTCATCAAAGGAAAGTGTCTACATCAACTCAGCCAATTTAGTCATCGAAGGAAAGTGTGTATTTCAACTCAGCCAATTTAGTCACAGAAGAAAAGTGTCTATATCAACTCAGCCAATGTAGTCACTGAAGTATTGTCTATATCAACTCAGCCAATGTTGTCATTGAAGAATGGTGTCTAACATCAACTTAGCCAATGTAGTCATTGAAGAAAGGTGTCTATATCAGTCAGCCATTGTAGTCACTCAAGAATGGTGTCTACATTAACTCAGCTAATGTAGTCATTGAATAAAGGTGTCTATATTAACTCAGCCAATGTAGTCATTGAAGAACGGTGTCTAACATCAACTTAGCCAATGTAGTCATTGAAGAAAGGTGTCTATATCAGTTAGCTGTTGTAGTCATTGAAGAATGATGTCTACATTAATTAACTCAGCCATAGTTGTCACTCAAGAATGTGTCTACATTAACTCAGCCAATGTTGTCACTGAAGAAAGCTGTCTATGTTGCACTTGGTGCAGGAGAGTGTTTCCTGCTTCAGAAACTTTTAAAATTCAAATTTTTATCTGATAATGGAAAAGACCCAGCTGGTATGTGCATTAGAGAGAAAAGGCTTGCACCTCTAATTCAAATCTGTAGTCATTTTGAATTAGCACTGAAGTGGCAATAAAATGAATTTTTAATGTATCAAAATTTACTTTGTTTTTGAAAGTGGCTAAAAGAAATAAATTGAGTGAATTTGTGTCTTGATTTTATATTTTTAATCCACTTTCTTTGTACTTGATATGGTTCCTGATATTTCTAGGTGTGACGAGGCACGTTGGGGATGCCATAAGTGACAGGACTACTAAACTGAAGAACAAGGTGGTAGCCATTGGCATTGCTCCATGGGGAATAGTCGAAAACAAAGAGGAGCTGATTGGAAAAGATGTAAATGTTGTTTTATTTCTCTGCTGAAAGATCAAGTGCCAAAATCCGTAAAACTCAGTCACCATTTATTAAATATTCTATGATAACCCACATTTGCTGCAAAAGATACTGTTTTGTGCTATGATTTTTTTTTAGCTAAGTATGTCCCTAAGGTCATTGTCTAAAAGTATCAAATTCAGTTGTGTTATATATATTTCAAATGGTATTGCATAGTTTTTTGACTTCTTGACAGGTTGTTGTTCCATATCACTGTGTTTCTTCACCCAAAAGTAACTATGCAGTTTTGAACAGCAATCACTCCTACTTCCTGTTAGTTGACAATGGAACTGTGGGAAAATATGGAGGAGAAATTATCTTCAGAAAGAGGCTGGAAAGATTCATTGCACAGCAAAAAATATCCATAAGTAAGTGCCAAATTATCTTATAAGTTCCAACAAGATCCCCATCCCTATCTTGATTCTTCGCAGGATGGGGAATTGCCTGTATAAGGGAGAATTAAAGTAGGTGTGTGTTGAACAATAATAGAAGCTAGAAGCTTTCCAAAAATAGCAACATTTGGTTGCTTGTTTCATAACATTTTACTTTTCCCCTACATTTGAGGAGTTTTCAGATTTGATATATAGTTACATACCATTTCACATTGACATTTAGACCTCCTGATTAAAAACTTTTATCTCGCCTTAATGAAAAAAACCCAAAGATAAATCACTCCAAGAATTATTTCTGTCTCCCGAGTACTTTTCCTTCCCACAACTTTACTTTGTCAGGTTTTATGGAACTAAATTTGTATTAATGGGATGATGGGGGTGATTCTTTTATGTCTCTTTTATAGCAAGATTTTGCAATGAAAAGGGCAGCTTGTTTACATATACAACATTCCAATGATTCACAAAACTTCTTCAAAGTGCATAAAATTCAATGCATTATAAGAGTACACTGATTGAAGGCTGGAGTGCGTATGACATGCAAAGTGGATGTCTTTGTCGCTCATTTTAGCAGTTCAGGAAGATTAAATAGCATTAAATAGACGTGGTCCATTGTCTTAAGGTACAAAATACAGTCGGGATTTCAAATGGTAAAACATATTTAAACCTTAAGAACTTGATAGATAAAATTTAAAACAATACAGTGAAGTCGCAAATTCTGGATCACATCAGACTGTTTCATTGATATTTTGCAAAGCTGTTCAATTTTTATTTCATGCTATATATTCATTGAAAGTACCATTTGTGAGCTATTAAATAGCCATTTCTTTTTTAAAATAAATTTCTGGAAACGATACTTACAGAAGACCTGGAATTGGAGACTTCACTGAACCTGCTAGATTTTTTTATATTTTTAGTTTTAAAAAATATTTATTAAATATTTTAACTCAAGCATTGCCATAGAAGGTGTTAAATCATGTTAGAAAAGAAGTAAAATCAGCATCAGAATTTTTCTACCATTTATATGCTAGATAATTCATCATCATTAATATCCCTGAAACAAAATTAAACACCTGCAGATGTAGTAATTTATTAATTGTCAACACAATTTGGATTTCAACCTTTAATAAGCTAACAACTAGGGTTTCTAAAAATGACAGCATTGAGGAAGTCTCCACATCATTAAAAGAATATGGGACTTTCATCTAGCACTAATGATCTTACTTTGGAAATGCAGACACAATACAGCCAGTATGAAGTATAATGTCCCTGGCAATGATTACACACCTAGGGTTATTTTTATGCTTAGATTTCAAATGGACATCTTTTGATATCAAAATTACAAGCTGGCATTGTCTTTATTCTCCTGTCTCTTTGAAAAGAATCACCATTTTTTTTATAAGTTCATAAAATCAAGTATGTTTATTTTTGGTGCCGATATTTTATTCCTTTTTTTTTTGCTTTCATACTTTCTGCTAAAATGGGAGACGTATTGTCCTGAACTGGCTGGCTGGGATGTTGATGAGGGTTATATGTCCATTTAATGGACACTGACGTTTGTGCCTTTAGCCAAGGGGTCACTGATCTCCGATATACTGCTTAGGGGACACTGTACAAACAAAAGACATACACATATTAGTTAGAAAACAGATTCAGAATTTGAGGGTGTTTTTTTGTAAGAATGAAGAAAAAAGAAAAATTCTGGGTCACAAGTTTTTCATTGTGTTATTTGCCATATCCCCGTTCTTTTAGGTGGGAGTGACTTTGCAATTTTTTTTTAAATATGTAAATATGGGTGGTCATTTAGGGAACAAATACAAGAGTTGAAAATTCAAAATATAGGTATTATTCTCACCATAAGTTTAGTAAGATCCATATAGGGCTAGCTGCTAAAATGGTTAGTAATTTAAAATTCATTGTGAGAGGTTACATCAATTATATTAATGTATGGTGCACCATTGCTTTCCAAAAACTATGCTTCATATTGTAACTTCCTCTAAGTAATATGGTAATAACAAATGTGATTTTTGCAAGAAAATATAAATGGATTGTCACTTGCCATATACTAAATATATTTCTTTCATTATTTATCTTTCTTAAATGTCAGAAACACACGTGATTCTTCATATTTCTTAAATTGCAGTGATGCAATACGCTAATTGGGAGTTATTTGTCTCTAAATTAGCAGAGATACCATCTAGAATTTTGTCATCTAGCCACCAAATGCTCCGGCCAAGTGTCTCAGACCAATTGTAGTTCAACACGACATGAACACCGGGCTTCTCGTTTAATCTGTACTCATTTGATCTATGATGGTGTTTTTGTTATGGCCCAGCTAGACTAATTTCTGGATTTATTTCTCTCTGATGGTTACACTGCTGACTACAGCAGGTCCTCAGTGACAGTTGCCTTTTCTATTGAGTTGTATGGTTTTTCAGGATATAGATTTTTCTATCTTATACGCCTGACACTTCTCATGCATCTGTGTATAGACTGCCCTGTGGTAATTTTTTTTGTATGATTCTTAGATCTTCAGATTGAAGTGACAAACCCATATGTCTCTGATAGAATTTATGTTTTAAAGTTGTTCATGACTGACCTCTCCTGATTCATTCGACTTAGAAGTTAAAATCCATCAGCTAAACTATGTCCCAAAATACTCTTCTCATGATCAATGCGCCTCATCACAGGCTTCAGTAAAAGCCCTCATAAATCTCTTTTAAAAAAGATATTATTTACGTAATATTGATATCAAAGCTGCACATCAAACCATCGAGTGACAGTACATCAAAATGTGGCAGGGCATCCCTATTGGTTGTCATATTGAGCTGTCAGCCCAAGCCATTAGATTTGGGATAGCAAGGCAAGCGGTGATGGGGATAATGATTAGTTTACATATACACTGTCTGTCGCACAGACCAAGGGTAATCAGGCCTATGGTTTCTTGGCAAAAGCATCTTCACTCCTCTCTTAAAACCTGATGAATAGCAGTATGGAATGGACCATTTTGCATTTAATCAGAATTCTGTGTTGTAAGCAAATCCCTCAAATGTCTTTTTCAAGTGTCAGAATGGAGGTTGGACATGAAGACCATTAGCATGTTGTTTGTCTAAGGTTTCACAAAAACATTCACAGATTTCACCACGATAGCATTTGATATGTGATATTTTCATTAATAGAGAGGATCGATTTGGTTATTAAGTTTAATCCTTGTACATAAAATCTGCTGAAAGTGACAGCAAGCAGTCTTGCTAGCAGAGAGTATTTAAGTACAGTTGAACTTCGATATCTCGAACACTGATATCTCAAATATAATGGATATGTCGAAGTGATTTGTAAGTCCCAACCACTTATTTTTTATGTATTTTACCCTTGATATCTCGAATACTCGGATATCTCGAAGTTTTTAAACAGTCCCTTCAAGTTCGAGATTACGAAGTTTGACTGTAAATTCACGATGCTTTGAAGTGTTTTCCCTTCAAAAATAACCAAACTGTTACCAGTTATGGTTAAGAAGTAAAAACAACTTCTTGAGTACAACATGAAATTTAGGTTCAAGCTTTAAGAAAAGAAAAATGGGCATGCTCAATAATTTTCTTAATAGACCTACAGTACAGTACCTTTATTTGATGAATGCATAACTTCAAAATAAGTTTATGATGCGTCACCAGACTTACTGTATATCGTTAAATACTGTACCAGATAATTATGGTTACAGTCTTACTAATGACGTCTTACCAATGAATTTACATTAAGGATTTTTTCATATTGAATTTCATTAACAGATCTTATCGATACCTTTTTTTTTTTAATATAAAAATTTTAAATATTCAGTATTTTTAAATAATAGAAGAATAATTGAGACTACATAATTTTCTTCAGATAAACTTATCAGTTTTATGACCAAAAAAATTTTGAATCATGAACAAATCAAATATTTACTGAAGAAAAAGCACTTAGTCTAACATATATTTGAATACCTAAATGTTTACATGATGAACTTTTTTGTTACAGCCAGTGGTGTCCAGGGTCGTGGTGTGCCGGTGATTTGTGTGGTGCTAGAGGGTGGTGCCAACACCATCCGCTCGGTGCTGGAGTATGTCACAGACAAACCACCGGTTCCGGTGGTGGTGTGTGATGGTAGTGGTAGAGCTGCAGACCTGCTCGCGTTTACCCACAAATATGCCCAGGAAGATGGGTAGGTTCTTATAATTCATTCAGATACTGGTGTTAGTTGTGGGGGTGGGAGTGGTAGAGCCTTTGACAAAACTTCTTAAGTCTATGATTAACAATCCATTGGAAAATGGGATTGACAAGATCACAATGTTTAACCATTCCACTATTTCCTTTTAATTTGTTGATAAGTTCTTCACTTTATGAAATAGAATTTAGTAATATTTTACAGAAGTTGAAGAGAAAAAGATTATATATACCAAAATATGAATATGAAAAATTTATTATTAGCTTTGCCTTATAAATAAATATACATTATGGATAAGCAACAAGATTTTTTGAAAGCAACTAAAAACAACGTAAATACATGTATAATTATGAAGGGGAAAGTCCTGAGAAAGCTATAATTATTTTTATGCGTATTGTATTCTCCGAATTGGATTTTTTGAAATTGACATCCAGAGAGCACCTGATCACACAGTGGTGATGATCAAATTAGACAAGGCTTTCCACAAATGAGTTCTTGAACTGCTTGTTTTAAATTCTTGTCGCCTGATTGGCAAATTTACTGGTGGATGACTCATTAATGACGATACCACAAGGGAAGATTTGCAAATCGTCAAAGGAAGTGTCCAACAAATCGTTTTGATGTCGTTGTCTGAATTCTAGTTTCTAAATGTTGTCCTGCTATAAGGAGAATAGGACTTTTAAAAACACCCTTGTAATTTAATTGGCAATTTGTCATGTTTTCGTACATTATGGTTATATTCAAATTCTATTGTTATACTAACTGATGTGGTTTAAATTGAAAAGCTTATTACGCGTCAGTCAAATTGTAAGAATAGATTCAAACTAGAATTAAATTCAATTCTAAAAAATAAATGAATTCATGTTTTGTTTTTTTAATAAGGTGTACGTGTTCTGAAACACATCTATTCTTTTTAATTGAGAATTACTGTGTTGAAATAAATTTCTAGTGCCTAATTGTACAAATGATAACTCTGAATTGCAACAGTTAACTCTCCCTAATTAGAAAACATCAAGGAAAACTTGTTCTCGTTTTAGCAGTTTCACAGTTTTTAGTAAAAAATTGCTGTTTACTTTTGCACCCTGGTGTGAAACATTGCACTTTTTTTTCTAGATAATTGCCCAAGATTTTTAGTGGTCCATTTTATGTGACAGTGCAGTGAGATTTATGCTAAGTCCTCTGACAGCTAACAAATGAAACTCCAAACCTGGGACAGGGGAATCCTCCACTGTGTCAACATCTACAGAATTAAGAATAAATTAGTTTTTAAGGATTTATATTTTTTAATTAGGATAACCCACCTCTTTTTGTGCATTTTCTTTTTTTTTTTTTCAATACTTTTCATCGATTTTTCAAAACTGCAGACAAAAATCCCAAATCTAACTAATTATTTGAAAAATGAAATTTTTGTACTGATTTTAAGAACTTGAGCTGTACTAATAGAAATTGATTTTCAGTTTCAAGTGGGTAAGATTAGCATAAAAATGATATTTCTTTATGTATATAACTTGTTTTTGAGGGGATAAAGCATATTGCAAACCCGGTGTTTGAGGGTGTGTTTGAAAGTGTACAAAATCTAGTGGGCATGATTAAAAGAAGAATTCAAATCATCAAAATTTGCATACTTTTTAAGCATTGCAATAAGCCAAACCCTTTAAAGTCAATTATGGGGGGGGGGGGGGGG
>WFKH01006014.1:13224883-13282959 GCA_016163765.1 Magallana hongkongensis | reverse complement strand
TTGTTGGTGCTATTATTTGATGAGGTTCATTTCAAGAAGTCAATATCTCAAAAGTCACTTGATTGTGCTGAATGTTATGATTTCATAAATTTTTTATCTGCAGGACTATGGTAGAAAGCTTGAGAGACCAGCTAATTCTGACAATTCAGAAAACTTTCCAGTACTCACCAGAGCAGGCTGAGAAATTGTTTCTGGAACTCATGCTGTGTGTGAAGAAAAGAGAATTGGTAAGGTTATCATAGAGAGCACAGACTATATGACCCCTAACTTTAAACATAGGAATGTCTTATTTGAAGAGCATGCATGAATCTAGAGAGTGGTGGTGGGGGTCTGGACCACCCTTGGATTTTTCAAACTTGTTAAATTTACAGTAAAATTACCAAAAATAGGTCTCTGACCCCCCTGGAAAACAAAGTTATCCCTTGGACCCCCCCCCCCCCCCCTCCATTTTCTGGATCCGCGCATGAAGAGGCTGGACTAGAAATGCAATTGCAGTACTGTGAACAGTGCAATTATGGGGGGAAGTTGTCTCTGTTTAAAAACATATGAATGTCTTATCTGAAGAGGCTGCACTAGACATGCTATCATGTACATTAACTGTGAACAAGGAAATTTTGGGGAAGAGTTGTCACTGTCTTCTTGTCAGATTGAAATATTTTTTCGCACTGGTTGATGGACACATAAAAAGTCAAAGAGTAGAAATAGAAATAGTCAAGATAATTTGATGGATGTTTGTGTTATGTATGACATAGCGTCTTGTCTGAAACTCTTAATTCATTGACAGCAGTAGGCTGGCATATTGAGTTTCTTGTTAAAAATAGGAAAAGTCAAGGATAATATGGAAATTGTAGAACACATGCAACAAAAAATGAATAAAATTTAGAAATGACAGAATGCAGTGCCAAACATGTCTCAAATTCTATATTGAATCTGAGATTCCAAAATCCATAGAGATATTTTTCTCTGGTTATTTGTCTTATCATAAGCACAGAAAAATCTCATTTAAACATCTTTAACATCAACAAATCTAACTCGCAGTCTTATAAGGAAGAATATCATTCTGCATTTATATTTTGGTTTGTTCTAAAAAATCTTTGAGAGGCTAATTTGATAGTCTGTACAGTGCACAAACTTTGAAAAAAGTAACCTGTTTCTTAGTCCGAAATATCTGACGTTTTCCTGGCGTTTTTAACGATTTTCATATTTTACTTGCCAGAGTAAAATATCAAAATCGTTAAAAAAGCCATGAAAACGTCAGATATTCGGACTACCTGTTTCTTTGCAAAGTCCCCCCCCCCCCCAAAAAAAATACATCACTAACTGCATTATAATTGAAATACATTTGTACAGCTAAGGAAACAATTCAATGCATATTAATCAGGATTATCTTTTCATCTCTATTTGTGTTCTCTTTGATTTTATTTTTAGAGTGCATCTTGCTGAAATAATTTATTCGACATATGTAAACTGGATTTCACTTGAGAAATGGCTGCACATGATAGTACAAATGATACAACTGTAGGATTCAGAATTAATTTTGTTACAGCTGGTTTAGCTAATTGGATGACTGATGAAGCCTCAGGTTTTAATAGAGCAACTTGGCCAAATTAATTATCTTATTTGTCTTTTTAAAGTTTTGTCCAATTGCAGGTTCATCAGCTTGACTAGGTTTCCTTGTCATAACAATGTGCTTTGTATGTTAATTAGTTAAGCCCAGTTAGGCAGCTACACGACACTTATATTAGAAAGAAAACTGCATTAATGGAAACCTGTTCTCATTGTTTCATTTTCCATTCCAATTGTGATTTGAGAAATAGTGATGAAAAATCATATCTTTTGACTTTTTTTACTATCAATGTTCAAAAGCTTTGATTTCATTAAATCATGTATTTTGACATCATTTTCTTAAACTTATAGTTTCATTTATTTTGACATAGTTCAAAGATCTATAATTTTTTTTATTTTGAAAAAGTAAAACCATTCTTTAATATCTGTAATTTCATTGATTCTGACACAGTTTTCTCACTGGACAGAATTTGACATTATCATAGACCCTGTCTAATCTGACATCCTGTGTATTCCGACAAACTCTTCCAAAGTGTCAGAATAATCAAGTGTCACTGTATATGATAATGTACTTCCAGCTTACAGGCTATTTCCATGAACTGTCAAATATCCATGTTAAGTTTTAATTACCGGTACTTTTTTAACAAAAGACTTAAGATATATTTGCATTTTAAAGTAGACAAAATATGTTTTTTTAAACTAGATTTTTATCATATAATATATGCATCTAATGAAATTCTAATGAATTATTACTCTGATTCGTTGTTTTAAAATTTCAGAATGAATTATCTCATAAAAAGTGTATTCATTAATCAACAGTCTAAAAAATCAAGGAAAGAATTACAATTTTATTTGTTACATACTAGTAAGAAAGTTGACATGTTTGCACAATATACATGTTAATTACATTTACAAGGACAGCATTTGAATGGACCACACAACTCTCTGCTGTCGTTTAGTCTTGGGTTTCTTCTTTTTAAAGATTAATGATCCATTTCCCAAGCTTCAACCATTATTTAATAAAACTGTTAAAAGAAATGATATACATGTACATGCATTGTCATTGATTTTTCCCATAAAATTGTACTGTATTGATTAATACATTTTCCAAATGAAAGTCACTTAAATTAAACTCCACCCCCCTCCAACATAAACACACTTGTATGCAGATGCTATTGCAATTGTCAATATACACAGAATTACCTGTGTCAACGATCCTTTCCATTAAAAGTACATCCACTCCAATAGTCTAGATGATCTGATACCAAATCCATGGAAATTAAATCATAGTATTATGGAGTAAAGTGATTTTTTCTCGGTGTATTTTATCAAATGTTTGGCCTGAACTTTTTACTTTCAACACTATGTTAAAGTGGTTTGAATCCAGGTAGAATTGCTCTTGCTAAGCTAATTCACATAAGTTAGCGAAAAGTGATTGAACCCTAGCTAAGACAAACTCAAATCAATAAAAATACTTATGTAGGCAACACCTGTTTCTATAAAAAGAAAGATAAAAGTGTCCCTGATCTTCCCCCTTTATCCAGTGTTATACATTGTGGTAGGAAACATCAAACCTTTAAGAAGCTACATGTATGAATGCCTTATCAAAGGTCAATAGTTGTTGCAATGAACATTCATGTAATGACCTTGATTTTACAGAGATTATCTTTCTATGATATAAAACTTTCTATAGTCATGTGTCGCGAGTCTTAATGTTCTTATTTTATGTATATGGTATATGTTGTAGATCACTGTGTTCAGGATGGGGGAAGGAGCCCAGGACATTGACCTGGCCATATTGACTGCTCTCCTTAAAGGTCAGGGCCGTTGTAGTGTTTTATGTATTTTAAATTACTATGATATTGGGGTTGCTGGAAGTTTTTATAATGACTAGTATCAGTAAAGGAATGATTCATCACTGAACTTTGACCTCTGTTGTAGGAACCAATGCCAGTGCACCTGACCAGCTGAGTTTGGCCTTGACCTGGGACAGAGTAGACATAGCCAGGAGTCACATTTTCACCTATGGTCAGGAGTGGCCTGTAAGTGAATCATTTTCTGTCTATACTCAATGCATAGATATGTAGATGTTAATAAAGAAACAATAAACATTGATTGATTCATTTTTATGATATGTGGAGGATCTAAATTCTTGCATCTATACCCATTAATATATGTCCCATGATACTAATACTAAGATTGTAGCTAAATTTTTAAAGTAGAAATCGTCCAATGAACTTATGATTTTTGGACAATCCATTATTAATGATAGCTCAAACAAAAATGAATAATTCTTCAGTATTTTATGAAATTTACTTTTGTTTTCTAGAAAATATTTTATTCTGCACACCAATCTGACAATCCTGCTACTATTGTTGATTATCAAGCTTATTTAATGTGTTTTATAGGAAGGTTCCTTAGAACAAGCCATGATGGATGCACTCATTAACGACAGGGTAGACTTTGTTAAGTTGTTGCTGGAGAATGGAGTCAGCATGCACACATTCCTGACCATTCCCAGGCTGGAGGAACTCTACAACACTGTAAGTGTCTCTTATTGGACAATTCAGTGTGATGTCATTGATGACTGAAGCCAATTTTGGATGTTTGTTAATTATAATTTTTGTTATTTTAGAGACAAGGTCCTGCAAACACACTACGATATTTAATCAGGGATGTAAGAAAGGTAAAGCACTCTGATATATAAACAGATTAGGAACAATTGTTTAAGATTTTCTAAAAATGAAATATTGACAAACAAAAGAAAATTTAGTAACTTTGCAAAGATGAAAATGTGGATCAGTGCTGTTGAACATTTGAAGGAGAACAAGAATTAAGTTGAACTTGTTTGTTTCAGCATGTGGTGTCAACCTACAACTACACGTTGATTGACATAGGGATGGTGATTGAGCACTTGATGGGCGGAGCCTTCCGGTCGACGTACTGCAGGAAGCGATTCCGACAGAAGTACAATGCACTCAGGCGAAATGTAAGTCCAGGCAATGTGTGATGTCTGTATAAAAAACTAAAATTCACACAGTTCCCTGTAGTGTAAACTTTTGAAGAATTAACCGTGTTAACATTAATCCAAGAATTGTGGTAATGTACTTGTACCAGGGGCCATAAAACATAGATAAGCTCACTTTTGATCAAAGTCTCACTTTTCCCAAAGAAATATATAGCGGAAAAGTGAGACTGGAATCAAAATTGAGCTCATTTAAGTTTTATGGCCCTGAAGCCAGGTAAATCTCTTCAAATTAATGCGTGAAATGTTTTTAAAATAGCATGACAACTTTGTACTTGATTATTACAGAACACAGCTGGCAACCTGCACAGCATCGTGACAGAACTACCTCTAATGATAGACACGAAGGAGGCCCAGGAGCTGTTTCCTTACCCCTTCCACGATCTGATGATCTGGGCCGTCCTGATGAAGCGCCAAAAGATGGCTCTCTTTATGTGGCAGCACGGAGAGGAGGCCATGGCCAAGGTACACAACTCTGTCCACACTTTGATTTCTTCATTTGGTGATAGAAAATTATAAATTCATTATTAGATGAATGATATGATCTTAGCTTACACTATTATTACAAAGTTGGACATATTTTCATAATTTTTTATTGAAATCTTGTAGACAGGATTAACATTTTGATGTTTCGCAGGTTATTCATATGTTGAGGATATGTTCTTTTCCATTTACAAAATAGTCTTTGCTTTGATTAGGTATTCATAACACAGTAAAGAACTTTATGTTATTAAAGGGGTAGCATTGAAAGTAGAATTGGACAAAATGGTTCGACTGTAGGAGTTGTCTTTCTTTTCCTAACAGGCCTTGGTGGCATGTAAGCTGTACAAGTCCATGGCCCATGAGGCGGACGAAGACAACCTGGAAGTGGACATCTCTGAACAATTCCTCAACGATGGAAAGTAAGTAAAGGAGAGAAGGTCATGCAACTGTTACAAGTGTTTGAGATCAATCATTTTCTTTTCCAGAGCACACTTTACATGTTTATGAATATGGAGATTGACAAAGAAAGTTTTAACAATGTAAAATAATGCTGTATTATTATTCAGATTCAGCTATGTTTCACAGGAGATGAGTTTGCACAAAAATTTTGCATGAAAAAATTGAAAGAACAGATATATTGTATACTTTATAAACACAGTTTATAGTGACTGTTTATTTTATTTACAGAACAATACTGGTAGTAGCTTCCGTGAATAAATTTAAGACACATTCTGTATTGTACATTCTGCATTGTCCGTACATTTATAACAAGTATCTGTATGATTACAGGGAGTTTGAGAAGCTAGCATTGGAGCTACTGGAGCACTGCTACAAGATAGACGATGATTACACCCAGCAGCTACTGACCTATGAACTCAAGAACTTCTCGGACCAGACCTGCCTCAGTCTTGCCGTGGACGCCATGCACCAGGACTTCGTGGCCCACACCTGTTGTCAGACCCTGATTAACGACCTGTGGATGGGAGGTCTACGCATGAGGAAGAACAGCAGTCTGAAGGTAAGTTTAAAGGGAAATAACAAGGGATCTGCTCGCATGTTAAAATCAATTTGTTTGGCTATGATTGAAATTAATATCAGACAAGATATACCATTATATTGCATAATAGTTCCATTCAAAGAGATTCAAAATAACAAATCATGCTAAACATCTTAAGGATTACAGATTGCTTTATACAGGTCCGTTTGTAACTAAACTTCAAAGAGCTTTAGAATTAACTCATTTTTTTTTTCAATGCATGCATATAAAAATTTCACTTCAAAGATGTTTCTGTCATAAAAAAAATTGTAATACCATTCCATTGATAATAGATTTTTTCTGAAATAAAGATTAAAGAATATGCATGAACAGTACTGATTTTGCACTAAATTTAACAGGTGATCCTGGGAATTTTCATCCCTCCGTATGCCATGGCCCTGGAGTTTAAGACAAAGGAGGAGCTACAGTTGATGCCTCAGACAATGGAGGAGCATCTTGAGGAGCTCGAGGACGATGACAGTGATACCGAGGACCTGTCCTTCAGCTCGCTGGATGATGACAACGTTCACGAGGTACACTGCGGGGGCAACTGGCATTCTGCTTCAAGCCTAAAATCCTATCCTTCTTTTAAGCCCTTTTTGCAATATTAATCTTATTCTCCTTTTATGCCTGTTTTGGTTTTTTTTGCAATTTTTCTTTAAAAACCAGCCTCAAGCCTCCTTCATGCCTGGTTTTTTTTTGGCAATATTTTCTTTGAATTAAATTGTCCGTTTGCTTTCCTTATATACTTGAGGCTTTTTAGATAGACATGTTTATTTCTTGTTTTTGCTTATTTTTCAAAAATTTTATTTCATTTTTGTTTTTTGCACCTTTTGATGTTGTGTTATGAAGAAGTGTATTAGAGGTGTTTCTGTAACAGCACTGTATTGTGTATTGTGTGATTTTCTCCATTCTTTGACAGTACCCTAGTATTTACACCATCTCTGATCCCCAGTCTGCCACGCAACTCAGTATCAATGGACACTCCAACGGGAAACTCAAACTAGCCATAAACAATCACAAGGTCTAAACTCCACTCTAAGTACATGTAAACAAAGATGCATTATAAACACTTAGTAATCAACCCTGTAATAGGCTTGTCAGAGAAAGTTAACAGAACTGGGTTATGGTAGAAAGTTAATGAAATAAACTGCTGCATGAGAATTATGGTGTATTTTGCATGTAAAGGCAATGTATAATATTTCGTTTTGCAGACAGAAGTTTATATTACAGATGACAGGGTTGTATGCATGTTAATTAGGATGGGATGGATGATTTGAAATGCAGGAACTGTTTATGAGTCCATTGTTCTGTCTCTATAGCCCAAGGCTTCATTTTACAAAGAACTTATGACAAAATGGTCAATCTTTCCATTCTCGCCATTCTCAGCATGCAAAATTTATGCAAAACTATTTCAATCTTATATGTACATGTACTGTATGCTTCACTGATATTAAGTTAAAACATTTGGTAGCTTACATAATGAATAATGAGTATCGATAATATGGTTGCAAGTTCTTTTGTAAAATGCAGCTCTGAATATCATAGATTCATTATGTGATCTTTTCTACACTGTACTCTTTTAAAAAAAATAAATTATGTGAGCCTTAAAGTTTATTTGTCATTCATTTTCATCATCATCATCATCATCAATTTTACTATTATAAGTACATATACTTTCACATTAGGAATTTATCTTCAAATTAATAACATTGTTCCAAATCAAAATTGATAATTCTTTTTTGGTAAAACTAGTGAATACAGTGTAAAGCTCACATCTTGCTGAAATAAACTAACTATTGGCAAGTCTGTCAGGTCAGCCAGATCTCCACAACTGTGACAAAAAAATACTCCTCGTTCTATAAGTGTTAAAATAGTTATGCTTGCCCTTTAACTATCTTTTTCCTGAAAAGCAAAATTTCCTGCCTTGCATTTAAAACTAATCATAAGGTCATTGCAAGTTTGCAACATCAACTAAACCTGTAATATAACAGCTAGATCTGTGCTTGTCTTACAGAGCATGTACTGTGATGATATGAACGTGGACTCAGCTCAGATGAAGGGTCAGGAGAATGGGAGTTGTCTTGTGGACAATAATAGTACCATGGACTACTCACACATGCAGAGCAAGAAGAAGAAAAGTCCTCTTCGGCTCGGCAAGAAGATCTACGAGTTCTACAATGCTCCCATCGTAAAGTTCTGGTTCTACACAGTAAGTCTTGAGTTTGGTACTTATAGTAGAATTTGTGTGCTTCTTTTAAAAATCATAGAAGTTTTTGAATTGGAATCCTTTGTTCATCTGATAATTTATCGTTTTTCTGAATGATTTCCTGTGAATGGCCCAGAGCCTATATCACACTTACATGTACTAACTTAAAGGTCAAATTAAAATTTAAGTTCATTGATAGTTTTTGGGACTTAAAAATCTTCTGAGGTCATGGTTATCATGTTTTATGTAATTCTGTTTTAATGTAACTTCTATATTTTTTAACTTTTTTGTTACAGTTGACGTACTTTGCTTTCCTGGCTGCTTACACCTTTGTCGTCCTTGTCAAAACCTACCCACAACCCACTTGGCCCGAGATCTTTCTAATGACCTACGTTTTCTCTCTAGCAATTGAGAAATTCAGACAAGTAAGGATCTCTTCTTCAGAAATTTAAGCATCTTTTTGCTATCACTGTTCTTTTGTAGCTTTGTAGCATAGTAAAACTCTTTTAAACTCTGTAATGTTATTTAGCACATTTTCAAATCTAGAAATCTCTTCAATCTCCTTTATACGATTGAATTACTTGTATAGATTTACTAAGAAATTTAAAAGTCTTCTATGATCAAAACTTATACATGTATACATTTAGGTAAAATGAACTGAGTGAACAAATTGTCCACTATGAAAAAAGGTTCATTTTATTTTCCCTTGTTTTTTTTTAATTAACTGATCACCCCCCGTAATGACCTCAATTATTTAATACATAGATAAGTGAAAATTTTGAAAATGTCAAAAATACTGAATCTGTTGACCAGAAATTCACATTGAATTCTCCGAAATGTGCATCTGAAAATCAATAATCGTGTTTAATTAAGATTAGAGCTGTCATTGGCATTAATCTTATAAAGCTGACAGCTGCAGAATAATGTAAGGGAAGGAATTGGGACAATTGCAGAGTTCAGAGAGACCTTGAACAGGTAGGCATGTATATGCCATGTCTGGTTACATGCTGTATGTTAGAGAGAGCACCAGGATCATGGACAAAATTGTTGAAATATGAAGATTAAACTGAAAGATCAGGGAAGCATTCGAAATTGGCAAACATCTGAGGATGTGCTGAAGCTGACCAGCTGTTGATTCATGACAATGGAGAATGGCTGGAGGAAAATCAATGAAATCTGTTGGTTATTATCTGCTTATGTCTTTTTGAACTTGATTTCTTGGAGTCAATCCCACGAGTAAAATGACATTATAAACATAAAGCACCATGGGAAATCTGCTTGCAATCATACTCAGTTTTAGAAGAATCATGGGGATTGGGCTTGGTATTTAACCTTTAAATTTCAATTCCTGGTTCAGTCATGAGTTAATTTCTTTGCAACAAGTACATGTACATTTACTTCTTCATGCCTGCTTCCTTCTTACAAGGCTCTTAGTAATCCATTGGACCGAGTAAACATTCCGTCTATAAAATGTTGCGTCAGTTTTGGTTTGGTTTTGTATTTGTTGGGGGTTGTGTAGGGGAGTGCAGTAGACTCTGACATCAGGGTATTGATGTCATCGATGGAGTCTGGGGGCAACCGAGTCTGTTACAAGATGATGACATCATCGCTGGATCAAATTATTATTGAAGGATTGTCCTGGGTTACAATAACACAACAGCAGCCTGAGTGCTACTTCTGATACACTATATCAACTTGAGAAGCTCATTATTTGAGGAATGGCTACTTGGAATTGACAGACTTGTAGTTCAGATTGCAATAAAATCAAAGGAGGGTGGGAAAAAATCATGGATTTCGATTGAAAAGGTTATGGGAGACACTAACTAACAAACAAGTTGATTTCAGTGGAATTTATTCATAACAGATTTTTCAGAAAAAATAATCATATGTACATTGATTCAAGCTAAAATGTCGCGTTAAGGATTTATACATAAATACTGAAAATAATGATTCATAAATAGGTACATTATGGTACTACACGTATAGGTGAGTCAGATTAATTTCATGTACAGTACCAGATAATACTGTTGGAAATGATACAACTAACATATTCCAGGATATGTACTACATTGTATAAAATCATTGAAATTTGTGGGAATTAATTTCCCTTTGTCTATTTTAAGGAATTCATATCCCCCGTGAACCATGAATGACTTTTATCTTATTTACAGTTAATTTTAAAGAAATATTGATGATTTTACAATATTTGCAACAAAAGTAAAGAGCAATTGCACTATACCTATAGCATGAATCTGTCAATAAAATAACATCAGGCAAAGGTGGCCATCTCAGTTTGAGGTGTGCTCACCAAGGGAAGAGAACTCTCCTGACCAGAACCACTGGACTTGAATGTTAGCCTCGGTTTTGGCTGTTGTTTCCGAAGATGAACACGACACAGAAATCGCTTCAGCTCCATCCGGAATCTCTGTCCTGTCAGTCCATAAATAAAAAAATTGACAGCATGGTTAATGTACATGAGAAGGAAACAGACTGTCCTTATAAAAACAGCCTCTGCTTGCGCGGCAATAGATCTTGGTTTCTCCACGAAGAGTGGGTAGAGAGGCCGAGGCATGGTGGTGATAATCCACGTAAAAGAAATGACCAGCAAGCACACCGCCAGCTTCTGGTGGTCACAGCGCGCCTGTTGGTCATTCTTTGTCATTGCCTGAAACAGAGGCTTGCTCTTGATGAGGTTGACAATGATGAGAGAGTTGAACAGGAGCAGGACCAACACAGGTAGGAAGGAATACAGAACGAGGTAGATCCAGGGAAACACTTTACAGACTATGTTCTCGTAGGCGTACGGCACGCATTTCACCTGGCCGTTGCGAAACGTGTGAAGCTTTGCTGTCCAGAAAATGTGACTGTTGATCAAAATGAAGATCATAGCAATCATCACAGTGACAAACTTGGCTCTGGCTAAGTTACACATAGTGGTGGCTCTGAGGGGGAACCACACGGCTAGAAAGCGTTCAACTGTAACTGCCACAATCAGCCAAGCAGAAAAGTGGACACAGAACTGGGTCATGAAAATGGAAATTTTACAAGCAGCAGGACCCTGATGAAGCAATTCAAAGCCAGTCAGTACGGTTATCCAGGTTTTGAAAGCACTAATGTACAACACAACAGTGTCTGCCACAGCAAGAGTGGCCAAGTAGAAGAAGGTGGATGTCTGCCTCATCTCCCTTTGGACCATGATCAGAAAACTCATGACATTTCCAAAAGTTCCAATTAAAATAATGATTGGGAGACAGTACTTTATCAAATCAATGGCTAAAATGTAAAACGCCTCTGACTTTAAATCACCGTAAGACACGTCGGTTGTAATGTTCACATCTTCTGTCCAGTTTCTGGTGAGCAACAGTGTGTAGTTCTGAATTTCCTCCATACTTGCTAGGTATGCAAGAATTAGATAAGCCTTGTCACAAATTCTTCACTTGTTGCCTTGAAATGACAAGATGCTTTCAATTTTTTTTATAATAATTCCTTTGTTAAATTTATGGAAATCAATATTTTTCTAATAAACCTATGATCCATTTCTTCAGAATTTCCACTGGCATTTCATTTCTTACAACATTTTAATTAATAATAAAGGTGTACCACATTCCAATTCTTAAATAGTTTTGAAAGTGCGAAATTATTGCGTGGTTCGTTTCGCCTCCTTGGACGATGCTTGCTGCACTGGTGGTCTCTGTGTGGAGATTAGCTTCCCAAGTCCACCGCAAATACAGCAGATACGTTCCGATTTGTCTCTGTTTATCTCCAATATCCTGGCTTTTAAGTCCTTTCAGTTTCCAATAGCAGTTGGCAGTGGCACTGTGTAGATCTGGCAAAAATTCTATATCTGTACTATCGTCATTAAAATTGATGATAGAATTTTTTTTTAATGACGACAAAAATTATATACTCTTTAGGTTGCAGTTTCTCATATGAGAAATTGCAATTCAATTTGTTGGAAGATACAATTTTAAATGATTTAGTTTGTTACTGGCAAGTATTGATCGTAGTTGAAAACATATAATGGTTTGATAAAGAAAAGATTTACTTGTTAAGGAACAGTTTGACCCAGGGGTCTCCTTTCTCTTAAACAAAAAAAAAAAATAGGGTTATCAGCACAATATACAACCATATTGGAAAAAGAAATCAATCACAACTGTTAGGTAACTACCCAATGTGTGAAAAATCTTAATGTGTTGAAATCATATGAAAACAATAAATATTGACATTTACAAAATAACAAAAGGGAGGAGGTTTGAGTGCCACATTCAAGTCACATTGATCTAGATTTCAATAAATTAAACATGGATTGCTCCTCCTGAAGTAATTCATTATCTAAAATAAATGAAAATGAAGAGTATCCATTAGGAAATTTCATGACATGGCAACCGATGTATCAGTGGTTACGCAATTCAGAAGAAGAACCTGCATACAGAAATGGCAGTTTCTGATAAATATTTAATTTTAACTAATTTGATTTGTTTTTTCTATTTTCTTTTGGGTTTGTTTTTTTTTTAGGGAAGGTGTGTGTGTGTTGTTGTGTTGGGTTGGTGCAGAGTGAATTCTCAGATTGTACTAACAGTGTATTGTACAGTAGTACAGTGTATAACCAATGTTGCGTTTGATAGTATTGTGGCTGTTGTATTCATGAAAAACAAATTGAAAAGAAAACAGACTTCTTATCCATCAAACTTTCATCTCTTTTACTCTGATTTCCATCCATCATTTTTTGGTAAAGCATGAAAAAAAAACCCAGGAAGTTGGAGCTGCGATTTTTATTTGCGTTTCTCACGAGACAATGTACAGGGACAGGGTCTGTCAGGGAGGAATCTGGAGTGATGGATCCGTTACATGTCTAATTGTTTTTGTTGTGTCAATACGTTGATGTTAGTTTATGGAATGTAAAAAATGTGATAAAAGAAACACGTGTTATGAAGAAATAAAGTTCAATATTGTTAGAGTTTTCAATATTTGTACATTGACTATGGAAGAGAAATATAAACTGCTTGGTAAAAGCATCTCTTGTGATATTTGAAAGTTTGTGGGATATGACAATACAGTAAGGGGGAGTAAGTGTGGGACATTCGATCTGTTGATGGACCCTAAAAGCCTTCTGTTTACCCAACAAATTAGCTTGTATGTTTAAACTGGTGCACTATTGTCTGACTGGATGATCTGCAGTTTGTGTTGGAACATTCCTTTATAAAGGAACAGAAAAAGAATCCATACTTGACCAATATGTTACCATTAGAATAAGCTCTCTGTCTGTTACTTGTTTGAAGATGTCTGTGATGTCATAGGGTTTTTGCGTATTTTTTTCGTCATGACTTTGTCGACATCTTGAATTGATTAATTTATTTACTTGTTTTTCCTGTAGTCAGTACTAAGGGATTGTCTATCGCATGAGATGCTATTTGAATGATAGATTATCAATTGATTATTTCCATTTTAATACTCATGAAAAAGATTTAAAAAAAAAAACCCTTCAAGTTGTTAAAAGTGCAACAGCTAAAAACATTTGTTAAAAACCTTATTGTTTTGAAAAGATTACAGTAAATGACATTTATTAATGGCTTTTACCATTTGTTTTTTATGTCTTCTCCTGAATACGGTTAGTGATAAAGGCATCTATTTTTGTGATAAATAGGACGATCAAAGATTGATGCAAGGCTCTAATAAAGCTTCCTAAGCCCTATTATCTTTCAAATACTTTGATAGATTGTTGTATTTCTTGAGACAAAAAGAAACAATAAAGGGAAAATAAAAGGAATTTAACGGTCTTCTGTGTGAAACCTTTTCACAAAAGTACACATACTTCTGGAACCCATACAACATTGAATGTGATCAAGTCATTGACAATGAGCAGAAAATGAAACACAAAGAAATTGAATTTGATGAGTTTTGATATTAAGAGGGCTGAATGGTCGTGGTCATTTTTAGACTATATTGATCTCTTTAAAAAGAAGAGCTCTGTATAAAGATATAGGAAGATATTCAAATTTCAAAGCTAAAATACATTAAATATTTCTTTACTAAATAATAGTTTATAGCTTAAAATATCTTGCCTAAAAAGTTTAGGTGAATCTGATGGCTAATTTGTTGACCATCTAGCCTCCTTAACAGTTGGAATCTGTTTTATCAACCTAATTTTCTTGCCTTAAATTTTTATTTTCCAGAGTTAATTTCTAAGAATTTGTAAATGTTACTTCTTAAAGATATGAATTAAAAAAAAAATGCATTATCTTTTAACCATATACAATTTATTGCATTAGTTATCTTATACATTTGTAAAGTGTTTATCTTTTATTCTACAGATTGTGGCATCAGAACCGGTGAAAATCAGTTTAAAGTTACGCGTGTTCTTTAGTCAGTACTGGAATATATGGGACTTGGTGGCCATTTTAATGTTTTCTTCGGCAGTCGGTCTTCGAATGTATGATGAAACGAGACAAGCGGCAAGGATTATATACACCCTGAATATAGTTTTCTTCTATATCCGTATACTGGAGATTCTGTCTGTCAACCAGTACTTGGGGCCCTACGTCAAAATCATCGGAAAACTGGTGAGTGGAGAAACCTTCATCTACTTTTACTTTACTTTTTACTTTAAGCCTTAGTTAAAATGATCTGGGCTGTGTTTTACAAAAGAATTTACAGCAAAGTTGTAAAAATCTTTCTCATTGCGTAAAATTTATACAAAAACAATGTAGACTTATTGTAATATCGTAAAATACAGTACATTGGTGAGTTGTGATGTTGTCATTTAACAACCTGCTCCTTTTTGCAGCTGCGGGACATGTCTTACTTCCTGATCATCATGTTGTTGGTTGTGATGAGTTTCGGAATCATCCGTCAAGCGGTGCACTTCCAGGACGAGGAGCCTTCATGGTTCCTGGTTAGAAACATGTTCTTCTATCCATACTGGATGATATACGGGGAGTTGTTTGCTGATGAAATAGACAGTAAGTTGGCAATTTATCTCATTGTATTTTCAGGATTGATACCATTTACAGTCGATCCCTTTTAGATCTGGTTGAATGGTGACCTCATTTCAGAGGAAATATAATTTTTCTCTGGGCTTCTGTAGCAATATTCATATTTGTAATTAAAAGTATGTTAATATTTAATGAAAATCATAAAATTAATTCTTTATAAATTGTTTCAAAATAATAAACCAATCAAGTAGTATTTGTTTGGTAGACATCACAAGTTGTTTAGCCTCAGTATCGTTACGTCTGGTATACGGGTAACAAGTGTTTAAGGTGTATAATCCAAATTCAACCCTCACAATTTGTAATCTATTCCAAAAAAAAAACCAGTCCTCAATTATGTATAATAGAAAAGACATCACATTTTATTTTTCTTAAACATATCAATAGTAAAATTTCAAGATTTTAAAGAAAAACTTTCAAATTGGTGTGAACTTATCGATTCATTACTTGTGATTTTCCTTCAGCTTGTACGGACCTTGACCGTCACCCCAATGGCTGTGTGTATGGATCGTGGGTAGCCCCCTTCTGTATGTTTGTTTTCCTCCTCATCTCCAACATTCTTCTGGTCAACCTGCTCATTGCAAGATTCAAGTAAGTCTCCGACGAACACAATCATTTCTGTCGTAACCATAATTTCAAGGCAAAGCATATCATTCCATACAAAAGCAATGTTCTTTGTTGCTGTAAGAAAAAAATCATTGTGTTTTGCAGTGCAACTTTTATCCGAAACAACGCCAAATCTCGGGAAATCTGGAAGTTCCAGCGATATCAGTTGATTGTGAATTATGAACTGCGGCCCATCCTCCCACCACCCTTCACGTTCATTAGTCATATATACCTCACTTTCAAGTACATCATTCGAAGGTGTAAAGGCAAAAGGGACTTCTTTGACAATGGACTAAGTAAGTTTATGTGATTGCAATGTAATATTATAATGCTAGTATGTAAAAAGTAAGAAGTTCATAAATTCACATTATTTGAATTGAAGTGCAGATTTGAACTAGTATGTTTACTGTATACAAGCAGATCTAAAACCCATTTCCCCTTATTATCTGTGAGCAAATTCAAAATAAAGTTTATTAAGAATGGGAAGCTCTGCGACTTGATTCTGGGTGAAATTTTTTACAAGTGTATTGGGGTTGAATTGAAATAGGATCAAAATAAACTTGTATACAGTCATCATACAAATCATGAAGAAAAATTTGAGGCCTTATTGAAATGATCATGGAGTAAAGATGACATTACTTTTTGACAGAGCTGTTCTTGTCGCCGGATGACAAGGAGAAGCTTCACGATTTCGAGGAAGAGTGCGTGGAGGACTACTTCCGCTACAAAGATTACAAATTCCAGTCGTCTTCTGATGAACGAATCCGGGTCATCAATGAAAGGTCAGTACTTATTCCAGTGTTTAAAGTCATGCAAGTTGTTGGTCTCTTATTCATGTCTTGATCATGAGGCAAACACTATTATATTCTTGAAGCCTAGTTAGGGTTATGTAGTTATATAAATTCTGACTTGTAAAATTTTTTAATTGATTGTAAAGAAAGTCAATTATGATAGGCTGATCATCTGATAATTTGAATGTTAAGGTATTTTTTTACAATGTTATGCTATATCATATTGTTGGTTTATTCTCTACATATTAAACCTCATCTTGCATACCTCTTTCACAGAGTTGAAAACATGACAATGAGAATGGATGACATCAATCAGAAAGAGAACTCCATCAAGCTCTCGCTTCAGACCATGGATTACAGGATGTCTAAGCTGGAGGAGGTGGCGCTCCAGACCAATGATACTCTCTCAGTCCTGCGGACGTACATCGCCAGAAGTGTCCGCCATTTCAGCGGAGCATCAATTGGGAGTCAAGTGCACGAACCCAGCCTAGAGAGCCAGGACTCTATCATAGAAAATGACATGGTGATATACGAGTCGGATTCTTCCCCTTTTAAGGAAACAGATCTGGAAGCTTCGGAGACGACGACTCCATCTTTCACACTGGGCAGGGATTCCCCAACGAACACTTCAGTGGAGACCAATTCCACCATGAGAAGCATTCCCTCTCCATTGTTAGTGCACACCAAAAAACCACTGAAGGAGGAACAGCTGAGCAAGGTCACTGATTTCTCCAAACAGCAGAAACCACCCTCTAAACGAAAACTACTGGATCAAGGTCTATTGAAGAGTCAGAAGCTGATGCCTCTTCAGGAATCGAGTCCAGTTCAGGAATTCAATGAAGGCATTCCACTGACCCAGCGCAGACATGTGTCAACAGAACTAAGTGTGAACATAGAGCTGGCTAATGGAGGCGCTACGTCTGCTCCGGCAGCCACTCATGCATCAGAGGTGGATAAGAATACAAACCAGTCCTCTCTCTACTCCACCGCAAGCATTTCATCAGACACTCAAACCTCTACTGGACTACCCAGTGTCGGGATCGATTCCTTTGCCGATGCAGACATGCAAATGAGAATTTCTCCAGGAAGTTCTCGCCCTCCGTCTTCTCCCAGAATCTCAATAACCTCCGCTGTGTATGGGCAGAGTAAGAATGCTTTCCTAGCTCCCTCCTCTGTGTCTCAGATGACACCCATTCTCACATCCATAAGTTCGGAATACACCACCATCACAGATGAAATAGACACGTCTTGTGTGGTCGACAAGAGCCCAACCGGAAGTCCCACTTCCGCTGGGACATTTTTCGGAGAGGGAGCATCAGATGTGGAGAAAAAGCGGAAACAGTCCGATGTGGTCACAGTGGAAAATGTGAGACTGAAAAATGCAGAGGAACTACAGCATCGCAAGATGGAGCGACTCATTCAGCATCGACTGCGACAGATTTCTCTGGACGAGTCTGATTGCATCAGTGATATCGCTAAACTGGTGGTCAGTGATATGAACCCTCAAGAGGAGAATCACTCAGGACAGGAAGAGGAGGAGGATTCAGAGGATATGAATGGATCCATGGAGAGCCTGGTGATAAATCAGGCCGTCTCCGAAGTCATCGAGATCAAGATCCGACGTCCATCTCAAGACATAGAACCTGCCAAGGAATGATGCTGGCTCTAGTTAGACGCCTGTTTCTGTTAGAGTAGTTTAATTTTAGACTTATGTCGTTCATTTCATGCCAAATGTACAGATTTTTATCATATTTTATGTAATCAACTCTATGATAGCATGCAAGACTTTATTGCAGATAATTTTTACAATGACTCAAAATCAAGCAGAATTTTGAGTTAAAGAATTTAAGGTATCACAGTGTTTTCTGTAATAAAATACAATCAGTTTCATAGTAGTTGTAAAAATAATTAATATTGTCACAATATTGATAAATGTATCTGATCTCTGTGCTCAAGGTTTATTCTATCTGTACATATTACAGTACTTGGAAGGTTCCATGAGAACCTGAGTGCTATATAATGTAGAGACAGTGCAATCTATTTATGGGAGTTCAGTTGTAAGAAGGGTTTTATTTCTGAGAAAAATGTGTACATATATTCATATTATATTTATGGGTGTCCATTACATTTTGTATGTGGGTGTTGAGGATATTCTTGAGTTTTTACCATCGGACTGTGATAAAAACAATCTGTGTCCTAAACCAGACCAGGTATACACTACTGATTTTTACCTCTGTATTGTGAATTTCTTTCATAGACTGACATTGTTGTTTGCTCACAATAATATGGACTTTAAAGTATGGGTAAACTTCTACCGGTATGAATATATATGTATATATGGAATATAGCTCCTATTACATGTACTACTTTTATTACAATTTACATGCACACACACAAATTTGACAGGAACAAAAAATCTATGGTTACCTTCTGCTGTTTTAAATGCAACTGCTTCTGATTAAACTATGTGAGCTGTCTGAACTTTGTTTGAGAATGGCGGCCCTGCTGAGGAGATAATCTCACACAAACAATTCACTATTATTCCTTCATAAAATTGTCCGGACAATTAATACAAAACGCTGATCATTCAGGCATGCTGAAACTTTAAAAGTGTGCAAATTAATTCTAATTCAGATATTTTTGCATGAGGGATGTTTTGTGGCATCTAAAAAATCATATTTTTATTAATATGCATTAAGTTATTTAACATTTTTACTATACATATTTGAATAACTATATTTATACTTATATTTTCAATCTTTACATTATTACTATATGTTTCCTTGTGTTTGTTTAGATTCAATTATTATTGATGTTGGTTTTTTTCTGATTTCTTTCTTCCTTGTATTTGGTTTTTTACATAAGTGTATCAAAATTGAAAAAGAGTTGGCCTCTAATCAGATTTTGTTTACAAAGAGAGTGCTTTTGTTACCTTCTGTGTTGCAGTAGTAAATTTTCTTTGTGTTTTTTTTTCCTTGCATCAAATTTTTGCATGGAAAAAGTATGAATTATGATGTAATACTTGGTGAAACAAACCAAACAGTGTCACTACTGTTAGTGATGGTGCCAAATCATTTCTTCAGGCAGTGTTAACCAGGACTTATAATTAGTCTGTTCATATTTGTTACACATATTTCATTTTGTAAGAAATGATTGTACTATGTACAAGGTTCTGTAAAACAGGTGTTCAACTTTAATTTGTGTAGAAAACTGCTATGTGCTTGCCATTCTAGGAAAACAATTTCAGTTTTCGATATGACTAAATAATAAGTTGGTACTAGTTATCTATCTGAGGGTATAATTTCATGCCATATAGTCACATATAATTGAGATATTTTGTGCTTGATATATTGTTTTCACTACAAAGTTGTTTTGTTTTCATTGGTGTTCAGCATTTACCTCCCTTTTTTGCTGCATATAAAAGTGTCAATCTTCAGAAGAAAAAAATTGTTACAAAATCCCTGAATTTGTTACAAAGCAATAATAAATTTATGAAAAGATACAAGTTGAACTCTTTCTTGTGTTTCCAAAAACAAGCATATGATGGCAGCAGAGTTTGATATTTCTGAGGCGTGTTCAGCAGAGCAAGTGCTCACCGAAATTCCCTATACCTGTAATTTTAGTGAGCACTTGAAAGCACCAGCTCTGCTGCATGAACATGCCTCTGGAATTGGACCATTAATATTCCAAGCAGTGATCTGTAGTCCAAACATAGCTGTCCTCTACCCCTGATTGCCTTATTGGAAATTAGAATATCAAGGTAAAAATATTTAAGAGTACCGGTAATCGGTTTTGGACTTTAAATCACTTCAGCATATCCATGGTATTCAAGATATTGTTGTTCCAGACACTGAAGTTTGACTGTACATGTACCAGATAACTTGGTACTTGTAAAACTCTTTGACATCTGGATGCTGGCTTCAATTGATAAACAGATAAGTAATGATAACAAACGCTTTCATATATGTAAATGTGTATGTATTCAAAAGAAAAAGGTAAAAAAAACAAAACAAACCAACCATCAACATAACGAGGTATAAAATAAAATGTATATAATACATGTACATCACCGATGAATCAAATGATAATTGTAAAAAAAGAACCAACACATTTCATGAGTTTCCAGTGAAGGTATTAATCATAAAAGTGATTCTAGTATCATAAAAAAGAAGAAATGATAATCTCAACAAATACATGTATATTATTTTAAAGTGATTCCAAATCACTTGGAAAAAGGCTAATCCCAACAATTTGAAGCAATGTATTGCACAATTTTGGAAGAAGTTATGTATACAGTATAAAGAAGTGCACATTTTTTAACCTGAGATGAAAAGAAAATACATTGCACAGATTAATCAATAAAAGAAATAAATTCCGCATAACAAATTATGATGTATAATAACACACAGAAACAAATGCCAAACGGGAAGAATCTTTGGGACTTTTCTTTTACTTCATTTCAAACATTGTAAAGTAAAAAAGCTTCACCTTTCAAATTAAGAGTAAATAAAATCATATCTACACTCAAACTTTTTAAATACCATTAGTTAATGAACAAAAATACAAATAGAAAAATTAAAGGGCCATCATGCAATAATAGCAACACACGGTGTATATACTTCAGAACATTTTTGAGATTTGATTTTGAATGAAAAATCATATGTTAAACATGTTCATTACATCTTCCAGTAATAACCTGCTAACAGTACAATATTTGCATGTTTTCAGATAAGTCTGACAAAAATTATCAATAACGTTAAAAAATGATATAAATTTAAATAGATACAAATAAAATGTATATACATGATAGCGTAAATACACAATTATGCAGAACCTTAAAATTGCCACTGGCTTAAAATATACACAAAACTTGGAAAAATATTGTTGATAGATGTGCAATCTTCGCATCATTGCTGGGAAAAAGTATGGCTAACGTAAAATTAGTGTATATTATACATCACCGATGAATCAAATAATTATTGTAAAAACAGAAAAACAAATTTCCAATTGAAGGCATCAATCCTAAAAGCAATTCTTGTATCATAAGAAATAAAAAAAAAAGTAATCTCAACAAATACATTTCCAATTTTGGGCCCAGAGGGCATACAAGATTACAATTATTAGAGAGAAATTTCTAAAAGAGAGATTCTACCTACAAAATAGTCCATACACATACATGAACATGTAACAGCCGGGCAAATGTACAAATATATTATTTTAAAGTGATCCATCATTGCTGGATCATTGCACACTGTTGGATGTGTTGGAAGCTAATGATTTGCTTTCTCATGTTGAGCGGAACTGATATGTACTGGTAAATACACATATAAAGTATTCAACAAAAGGAACACAGGCTGGGAAAAAAAACTGAGACTCCACAATATTTAAAAAAAATTAAAGCATTAAGAGAATTAAGAACCCTGATATGGAACAAAGTTGTAAGATAGTGATAATATGATGAGAAAGAAATAGCATACTTTTACAGCACAAAAAAAATTATTCATACATCAAAATAAAAACCAGTAAGGAAGCATTTGACGAAAAATGTACAAGACCTTCACTAGATGCAAGATTATCGTTAATTTAAGTCTGTAAGTACTGGTAAATAATACTATATCCTCTCTTTTCAAACAAAGCCATTCCTCTTCTTCTTTCCTCTCTAGTTGTGTTTTTGCCATGGAAATATATTTTTATTTTTCAAATATCTTTTATGATGTTGTTTGATTGATTAATGCTTTATAAATAAAATTCTTTTGTATTTGAACACAGAGTTACCTACCTTGGTGTCTGATTTATGCATATTGTAATGTAATTGCAATGCAGTAAATACTGGTACATGTATTTGGGACTAAATTAAATCAGGTCCCTATAGTAATAAGACCACATAGATGTCCATTTGTACAGAATCATACATTCATTACTGGAACTAGAATTTTTCATAATTTTAGTATAAGATTATAATTTTTTATGTAAAAATGTTTCAACAACAAAAAATAAAAACAAAATATCCAAACCCCATGGTACATGTTTAGATGTATGACAATGTAAATTAAATTGATATCAGAAAAATATATCCTTTATTTCCTCACAACACTGCCTCTTTCTCACAGACGTTTGCTTCAGGGACCATGTCACTACTTTTGGCTGAATTCATTGCAGATGTTTCTTGCTTAGTCTCATTATGATGCAAGTTTTCACGTCGAGACTTCTGTCGAGCCAAGATTTTTTCCCTGATTTCTGCTGGACTGCTAGGAGCTATGGACTGCATTTCTGACTCAAATTTCTTAAAAAAAAATAAATCATTGCTAAGAAAACATGTTAAATAAACACATTGAAATATAGATAAATCTATACATATTTGGTTTTTATTAATAATTTTAAGTTCCCAAGTTCTTTTGCGTCCAATTAGATAAAATAGGTCATGAATTCCAAATACAGTAAAACATACAAATAGCCAAGTGCCAGAGATGAACAATGAATGCAATAAATGTACAAAGGCCAGAGGAAATGATACTGACTTTGTTGTAAGCATGAATTCACGAAAAGCATTATTTTGGTGTAGCTATGTTTTACTGTAGCTGCCTCCTATTTGTGATTTTTAAACTACTGTGGGTGAGAACAGTAGGAACACAGTGCCTTAGCTCTAGCTACTCTACCTTCAGTGCCTCCCTCCGTAAAAATTCTAGCTTGGCTCTATTGGTTTCTATGGTTTCTGGAATATCTGGAATGGCATAGGCTATGAGGAACTTCAGTCCCAAAATGATATGCTAAAGGAAACAATATGGCATTAAGGATACACTAGAAACACCAGAAACACTGACTAACTCAATGTTCAATTCAATTTTAACATTTCAAGAAAAAACACTTTTCATGAGTCTAAAAACAAAAACAATCTTTGTTTTTTGGACCATATATTTCAAATTTAAAATCCAGCAAAAGTTTTCAGATGAAGCAAGAGTTATCACTTTTTCGCTGTCAAACAAATTGTTTGGGTGAAGAGGGAAGAATAAAAAAAGAGTTATTCCCCCTTTCAATGATTATTGCCAAAGTGTTTGACCTGCTTCTGTGACAATTAATCCTAACTTTTTTTTTTTTACTTTACCATTGTATATTTTATGTTGAATCTATTCACAGAAGTCTTGGTTGATTACAAGCGTAACAAAAAACTAGAGCCTATATGAAGATAGTTTTACAAGCATACTATTTTTCCTGATATATGATTGTAATTAAAGGCTAATGTTTACACTTCATTCACCATGACAGTACACATTGGATACATGTACTTACCTCTAACAAAACAATGATAATGATGACCATTTCCCGGGAGGCTCCGGGAATCATCCTCTGGACCTGTCCAGACACTCCGATGAGGGCACAGTTCACTATGATCGCTATCACTCCCATCAGCTCCAGGGCATCCTACAACAGTTCACAAACCACAAACCATGAGCCACAGTCTGTCAGAAGTTGAAAATGGCACATGAAGGCTATTACAATGCAGACCTTAAATTATTTAAATGCACACTTTCCCATACTTTCTTAGGGAAACATAGCAGAACCGTTTGATCAACATCCAATAATAATTTGCCAGAAAGTGCCCTTGCCAAAACAGAGTAAAGACTTGTGACCCTAAGCTCTTGAAAGAGGGGTTATTCTGTAACATGTACAGCAGCCATACCTGCCATGTTCCTATGTTTTCTACAGTTTTCCCAAATGGTCTCTGATAAGTCATACAGAGTTTGAATGCATCACTCCTGATCTCTACCACATTGTTCAACAGAGCACAGAAGGCGGCCAGAGGAAAGGCCGAGGAGAAGAGGGTGACATAGCCAAACTGTATGAACATCTCTAGGTAGTCATCCAACGTGTCCTCATACTGAAACACAAATATCTAGAGAATTCACAAGGATATCTAGTTTGTCCTCAAACAATTACCTAAAAAACAGATACTAGTATCTAGGGACTCGGAATAAAATCTTTCTGTCCTCAAAGAACAACATTATACATGTAGATATATAGAGAATTCACACAGATATCTTGTTTGTCCTCAAAGTACAACATAGATATCTATAGAATTCACAATGACATCTAATGTATCCTAATACTACAATTCAGATATCTAGAGAACTCACGTCAAGGATATCTAATTTGTCAACTAATTGCATTACATATGTCTAAAAAATTAACAAGAAAATTTAAATGCCTTATTATCAGAATTTATGCATTTGTGTCTATTAGCATCTTTGTAAATGAATGTTTTATATTGATCTCAATGACCTGTATTTATCACTGTTGAATGCACATGGATTTAGTTTGTACCTGTTTCATGGCACTTTCTACCTCAGCTTGAGTGAGTGAGAGAGGTTTTGTTGGTTTGGTCTGAGAATTCTCCTTAGCTTTCTGATCCTCTCCCTCAATGGCTCCTCTCTGCCTGATCCCCGTAGAATCTGTGACACCATCCATCTCTTTAGATTCTCCCTCCACAGAATTACACTGTTCCATGTCTGAACCATCAGGAGAAGATAACTCTGCATCATTTCCAGGAGATTTGGAAGGATCTGAACTTGGCGAGTCTGTGAATTGTTGAGACGGATTATCAGGAGTAATGAGATCTTTTGTCATTTCATAGCCCACCTTGTACAGTTTAGCTTTCCACTGGAAGTATGGTAGAAATGCCTCCTTAAGGTTCCCTATGATCTGACGTGTGATCAAAATAGCTGCCAGTTGCTGAGAAGAAAGGATACTGTGATAATACTGCTTTAAATAACAATAAATATTGAATACAAGGTTAAGTTTGTACAATGTTTTCACCAAATTGCATTCAAAATGATTCCTTTCTTTTTCAAATTAACTCTGACTTTAAAAAATATTCCATACAATACATAGTTTAATGTTTTCTGTTAGACCTGTTTGATTTTTGTCCAAGGAAGAATGTGTAGGAATAAAATAAAATGATAGCAAAAATTGCCCTATATACAGTCAAATTTGAGGTTCACTGTGTAACAGATGAGAGTTATACCATCATTTTTATTTGTAAAGGAGGAACATAAAATACACACAATTCTAACAACAACAAAATAAGAGGTCTACTACTCACATCACAGAGTCTATCCATATCTCGTAAGTAAAAAGCAATGTAGAAAAGAGACAGGAAAGAATTCACAAACTGAAACTAAAAGTCACAAAATTCAGTGTCAAGTGGATTTCTGCAGATACACCATGAATAAATGATATTTCAAAATGATATTATAGATATGATAAATATCTAAAACTCTAATCAGATCTAATATATAAACTAAATATCATACAGATGAATTTACACACAAATAAAGATATCTCACACACAGTGTGGGTCATAATTCAATGATATCCCAGATATCTCTGAAAAGGGAAATAACTCCTACAAGATATACAATTAAACTCTGCAAAGGGAGATTACTCCTGACTTTTTAAAAATTCCAACAGAAATCTCAACCCATTATAGACTTACCAACACCAGTTTGACAATCAGGTGATTCCAGTAAGTTTCTTCCATTCTGTAATTTTCTGCAAATTTAAAACTTTCAGTTAGTTCTAACTGGCTCACAAAAATTAAAATACAAAATTAGCCTCCATCAAAGCTCTCATTAAAAAAGCATTTTAAAAAGGGAAACAATTGACCTATCTTACCCCAATCATTTAGCCACTTTGCTATAGCTTTGTATATTTCATCTAGAATTCCAATACATACTGCCAGCAAGATCTTAGGAAGGAAAGAGAAAAACCCTGGAACATCCCCACTCTTAACAAGGGAGTTAATCCATTCCTGGACCTATAATAAGAAATCTGTTTACAGTTAGATTTTAATAAAAAGTTGATATACTTATGAACAATATAAATGAAGTATTACATATCTAATAGCATTTGCTGGTAAAGGCAATATATGTGAATTTGTACAATATCTTTCACAAAATAAAGAAAGAAATCTTTCATACCAAATTTCTCCTGCAGTAATTGATTCATGAACTTGCCTCAAAAATCAATAGCATGGTGATGAACACAAAGAGGAGACAGATGAGGATGACGGGGTAGGAGATGAAGTATCGGAATAGGTTCCTCTTCCATGATGGGTAGTATGGCTCCAGTCGGCCGGTCACTGCACTCACTTCTAGTCGACCCTAAAAAACACACCATTCATGATTCAGTTAGGAATAGTCTCACCCTCTTACAGTGACTATAAAAATTTTAATCCGGAGACTGGTCTTCCAAACATGCACTGTCTTTTGCAGTGACCACCATGTACCATATAAATTTTGAAAACTCTTCTCTCTTTCCTATCTTAGCCAAGAAAACATTGATTGGCATTCATCATTGATAAAATTAGTCCTCCATGATGGTTTCAGGAGAGGGAATAATTTCTGAGGTACAATCTCATTAAACAGACATACAAAAAAGCAATCAGTATGGATAAAATATGGATAAAATGAGTCTGCTATTAAGTATACAGAGAAAGGATTAATTTCTGAAGTAAAATCTTGGACAAACAATATGAGGCAGTGCCCCAGTGACCTACCGTGTATAGGGGGCGGGGATCCTTCAGCATCTCCCTCTGGGAGTCCAGGGTCCCCCAATGATAGGCCAGCTCACAACTCTTCCTCTTCCAATGCTCCAGGTACAGGGTGGCCCAAAAAGCATTGAACAAAGCGAAACCAATGAAGAGTTCATCATCCCACTCCTTGTATTTAAACAAAGAAAATAAAATTCAAGTTTATCTCAAATAATTGCAAAAAACCGGACCAACTTTAACAAACTCACTTTTTTTTAATGTCAACAGTTGTGAGTAAAGGTATAAAGTAACAGGATGGATTTTTTTTCATTTACAGTGTTTTGTTAATGTTCATCAACACAAGTTTTATGGGTTTCTTTTCCAGTCAATCTACGAAAGCAGTTCATCGAAGAATATAAATTTATATTAATACATGTTATTGGTAGAAAAATTGTTTATGAATTAGGTTCCTATAAAAAATGTTAACTTTACTTCAAGGGTGAAAGTTAATAGTTTTAGAGGATGGAAATGTAGGGTCCCTGAGGGGAGAGAACCCTTCACTGACCTGGTCAGCTTGCCACTGAGTGACCCAGATCCCCAGCCCCACAAAGGCCGGCATACACAGGGCCAGAGTATAGTGTCCCAGGTAGGCAAAGTACAGGGCGATCTTCACACCAAAGTAATCCTTGATCTTGTCTACAGCATAGAAAATACATGTTGTATAGGCACATTAATAAAACATAGGATAGAAAAGAAGACCTTTCATGTCCCAAGAAAAACATATACGTATGCACATACATAGGAAATAATTACACTTTTATCATTAATTTCTTTATCTATCTGGATGCCATAGCAACAGAAACAAATAAAAGACCAGTTTGGGCAAATAACCATGATTTATTAGGCACACATGGTAATCAAAAATAGCATTAGAATCATGGTAAATCTCCTAACTACAATGGACAATACATATAATAAAAAAAAAAAACTAAAAAAAAACTAGACACGATCTCGTTGCGAGCAACGAGTGGGTCTTCCGTTTGATTATGAATTAATGATAGGGTTGAATTAAAATGTTGACATTTGGTACGAGTTACTATATTAACTTCCTTTTAAACTAATTTTTGGACCTACACTGCAAAATTAAGATTTCCGGAAAAGGCCATTTTTAAACTTCAATATCCCTGCAATGCGTTATCCGATTTTAAAATGGTTTTTAGTTTTGTATTCAGTACAAAAATGTCTACAAAACGTATATGCTTTAAAATTCCAAAAATCGAAATTTTGGAATCACTTCCGGTGACGACCGGAAGTGACGGACGACCTGCTCATATTAAAATTTGATAAGTTTAAAACATATTCTGATGGAAAAAAATTGTAAATTATTTAATTTGAAAAATTTTTTAATCACAATTTTCCAAAAATGCTGTTTGAGCGGACCGGAAGTGACGGACGATCATGGTTTTACCTGATTGGCCCTAAGAATTCAAAAATCTATCATTCCTGAAACTTTCAATTTTCTATCTTTAATTGTTTTTGAGAAAAACGGAGGACAAGATCACTTTTTACAAAAAGAAAAACGAATATAACGGCCGACCGAAAGTGACGTCATCAACAAAATGAACATGATAAAAGACCTTGATATTTTGTATTATTCGTGAAAATTTCATAACAATCCATTGTAGCATATTTGAGATATTTGAGTTTTAAGAAAAATGTTAAGAAAAAAAAGAATAATAATAATAATAGTGAAAAATAGAGAAAAAGAAACCTAACAAAAACAATAGAGTCTTCCATTGGAAACGGAAGACCCTAATAATAATTTCGTCACAATATCACAATAACAATGCAAAATGAAGTTAAAACGCCTTGAAAACAGTAGAATAAATTGGCGAGGCTTTGTCTATGGCGTAATTTTTTGAAAGTGACGCTCAACAATGATACGAGAATGAAAAAGGGGGCACTGACAAATCTGATTGGCTGATAGAAGTTGTTATTTATTAATAAGAAGAATGATTGGATAATTGAGTTTGTTATTTTTTGAAATTATAATTTAGCGAATTTTGATTGGTTAAGGGATACCCCCGCTAGGTGGCGTTAGCATTAGGGGCCTAGGGGGATATCCCTATTGCTGGTCAAAAGTCAAAAACAATGGGCTAATTTGATTGGTCAATTACTAAGGATTATTTAATTCCTTATGCTAGGTAAGGGGCCACAATACAAAACCCAAGAAGGAGATGAGGGGCCACAATACAAATCCAAGATGGCGCTGGTCTAATACTTTACAGAAATTAATAAATATTAAACAAAGTTTAATCACACATATACATTATGATTTATACTTCATTCCATTAATTTATTTTGTTCATTTTCAATAAAGGGGAGGGAACTGACCCAGAGGCTGGGGAGAGAAGAAGGCCTGCACCCAGTCTTTCCTCAGTTCCTCTATAGACCGGGTACAGTGAAGGGGGAACACTTCAGAGATAATCTTATTGGACTGCAGCACAGGAACTAAAAAAAAACAAACCAATATGTTTTAATAGCTGAAGTAGATAACAAGGCTTTATCTACATTTAGATCTACTACATCAAACTGAGACCAAAAAGTGTAATTTTTCAAAATTTCATTTGAATATATGATTACTAGTGAACTTGTAATACATGTATTTGATTGATTGATAGACACCTTGTTGGGGTTACTCTTTTATAAAATACCTATGGATTGGCCCTCTACAAATTTCACTTTCCCAAGTTGCTCCCCCTTGATAGCTCTCAAGTTGTCCAACAGGTGGTGAATAATGCTTTGTCTCTCCTGACTACTGAAAAACTGGTTCTCATCTTCTATGTTGTAAAAGCATTCCTGTTCCTCAAATGTGAATTCCTTCATTCCCCCTCCTAAGTCTTCCTTCAAAAGTTTCTGAATTCCCAGCTCTTCTGCTCCTCTAAGAAGACTAAAAGTAAAAGAAATGTGCATTCAGTGTCTAGATGAACTAGCCACAATAATAAAGGCATCTCCAATTTCTAATCTGCCCCCCCCCCCCCCCCTTTCCACAAAATTGGGGGAGATGGCTACATTATTGCAGCTAAGAAGCTGTGATCCAGATTTAGGACATTTATCCCAATTCTACCATAATACCCCAAAAACTGGTTTCAACTTTATATCAACGATGAAATCAAAGATATCTTTTTCATCAATCTGTATGTGTTGCTACATGTAATTAAAAAACTTAGTTGTCAGTTTAAATAATTAACTTGGTGATTGAAAAAATTCAATTTTGATTCAAAATTAATTGAAGTTATATTATTTTTTCTTCAACTTTTTCAGCAAATAAGAAAATGAGTTTACTTCTATCAAAAGTCATGTATAAATTATCAGCTCATAAATATAATAAGCAAGGATGAAAGAAATGCTGATTGGGGAATTAATTATCAAAGCATCTAAATGATCATTGCCAGATGTCACTAAGCTTTCTGCTCTTTGGCCGAGGATATCAATCTTCTATTAATATCACACGTCTGGATCTCAACAAAGAAGTAGTCAGTGGCTTACTAAGTGTCTGTCTCCATTCACCATGGCCTGGCAATGAAGCCTCTCTCATATGTTAATCTACCTATCCGGATATAACTTTTTATATCTTACACCACCAAATAATCTGACTGTTTCTACTGACTCTTGGGCATATACTGTATAATTTCATCCTGGATAGGTTTTAGGTGTTCAATTCCAAAGATTTCATGACAACTGACATGGGTCATGTTTAATGACAATTTACAAATTACCAGAACGATTTAAAATATGTGTTGTCACAGTCAAACATGTAATATCAATTAAATCAATGACCTTGAATTTTAATATTAATATACTTTCACCATGTTTTTTTTTTCACAGTTCATCTTGTTCAATTTAAGTCTCTCCAATATATTTCAACCAAGGTATATAAATTACTGACTACAAAAATCTTTCAAAAATTACCCTTTAGCCTTTGGTCTTGTAAATAAAAATATCAGATTAAAGTGACAAACTAGCAAAGCACAGCAGGTTTGCTTAAAATTGGTAATTACAATGCAAAGCATAAACAAATGTATGTCATCACCATGGAAATTTTAAAAAACCAAAAGACACCCACCCTTCATATGTAGCAGTCAGATGAAACATGGACCCCTTGGTGTTGCTATGGTGACGGATATGGATAACTAGGTATGGGGAGCGGGCTCTTAGTCGGTCCAGGATCCACATGAGTGTGCTGGTGTCCGTGTCGGCAGGAAAGGTGACGATGACATCACAGTCCTGGGTGGGGATGGTGTTGTGGAGGACATGGCTAGAGGCCACCAGACGACTGGTGGGGATCAACTTCTTACCAAACAACCGCAGGGCTGCAGGGACAGATACAGTAAAAAAAAATAATGGAGTCACTATACCAGTTACTAAGAGAGACTGGTTCAACTCATTAACAAACAACGGTAGGGCTGTGCAAAAAGAAGCAGTTACCAGTACAAAAGTATGTAATGGTGTTGCAACACGTGTAATGGTATTAAGTAACAGGACCAGTACACTAGTTACTGCTTAGAGATATCAGCTTGATAACATCCATATAGGCTGCAAGGAAAGAAACAGTTACAGTAGTAAAGTAATGGAGTCCGGTTACATGTATGATCAAGTTTCCTGTTTTGCATGACATTAAGTTATCCAAAGTAGCAATGAGTGTACCTATATTGTCAATCAATGTGGTTTTTTGGTTGTTGTCTAGTTTTTTCAATACATACAAGATTTATAACTTATAGTTTTCAATTTCTTCTTTAGTTATGATTTCTTAATTTTAATTTCTGAACATTAAATCATGCTGTCCAACTGTCCATTACTATAAATTCTGTGGCTGCTGCTAATGAATTTGTTCATTTTACAAAGGAGAGCTGTACTTGTAGTAGATCAATGCTCTTTCATATGCATTGCTATAGAAAAAAATATTTTAAAACTCTCAGCAATATGGGCCTTCTATTTCCATTTTTTATATCTTAATTAATTTAATTCATTTGTTTTATGTGATAATTGCTATTATCTGTCCTTATACCAAAAAAAAAAAAAATAAGTATTATGATCAAGCTTTTCCTCTGAAAAAACATTATTCACTTATTTGAGGATCATGCTTAAATATATGTCAAAAAAGGCCTTCAAATACTTCCTGCATACTTGAGAGATAATACTTATTTAGACCAGAATCAAAGTGTATCTCTCTCCTGATACAATCAACTTTAAAATTACTGTCATTTTTAGATCTATTGTTTTAAAAATAAAATATTGAATTTATATACAGTACAGACTTGCATCTTCCTTGTTTTATCTGATATAAAGTGTAAAGTGCCCTTATATCTCATGATCTTCCTGTGTAAAATTGCTTCCATTGAGATATGGCATTCACAATAATCTTTAATTTTTAAAAGAATAGCTTTCATTTAATAATTTTGCTTTTCAGTCAACTTTGTAATATATTCATTGTTCAAGCAAAAAAAAAATCAATTCAACATTTCATTCAATGATTTTAAAAAATAATTTAAGCTCTTCTGTGGGATAATTTTGCCCCTTGGGGGTGAAAGGCCTATTCTAAATAACTTTTCTATAGGAATTTAAGAAGTTTGAATTTTTAAGGGGTCTAGACTCCCCCCCCCTCCCCTCCCATTTGACTCCCTAGATCTGTGCATGTAATGCTGACTTGTGTAAGGGAGTTATTTAATAACTGTTCAACATATACATCTGTTTGTACAAATTATTTTTTGCTGTTGTCAAAATGGTTCTGCTGATGTATTTGTTGAATATTCAGTCGTGTGAAATCTTTGTGTTCATTACTGTTATTTTTTATAATTAAAAAAAGTCCACATATTGCACAATAATAGAATATAATCTATACAGTACACAACTAGAGTCGCATAATTTAGTTTTCCTTTTATTTATTTCTATTTTAAACCAGTTATTGTCCTAAACAAATGACAATTGGATTTCTACATGTACATATTTCACTACTATATAAGCAAATGTTGCATTTGGACACACAATGAGGTAATCCATTGAATAAAAATATTATGAATACTAACTGATACAGTATATATGTTCTGTATCTACACCTATTACTGTATAACGTTGTAATACCGAGTACATTCCTAAAGACAATGCATACTATCAAACACACGTGACATGCATAATGCTTGTATGTATATGCATGCACCGATGACCAATATTACACCTGAATGAACACCATTCGTTCTTCAGTAAAATATTATTCTGCTTGAGTAGCTTAGCTTCGATGCAAATATTATTAATCAACAGTAGGACAACTTAAGAAAAACTGATACTCACGAAGTTTACTTCGTAGCTTCGAAAGTCTCCTCCCTGGCTCCGTGGACCGAAACTCGTTCATTTTCGTCTGTTATGATCAACCCATTCGTCTACCATTTTGGACAATGTTTATAAACAAATCACATGATCATTATGACGGGTGGCGGGAAATATGAAAAGGAGAGAGAGAGAGAGAGAGAGAGAGAGGAGAGGGGAGAGAGAGAGAGTTGAAATTACGTACATTGTTCATAGGACTGTGATAGGGTGATTAATAATGAAATTATGATTTTACTATAAAAATATCACCCTATCACAAGACTAAAATATATCTAATTGCTGATATGACTTTGAATTTGGGATCATTTTTGTCTTCGGGAACAAATAATAAAGAACTCCACCATCCGACTACCGAGCACCTGTGGTCATGGTGGTAAGCAACCAAAAATGTAAGAAATATAAAGGTTAACCCGTTTTGATTAATTTTATTTTATTTTGAGAAAAATTTCCTTTCATTCCATAAAATGCTTTCTTCGGTTGTTGAATGGAGGCCATTGCAAAAAAATACATTTATTTTTTCTGCAATGATCACTACCTACGTATAACCTTGTGTGAAGCACCAAAGAAAGCATTATTGTTTACTACCTCTCTCTCTCTCTGAATGATCACTACCTACGTAATTTGTGTGAAGCACCAAAAAAGGATTTTACAGTTTATATTTACTCTCTCCCTCTTAATCCAACTTCAATCATCAAACGGCAAATTAAGTATGTGATTTATGGTCAATAAGTATGTTGCAAAGAAGGAACAGGCCGGTATATAGTTTCCTTTGTTTTGATGCAATTGAAGAAAATAATAAAATGTAGGAGTTATATTTTTAAAGATTGATCAATGTGGGTTATGTTGATTCAAAAGAATACAAGTTCTGCCAATGGACATTGAAAACCTTTTAAATTTTGCAGGTCTGGAGGGATTAAATTTTTTTTCTTCTTTCTACAAGCTACTTGCATACCAATTCTCACCATCCAGCCCTCGCATTCCAATTTTGACCATTCAACCTATGCTGTGTAAATTTTGGCCACAAAGTTTCACAACCAAACGCTTCTATTTAAGTCCAGTAAGATTTAATTTCTACTTATGAAAAATTGATTTTCATTCTTCTAAGAGAGGATACACGTCTGTATCTACCGGTAGCTGCATTAGCAATAAATTAAAATAATGTAGTCATCTCTGGATTTTTTTAATCCGATTTTTTCTATTGCAGCTAGTCGGTATCTTACCCATTATTTGTCTACATATTGACTGGCAAAGATCAAAACAGAAATGTGCTTAAAAGCCACTGAACAAACCTGATCAAAAATGTGAATATAGTGAATTTCATTACATTTTCCCCCACAGACACCTGACATTATATATTTTTCTCATATTGAAAAAAATATACCCCCTAACTAATTAATATTATTAAGTAGAGGGTATATTTTTTATATCATGAGAAAAATATATAACAGCAGGTGCCTGTGTTTTCCACCAATCTACAGTAATAAAGAAAAATAATAACATCAGCAGAATTTTGTTTTAATTCTCTAGAGTATAACAAGAATAATGAACACAGACATTGGTAAAGTATTGAAATGAACACAAATGGTTTAAACAAAAAAATTGCACTTGATACAAATTCAGATGTAGTCAACTTGAACTAGTCGACTTTTCCTTTGTGATGTTTATCATCCTGAGCTTTAGAGCCATTCAAACTTCTAATGAAATACAGAAATGTAGAATGAATCAGTCTTGAACATTTGAGGATCAAAGTTACTGCTCCCACTAAAAATATGAGAACAACTGCCGAAATACACAATATTGTATACAATGTCAGTTCATATGTCTGGGTTGGCATTTTGAAATCCTGGATAAGAAAGCGAGTCATCAGAGATTTATGCCTGAATGTTCAGATACAGAGTAAGTTACATGCCAATAGGCAATGGTTTAATTTAGATGTTTTGTTCTGCAATGATAATATATTCTGTTTTGTTTGTAAGATAAGGCCTGTTTCAGATTGGTGACAAATCATGTGCTAGAGAATTCCTTTTCCTGAATGAAGCAACATCACAAACTGCCTTCCTATATCCGAGTTGATCTTCATACAAGTACTTCAGAAAAATCTCTGCTGATTTTTTAATTCTGAAAATAAAGTGATACTAAGATACATATCCAATAGAAAGCTCTTGGTCTTTCTTATATTTTTAATTTGGGGTTGTAGACAGAATTCCAATGCAAAACTTGGATATTTTTGTAATACAAAATCTCACTAGACCTGACTAGGTAGATGAGGCATTTCAAAGAAAAATTATTGGGATTTTGTCATTCTTGCTACTGAATTTATTTTTGACTCTTAGGTATTAATGAATATTGAATAATCAAGGAAAATGATGCAATTACGTGTTGGGAATGAATACTGGTTCTGGTCCAGTTATCGCCAAAGACCAGTTTTCAGATAAATTGAGAGTCTAGGTTTTCTGAGATTTCTTGCATTGTTTGTTGAGCGATTAAGAAATAAGCATAAATTCTAATCTCAGATTTTTGTCAAGACTGAACGTTTTTTACTGACTACATCTCTTCCGAATCTCAGGACCAGCACAACACATGGGAAATCTTGACCTAACTTTGGTCTTCGTTTATGATAGAGATAACATATATGTAAGAAATTACCAAATACAAAAAAATAAAACCTTTAGCTGAAAACTGAAACTCAGAAAATATATTGTCTGTCCTAAGTTACTATTTCCATCACTTTCAGGTGATTTTTAATGAACATGATGGATATTATAGCGAGCGAAGCGAGCTCTACTGGCAAGGCGTGTGTGAATTGAAAAATTCAGACCAGTTGCACATTCATTCAACAGATTTTTTTGGTGTCAGTTACTCGGACCAGTAATGCCCTGTTTTTATCGGACCAGCAGTTCCCTGTAAATTGGTTTCCCATTTCACGCTCTCATGAGAACAAGCAAGATAAAAATAATTAAAGACTATGTACATGCATTGTAAATAGCTGACACAACGTACACAGATATATACATAATTCCATTACATGAGTTATCGCCCTTTAACCTCTGTACACTTTCAAATACAATTGAGTAATGTCGCAATGGTTTTCTTGCACATTGATCTGTCAGAATTTTTAGGCGTCAGTAAATTTCGACCCACAATGCAATTCCATGCATTGCAAATGGTGTTCTCACGTTCTCACAAAAATCAAAGTAAAACTTTTGAGAACCAGATAAAATGTGTAATTGCAAGAACGTCATGCTTTTTAGGTAAATAAAACAGTATACTATGTGTAGTTTTGATAATCAGGGGAGTATTTAAAGAGCCAGAAGACACAAAACTGACGTGAACTCCGACGTCACAATTATGTTTAAATAAGGGGAAATAACTCTAACTCTAATTACTGTGAATTGAATAACCGAAATCTGAAATTCTCTCAAAATCATGAAAAAGCTAACGGATGAGAACATTTCTTCAGAGATATGAAAAAATTGTAACTTGTACTCATTTGAATGTTCACATTTAATAGATTTTAAGAGGATTCCGGTGATTTCTGCAAATTTTGGGTATTCCTGACCATTGATTTTCAGGGGAAGTTTTAAAATAAAGCCTACCAAACAACACCATAAAACCTAAAATGTCAAGGTGAACTGTTTTCAATCATTTTTAAAAAGGAAAAAATTCTGAATTGACCATTATGTTAAAATCTTTATTATTCAACGACATTTTATCTAAGATTAAGCTAGTTCTACTCATAGAATCATACATGTAAATCAAAAAAAAAAACTTGAAGTATTGCTTATATACTGTAGCGTAAAAATTATGGATAATAAAAAGAAGATATATTGAATATTTTATTTAAACTCATTTACTTCTTTGCATCCATTTGTAAAATCATACTATTTTATAATTAATTTATTATAATGATACGTATATACATATTTAATCATAGGCTGCGCTCGCCCCAACGGTCGCACCGTAAAACATATTACAAATATCTGTCAAAAATACAATGAAATTGATGAAAGAGAAAAAAAATCCAACATTTCTAGAAAGCTCATCGTTTTTACCCGGAGAAATTGATGGGAAAGAAACACAGGGATTTATTATGGGAAAATCTGACATCTTTTATCATTCGGTTTCAAAAGAGAAATTTTGGGATCACAGCGTATAAGTGGTCTATAGAAAATTAATACAACTTTGCATTTGCAGCTTAAAATCAAATATTAGACAACTCTTACTTACCTCTGATCAAAACATGAACCAATAGCTTAAGTTAGCCTTGAGATTTCATGTAATAAAATACAATAATCTGAAAATGGTAAACATCGAGTTTTCGTAGGAATTTAATTTCGCTGCGTAAATGTTAAAATAGTTAACGTCGAAAACAATTTATCCGGAATTAGAATTTAAGCGTGCGCAACGCATGAATTATCCATTTTATTTTCTTTTTCATGATTTTGTCGTTGTTGTTTTTGTATATGAAGTTGTACATATGCAGTTTTCCTCAACGCATATGCAACTTTGTTTTGATATTTTTTTGTAGTTTTATAAACTTGAGTGCAAGGGCTTTAAATACTACTGCAGTACGACTGACTTTAAATATGAATACACATTTCAGATGTTTTTCAAAAGAGCAATTTTCTCCAGTTTCAGATTTCCGCGTGTTTAGTAATGCTACAAATTCAATATAGACATCTCTCTTGTTGATAGAAGGATCGAGACATATCATTTTATTTTTTATTTTAAGAAGTATTTTATTATATATATATTTGAATTTTGTACGATAGGTTAATATTATCAATAATATTGGAAAGAGGTACCAAAAAAATATAAGAAAGAAAAAAAAAAGAAGAGAAAAAAAAAGTAGAAAAGTAAAGATTAGTTGCTACGAAAAAAACACCCCCAAAAACTTAGCAGATGAGTAGAAAAAATATAAAGAAAATGATAACAAGGTCACATAGATGAAAAGCTAGAGTAAGAATAACAAATACAGCAATAAAGAAAAAAAAGGAGGATAAAAAAAAGGCCAATGTTACCCATTTCGATACATATTATATACTTAGTATACATGTTTACATGGCTTACTTGAATTAAAGTCTGTCTGTAGTTTTGATAAAGAAATGAATTTTATCAAATAACAGTAAGTGACATGATATTGTCATTCATATACCTAAATAGAGAATGCCTTTGTTGGGCATAAAATGGACAATGTAAAAAGTAGTGTTTGGAGTCATCTACAAATCAATAAGGTGATGTGAGTTGAGGTCATCATTTAAGTTACTACTGTTATTTCTCAAATGGCAATGCCAAATATTTTCTAATCTTTTGCCATGATTAAATGATTACTGCATATTCAATTTTTACAATTAATATTTTTAGGGCTGTTCTTAAATGCTGATACTGTAGTTATACTTTTTATATTTTGTGGTAGATTGTTCCACAATGTATTAAATTGTAGATGGTACAAAACTATTGAAGTAAGAACTAAGATGTTCTTGCAACTGGAATGCAATAGATTAAATTGTTACGAAGATTGTAGTTACTTTGTGGGGGGAAAACATTCAACGAACACATTATATAAGTATTCAGGGGCATAATTGTTTAATATTTTGAATAAGAATATTAATTTGTGGTTATTTCTACGTTTCTTAAGTGTTTTCCAGCCAAACTCCTGATATAAGTATTGTTTAGATGAGGATCTTCTAAGACCAGTAAATATTCGTGCAACTTCGATCAATCTGTATACTTTCTAATAGGTTACTTTGTTCATCTGTACAATTGTCCCAAACTACATTACCATACTCTAACAAAGGACGTAGATATTTGATATAAGGTGTGACCATCCCCCATCTGATTGCAAGGTAAGTCCTAAGTGACAGTAATTATTTTTTTTTTGTATTATATAATGTATTTTATATGAAGTGTTTCCAAAAATGAATTGAGGATGTTTGTAGAGAAATTAACATTTATATATTTTGTTTTTATTAAAATCTACCAGCCACTGTTTAGAATATTGTTTGATTATTTCAAGATCAGTTGTTAATGATTTAGCTGCGTCGTTATCACTATCATCAACTACTACAAAGAGTGACGTGTCATCTGCAAAGAGTCTAACTTGGTTGCTTATATTTTCAACAACATTATTAATGTATATAAGAAAGAGGAAGGGTCTTAGTAATGGTCACTGAGGTACTCCAGCATTAGTACTTACAATTACTGAAGAATAGCCCTCGATGATCGACAACCTTTTGTGTTCTATCAGTGATATAGTTTTCAATCCACGCAAGGATTTCTCCTCTGATCTCATATTTTTGTAAGTTGTAAATGAGACCTTTATGCCAGACCTTATCAAACGATTTTGGTATATCACAATATATTTTCCTTTGTCGAGGTTAAATATTATACTATAAATTTCAGTAAGTTGAATGATTAATAGTGGACTCAGAGGGTTGGAATCCTGATTGGTTTTTACGTAAGAGATTGTGGTCCTTCATATAATTGTTCAGGTTTTTGTTGAAAATAATTTTTTCCAGTATTTTACATAAAGTGCATGTGAGTGCATTTGAACTATAGTTTGAGGGGTCCTCAGAGTTACCTTTGTTTTTATATACAGGTGTGATACGTGACAATTTCCATATGAGTAGTAATTGTTGGTTTTGGAGTATAAGGGTAAATAACTTAATTAAGGTGGCTCTATACACCCACAGTTTATTCCAATATTCAATAGAAGACCACAAAACATATACTTATCAAATATTAGAGTGATGGTAGTGATACCATAGGTATTTTAAGGAATTTTAAAATGTTTTTTCGTGTTTTTGTAAAATAATCTTTAAAAAGTCAACTATTAAGAAATTGAAAGAAAATTGTTCGTCAAATGATGGATATTTCCTTCAGAAACATAAAAAAATATAACACTTCATAACATTCAAAAATATTATTATTGCAAATTTTTGAATATTTCCACAAAACATATAATCTTCATATCTTCTTTCTCTGATGACAAATCATCTGAAAAAGCTGCTTGATATTATAAGAAAGTGTATTTTAATAAATGTGGCATAAAAAATTGGATGAAAATCATTACAAATAAACACAAAATTTTTTAAAAATTTTATTTGGTATAAAAGTTCCTCAGGTAAGAGTTATCTTTCCTAAGTGCAACTCCCAAACACCTTAGGAACTTTTCAATTTCCGAGTTGGAGAAAATTTCCTAAAATTTTTTTAGGAATGAAAAATACAAACATATTTTACTATAAGCCTATATAAGTAAATATATTCGCTGTAATGCAAAACTAAGTCAAATAAATGTGGAACGCATGGCTTAGTGGTTATGGGCGTTAGGCCAGTAAACGAAAGGTCGCTGGTTCAAACACCGCTGAGGTCACTTGATGTTGTGTGTTGTGCACTTAGACAAGGCACTTCATCTACATTGTCTCGGTCCACCCAGCTGAAATTTTGTACCTGCGATAAACTGGTGTCCCAACCATGGGGAGTCAATGAATCTCATCCATCCGCTAAGCACCACGGAAACTGGGGATAAGCACCGGCCCTATGCGCCTTCATGGCACGGAGAAGGATTTTAAGCCGAATAAAAAGAGGGGGAAATTAATTTATAGGATTTATGTATTCCAACCTGAGAGAAATATATCTACATGAATGATGTACATATTATATTTTTAAAAATAATAATACGGTAATTACAAGTGCAATAGAATTTAAAACATCGTACTGTAAATAATGAATTTTCCAATTATCAAATTAAATTTATTCTTTAACAAATTTTTCAAAAGAGCGGTTCCCATACAATTCGCCCCAGTTTAAATCAGCCAGTGCCGGAAGTACATGCTTCCAGATTTACTTTTTTGCGTACTGCGTCATCAAAAAGTGGTGTATAGAGCCACCTTAACAAGTAGACAGATAATTGATGGTATAATATTTTTAAGAATTTCAGATGAGATTCCGTCTGGACCTGGAGGTTTGGTAATATAAAGATTTGATAGTTGGTCAACAAAATCCTAGACTGTGATGTTTGTTAGGAGGCCCAGAGCCCTGATGTGTTAGCCTGGGTTTATTGGGTGTTTTAATATGGGATATGCCTGCAAATTGTTTATTACGTTCTGATGCTTTATCTCTTGGGTGTATATGTATTTTATCATTTGACTTTTTTGGAGGTGGCGCTTTTTTATTGTTACACTTTGATAATGATTTAACTATTCGCCACCATTTACCAGGAGGAATTGATTTGTCTAATATTTGTGAAGAAAGGTTTTGCTTATATTTATTTTTTTTCAGTGCGAACCATGTCAATAGCCTAGTTTCTTAGGCAACGATATTAAAATTTTACTCCATTGGTAGTCACTATTAGTTTTTTAGCTTTATAATGGATCCTATTGCGTTGACGCATTTTACGTCCTATGGCGTTGGTCATGAATGGTTTATCAGAAGGGTGAATAACAACTACATTGTTTGCCATTAGATAGCATATCAATGTTGAAACCATGGGTAAACCAGTTTCTACAACATTTTCTAATGATATTGCTGAATGGTCTTTTCGTTTTCGAATGCATATGGGCTTAAGTCACATTACACGAGAATAAATCATAGCAGAACATACGACATTATTTGCGGGCGTACTTCTTGCCTCTGGTTATGACGACACTGCCATCTTACTAGTTGACGGAACATGCATACAGATACATGGAAAAAAACGCCAAATATAGCTTTCAGAGAGGATCCTTTAGTAAATCCAAAGGCCGATCTCTTGTAAAACCAATGATGTTTGTTGCATCAGATGGTTACACTATTGATATCATGGGTCCCTTTCTAGCAGATTGCAAAAACAATGATGCTAATATTTTGAATAAAACTAAAAGATGCAAGTTTACTAAATTAAAAGAAAATTACATTTTTATAAGATGTTATTGAGTCCGTAGGTTTGAGAACTGAATAGATATATATTATGTTATGATAAGAAAGATGTTGTCACTTTCAGCAAAACATTAGAGAAAGCTACAATGAAACTTCTCAGTAATGGCACCCTTTAAAACCAGCACCCTTATCTATCGGATACTATGGTTTCATTAATATTCAAGGGTATCAATTTTCGTGGATAAAGTGAAACTCGGTTTCAAGGAAACGTAAATTCGTGGCCATTGACCCTATCAGTACAGACTGTTAGTAGAACTTGCACTTCAATGAACATTAATTTCATGGATAAACTTAACAACGAAATCCATGAAAATTGGTATTCAACGAATATTGATCCATAGTAGCTATTGCCGCTGTAGTGGTAAATGCTTCTTCTTCTGCAATGAAATAATATATGGGACTCTCGAACCACCCTAAGAAATATAATTTATCATAATCATCATCCAATAGTTTGTTGTTGTTTTTTGTTTAGAGATTAGGTTGTACATGTACATTCTTCCTGTTTCTAATCGTTCATGAAAATCAACGCATATGTAACTTTGTTTAGCTTGTCGATCTAATTTGCTGTTCTCGTATTTTTAAGGACATGAACAATCATATTTCTAATGCTTCCTAAATGCTTTGAAATAGAGATTTAAAAGCTTGAGTACAAAGGTTCCAAATATTAGGAACAATTATGAATACACTTTTGTTAACTCCAGTTTAACTCCATGCTGTTCTCAAAAGGACCTTCTCTTCAGCATTAGATTTTCGCGTATTTAGGCATGCTATGAGGTCAACATAGACGAAACATTTATACCATTAGTTGGGCTAGATACTTTTTGATATTTTTTTTAACACAACCATATCTCTCTCTCTCTCTCTCTTTCTCTCTCTCTCTCTCTCTCTCTCTCGTTGAGAAATGCCATTTGATCTTAGATGAATGCGTCTTAAAAATATTTCTTTCGGTCATATTACTTTTTGTTCAAAGAAAATAATCATTTGCTTCAACGGTTGAAAAAAATATTTCATATATACAACAAACGTATGTATCTGTAGAAAGGCTATCAAGAAATTGTTTTTAAAAAATCAAAATAAAATGTTGAAACTGTTTACGAGCATGATGTGCTACAATTAAAATAAGTTGGGTAGATACATGTATATCAAAATTTAAAATGCATATATGAGATTCCTCGAAAGGTCTGAGTATGGGCTATGGTACGCAGTTGACCGTTAAGCCTGTGGGCCTCTTGTTTCAGATTTCAGAGCTTGATCTTGCAATCTGTCAGATATATATTACTTTATGGTAAAAACAAAATTTTGTCACTTTCAACAAAACGTTTGTGAGAGCTATTAGCTATTGTCGCTCTGAATGCTAATTGATAAATGCGTAAACTGCTAAATTTATTTTTTCAAAATGTTTTCACAGAGATTAAAATTACAGCTATGCGTCCTTCCTTAAATTTGGTCATTTTGTTTTTGAGGAAACTTAAAATAATCATAAAACTCTTAAAATACAAATTTTTACACTGGATAAAATCAAAAATATTAGACTTAGTCTAAGCATTAACAAATGGTTTCAATTTTATAGGGTATCATTTTAAAGGACTTCCTTTTCTAAACAAAGCAATAATTAAATATCCGGACGCCATAATGTTGCATTTTAAGCTCGCCATACTGGTACCTTCGATGCAGTGAACTTGCCACAATGGTGTGTGTAAAATTAACAATTCTATTGACAGTTCTGGGCAATTTACAAAGCGAACATTCTGGTAAGTCATATAGAGGACATTTTGATTAAGATTTTAAAATTTTGATTTAAAATTTTTAAAACAATTTTTAGTTGATACATAAAATAAAGACACTTCTCTCTCTCTTTTTTTTGGATGAGTTGGGTTGTTTCGACTGTTGCCTGTATCTCAATCTGATATTAAAAAGAGGTCTTTGAAGCGTGCGCAACGCATGAGCTATCAATTTGATTTAATTATTTGCATAAAATAAAATATTTTGTTTAAAATGCACTAATTGATACTATATATTTTCAGCTCGATACTATCTAGCTTGCAGCCAGTACATAAGTGTTTTCCAGTTTCTCGGGGGGAAAAGCATCTTTGGCATGCTTTTTCGTAGATATTTGATATAAAGTGTGACCATCCCCCCATTTGATTGCAAGATAAGTCCTAAGTGACAGTAATTATTTTTTTTGTATTATATAATGTATTTTATATGAAGTGTTACCAAAAGTGACTTGAGGATGTTTCTAGAAAAAATAACATTTATATATTGTTTTGTTTTTATTAAAATCTACTAGCCACTGATTAGACCACTGTTAGATTATTTCAAGATCAGTTGTTAATGATTTAGATGCATTGCTGTCATTATCATCAACTACCACAAAGAGTGATGCGGCATCTGCAAAGAGTCTAATTTGGTACTCCAGCATTAGTACTTTCAGTTCCTGAAGAATAGCCCTCGATGACAACCTCTTGTGTTCTATCAGTGATATGCATGTAGTTTTCAATTTATCCAAGGGATTCTCCTCTGATCCCATATTTTTGTTTTTTAGATGAGACCTTTATGCCAGACCTTATCAAACGCTTTTGATATATCACAAAATATGAACATAATATATTTTCCTTTGTCGATGTTAGATATTATAATATTATACATTGTGGACTCAGAGGGTTGGAATCCTGATTGGCTTTTACAAGAAGAGCTTTGTGTCCGTCCTTAATTTGGTCATTTTGTTTTGAGGAAACTTAAAATAATCATAGAACTCTTGAAATACAAATTTTTACACTGGATAAAATCAAAAATACTAAACTTAGTCTAAGCATACACATGTTGTTTCAGTTTTATAGATAAGTGGGGACTTCCTTTTCTAAACAAAGCAATAATATCTGGACGCCATTGCATTTTAAGCTCGTCATACCTTCCATTGCACTGAACTTTCCACAATGGTGTATGTAACATTAAAAATTCTGATGATAGTTCTGGGCAAAAGAGAAAATTCTGGTCATATAGACATTTTGATTAAGATTTTAAAATTTTGATTTAAACTTTTTAAAGCAGTTTTTAGTTGGTACATAGATTAAAGACACTTCTCTCTTTCTTTCTTCTTTTTTTTTTTTTTTTTTTTTTGGATGAGGTGGGTTGTTCCGTCTGGTGCCATGTATCTCAATCTGATATTAAAACGGGATCTTTGAGCGTGCGCAACGCATGAGTTATCAATCTTTTTTCATTTGCATAAATATCTTTTTTATAATGCACTAATTGAGACTAAATATTTTAAGCTATAAACTATCTTGCTTGCAGCCAACATATATATTATTTTATACAGTTTCTCGGCGAAAAAAGCCAAAAAGCTTATAACTATGAAACGGGCCTATATGGCCATCTAAAATGAACCATCATTTTACTGTACTTATATTTTTTCTTTGTACAGATATACATCTGAAGTTTTAGTTTCATTTTCATCCAAAGGCACTTCTTATAAACCTCGGAGTAAGTTGAAGCTATGATATCCATCCAACCATCAAATTGTTAATTTTAATACGAGTATGCCCTTGCAATATAGAAATCTTTTATTGACCTCCTTACTTCGAATACATTTGCTTGTGGCACACTTCCAAACCACGTGACCACTGTAACTCCTATGCTTTGCCGGTGTAACGACGAAAAGTGACCCCCGTAGAATATTGACCCGGGGGTCCAATTTCTACGGAGAAAACTGACCCAGGGTCAGTATTCTATGACAAGTAGGGTCCTTTTTCTACAGTAGAAAACCATTCCAGACCTGTTGATCTACGACCCCCCACAGGTTGAAACTGACCCCAATAGAATTTTGACCTCGCTTATAAACCACATAGAAATTTAAGAAATTAGAGCCGGATACGTGTTGCATTCATGTTTGGCCGGGATTGGGGTGGGGGTGGGGTGGGGGGCATCAAAAGCATATGAAAGATAAGGCAGAACTATGGAAGTGCTTCCCGTTTTACCCTGTTACGTATATAACATTAGTTTCAACTTTGAACAGAGCGATGTTCATGTTTATCTTAAAGTACTCGTCAGCTTGCATTGTGGAACCCCTTCGCTAAGCCTTTTTAGGGTTGTGTCTCCCCCTGAAGGTACATGCATGATGAAGCGCTCGCTTGCGCTCCCTTTTTGGAAGCGACAACTCGCGTCTGCTCGCTTTGCTGAATAGGCCCCTCATTATAGAAGATGATTTCATAGACAAACCTAAGTAATGACCTACGTACGTATTGCATATTTTAGAAGAAAAAAAAATCCAGAAGACAGGTGTGAAATTTAAACGAATACACCTGACTTTTTAGTATCTGTTCTGTTTAGCTATTGTAAATGTCAGAGAACCAAACAAAACACCGTCACACTGACAGACTTGCGCAAACGTTACACATAATGTTTGATAACTTTAACTTCTAACTCTGCATCGCCGCCATTATACATTCTGTTAAGTTGTGTAAGTACAGACACGTAGCATCGTTTTTGATAGTGGAAGGGGCAGACTTGACAAGCATAAAGAAAAAAAGGGGAAAACTTTTATCGCCAGTCTTCAGAATCCTAATGCGTGGGAAGCAATTTTGGAATTTTTTTCTATTATTATTACCTGCTCCCAATCTACGTGTAAACTTAAAAATGATGTGAGAAAAAGTGTGTGTGTGTGGGGGGGGGGGGGGGGGGCAGCCCTACCTCCTCCCCCCCTTCTTGATGCTACGTGCCTGATTATTGAGATTCCTAGTTAAACGAGAGTAATTAATATTCGCGTTATTCGCGTAAAATCGCGAGAAGCCACCCTCGCGGATTTTAAAATCTCGCTAATAGTTTCTGTGAGTTGAGAACTATATAAGAAATTAGCGTTCGCTTATATTCTCGCGATTTAATATACAACGGCATGATCGCGGTATTAAGTACTCGCGTTAATTAAATAATGAGTCTACAGTAGTTAACTAATTTATTACTTATAAGCTGTTTATGCTCAGTTAGGAAAGAGATTATCAGATCACTCCTTTATATAGTCAAGTTTACAATTATCATCCGTTTGGAGTCTTACAGGTTCTTATATAAGAATAGAAAAACTTTAACACGAAGGTATTTTATCTAGTTGTTGATGTTAGTTATATAAGGGTCAATCTTTTTAATCAGGAACTGAATGAGGACCAATGTACTGATGCTTAATGACAAAAACTCAGTTCAATTTGGTTATACATGTAATTAGGATCTTAACGTTTTCCTGATTTTACCAAAAAAATCTTAAAAGCTTTGCTTTACCTTTTTTTTATTTGCAGTAATAATTCACAAACAAGGGATGAAAAGATTTATTGTAAGAAAAGTCCTATAATCTATAAGTATCAAGCAGGCATTATAATCCCCCCACCACCGCCACCACCATCACAACCACCCCTGTATTTACCATAAAGAAAAAAATATTGGACGTAACACAAGTAAACATAAAATATGTAATAAAATAAAGTCAATATTCTATGGGGTCATTTTTTACAACCCACACGGAGAAAAATAACTCTAAGGCCATACTTTCTACGATGTAATCTAAGTATTCTACAACCAAGACTGAAGTGGGTCATTTTTCTACGTAGAAAAATGACCCCCGGTCAATATTCTACAGGGGTAACTTTTCGTCGTTACATCGGCATCAAAGATATGCCGTCATCTTGACAATTGCTTAGTTTTTATTCACATATGTACATGCATGCATAAATACATGCGTTTAATGACAAATGTTGTGTATATATTAATTTTTAACTCTCTCTCTCTCTTCTCTCTCTCTCTCTCTTATTCAAGTCACGAGCGTTGAATGTCTTACATGTAACTTCGCCTACTACGATCTGATCGGACAAGAGTTAGTCAAATTTTTTCATCAGGTGGCGGAGATGTTACAGCAATGCATAGCTTACGTAGTTCACCGACCTGCATGGGGTACAAGGGTCAACCCAGAATGATGTCGATACTAAATAAGTACATTCTAATTAGCACAATCGGCTGCAACTATAACGACCTCGAATATTCAGCGTGCTAAAAAAAACAACAACAACAAAAAAACAAAACAACCCCAACCCCCCAACCCCCCAAAAAACAAAAACAAACGAGGAACCTCTTTTTAAATCTGATGAAGCCCTGCTTCGCTCATCTTCACAATGTCAAGGTTTAGTGATTATGGAACTCCTCACAAACTGCGTGGAGTTCCGTAATCACAAAACCCTGACATTGTGAAGATGTAATTCGCTTAGTCACCTAAGCTGTTCGAGATCTCTCTCTCTCTCTCTCTCTCTCTCTCTCTCTCTCTCCGTATATTTGAATAAAGTCATTCCGAATATAAGAATAATTTCAAATGTTTGTATACATAAGAAAAATATTTCTTTTTCGACCTGCAGTACACTATTTTCACTATTTTTATTGCAGTTGCACTGTTTCAACCGCATGCTCTGTTGTGGCGGCGGCAGGTCTTTGATGCCGGTGTCGTATAATTTAAGGTCCGCCCCGTAAAATGGTCCGGCCCGACCTTTAATGTTAACATATAAGGTCCGGCTTTCCCCTATAAGAAAAGGTCCTACCCGTAGTCACTTATTAAAATTTCTCTTAAAGTTATTATTCCTTTTGCTCATGTACGTATATCTAAAAGATGTCTTTGTATACATATTAATCCTATCGGCCATTTGCGAATGGCTTGAATTAGCGACCTTTGAGTTACTGGCCTAACGCCTATGACCACTGAGCCATGTGCTCCTCTTGAATTGAAATATTATGCTTGATTTGGGTATATATCATCTAGTGTGATATTTCAGGGATTTCTTTTCTTTTCAATAATATAAGGAATATTTCCAAATGTTTCTATTGCAACAATTCTACCTTCAACAAGTCCTTCACCAACTCAAGGTATTACTCTTCATACTATCATAATTATTTTAGTTAAGGACAATTATTTCTCTCGAAAAGAAAGTACAATAGCATGTATCGCTATTTATGTTAAAAAATATCGCAAATCTAATTAGCTTCAGAGCTGTAGCTCCACGGGAAATTTGGGTCAACCCAAATTTCCCGTGGAGCAACAGTTCTGCAGCTAAAATTTAATATATTAATTATAAACATTTAGATTGCAATAGTTATCCGAATTTCATGTATTTACATGTTTTGGCTTGTCATGACTTTTTATAAGCCCAACCCCCTCCCCCAACTGTAAAAAAGATACTATCATACTGTCCCTTAAACTGACATTACCATAGTGACTTTTTTATAACATTAATAGAAAAAAAGTTTGGCATGTTAATATTCTTACATAGTTTGTATTATTTAAGGAATAAGGAATCATTCTTTGAGTATTATGAGGTGATAATTTTGATCGGGGCGTGATCAAATCCAATAAAGCCCGAAGGGCTTTATGATAGATTTGATCACGCCCCGACCGAAATTATCACCTCATAATATTCAAAGAATGATTCCTTATTACTTATATTTACATAATTTTAAGCCATCGTACGATTAAATATTTTTAAATAAAATATGCTTATTTATATTTTTAAATATATTTAAAAATATAAATAAGCAAACCCCGCTGGCGCCTCAATTTGGCGTCATTTGAAGTTATGGGTTATATAGTACAAAATCGAAACGTAGTGTTATCACAGGCAAGACACTGGAAAATGTAAATATTATACTTTCATGTTAAATACTGAAATCTGATTGGTTTAGACGCAGCTGACAATCCGTTCTCATACCCTCAGCGTTAGCAACACACTTGGCAACGGGCCGATAGAACGAATTGTTACGTGCGCGTAAATTATGCGCGTACGGTTCGCCGTAGAACTCATGTCTTTTCTATAAAAAAGCAGTAAAATTTGCTATAAAATTAAGACATTCAGTATAATAAAATAAATAGTGCCTGTTTAGGAGGGCACCAGTTGAAATTGACACCCCTCGAAAACCATTGTCAACCTCCGCTTCGCGTCGGTTGACAATGGTTTTCTCGGGATGTTACCTTGACAATGTTCAAAGTTCACTTAAATGGATATATAGTCAAACATTAACAGTCATACTCATGATATACACCTGTTATAAGTGTTTGAAAATGAAAACAAAAGAAAAAATATAATAAACTTTGAAAATAACAATAGTACTGCTCAAACAAGAGGCCCACAGGCCTTAACGGTAACCTGAGTACCGTAGCCCTTAGATGGACCTGTCAGGGAATCTCGTGTAGCTTTTTAAGCTTTATTTGGGAGTCTAAAACCTAATCCGAGACTCCTCTGACTGTTACCTTCACTTTTATTTGATGTTTGCAAACATCAATTCATTAAGGGGGGGGGGGCAAGATTCTGAGGAATCTCAGATTATCTATACCTTAGCTCCAGGGGCCAAAAATTGTAAACTTTTGGTAAAAAAGAGACCTGCAGGCCTTTAGTGGTCAATCTTTTATAATTTTCAGTTTCATTCATAATGCACACAAGCATACAATGCAAAGGATATTAAAGTAAATTTCCTAAAATAGAACACATATTTAATTTAACACGGCCAAGTGACAATTTACCTTGAAGTTTTTTAACTTTTTTTGCGAAGTGGAACGAAATATAATATTAAATTGTTAATGAACAACGCCTGACCAATGGCAATATGTTACCCAAGTGACTCAGTGACCTAAAAATAATACATGTTTACTATACGGCCATATGGCCATTATTGTCACCCCTACCCAATAAGAAGCCTCAACCTCTGTCCCATGGGCAGTGAATGTCACAATTCAAAAAGAGGACATTTCACAATTTTGGTAGAGGGCTTCATGGACATCAATACCATGCATTTAGTTTTTCTCAAATATAGATGGAAGTAGAGAAGAAGATTTTCTAAGATTTAATCCATTTCACTATATGGCCATACCACCCTAGGGCCTGAACCCCTGATCCAGGGGCCATGAATTTCAAAAAGTAGAGGATTTCATGGACGTCATAACATTTGAAAAAAATGGCCGTTTTTGCATATTTGGCCCCGTCCATGAAGCCCCGGGGAAGTGAAGTCATAAATTATACAATTTAATTTCCTATATATCCTAGAGATGCTTCAAACCAAAAATGGTAACAATTGGCTTTGTAGTTTTCAAGAGGAAGATTGTTAACGCCGACGCACGATGACGGACGAAGACCGATAGCAATAGGTCACCTGAGTGACTTACGTGTTTAATCAAAGTTAATTAAAAGTGCTTAATATGGCATATTTGTCTTAATGTTTAGACAGTAAACTGGAGATAGCCAATAAAGGTTTAGCCAGTGATCCAATTTTTTTTTTAATTCTCTGGATTTTTTTTAAATTCCACTTTCATTAATTGTATGTTTTATGGAGGTTTGCAACACGAGACATTACCATTGAACACTTATTTGGCCACGTTTTAAAAATTGTCTTATCCTACTGATATACTAAATCACTAATAAACTAAATTGATATAGTATAACGGTGGGATGAAAAAAAATCCAAAAGCGTTGATTTGGTCCTAGTTTTAACCCACTTTGTTTTTTGTTTTGTTTTGGTTTTTTCAAAGTGCCTCGTCACAACGCGTGGCCAAGACTTGGGCTGCGTTCAACAGCGTAGCAGCTAGCAAAGCCGCTAGGTCGTAGATATCTAGGTTTATTGAACGAACCGCTAGTTTAGCCGCTATGTCTCTGATTTGAAGTTGGAAATATTCAACTAAAAACTTATGACATTGACATAATTTGTTAATTTCAAGCGGAAATGTACGTGTTAAAATTCATAATAACTTTTTGGATGAACGAAATATCGCTAATTAAGATAAATTTCATGTTTCTTATCAAGTGGTAACTAAGGTAGCCATCTTGAATTTGATGCTTAGCATTTAAAATATAGGCTACATATATCTACGTAGCGGCTAGGATAGCTTACCGTTCAACAACGTAGCTGCTACGTAGCAGCTGCGATCTTGAACGCACCCCTGGTGAGGCATTTATCATTTGCTGTCGTTGGATCGATTCATTATATTGCCATGCTAAAAGTAGAAAGCTTTAATTACTTTTTTAGATTGTGTGACAATTTTATATAAAACATTAACATTCTCAAGTAGTGTATAGATATCATGGATCTATACTCGTGAAATGGGTGACTAAAGGTCAAGATTTTGAACAATGAAAGATAAATATTGTTGGTGACTAAGACACAACTAATGATTAATACATAGGGCTTTTTACGCGTTATCAGTTTCATATTTAACTTTGTTTTAAGTCCCACGCAAAATTAGAATAGAAAAGCGCCCCGATTATCCAAATTGAATATTTGATTTTATAATATTCACAATTATTGTTACAGTTTACCGCAAATACGATGTAATCATTTTAGACTTTCGTAGTGTAAAATCGTTTAGGTTCGATAGTGTTATTTTTTTTAACAAGCTTTTACTCCTACATGTACGTCTTAAAACTCAAAACGAATATCTCAAGACAGCTGCCAGTGTTTATGATTAACCAAGCAGTTCATGAAAATCAACACTTGGTACTTGCATTACAGGTCAAATCCCACTTAGAACCACCTTTCTCCACCCATTTAAAATGCGTTACAAATCAAAATTAGAAAACTACTTTTATCAACATTACATTGTATTGAGCTACATGTATGATTCTCCTTGTGGTCCTCAAATATTCGATGTGCTTGATACTGTTCGAATTTTCAATAGTAATCCCTTTAAATCAATTTAAAAAATCGTAAGACAAAAGACAATAACTTGATATACGTTTTTATTAAGTGTCCGAAATATCACACCTGTCCGAAATAGGAACACATTCCCCTAATACAATATATATCGAGATTAGTCCTTTTCAGTGTAACGTTATGCATGTTCAGATCAGATATCGACAAGACGTGGACTTTTTAGCTCACCTGAGCTGAAAGCTCAAGTGAGCTATTCTGATCACATTTTGTCTGTCGTCCGTCTGTCCGTCCGTCTGTAAACTTTTCACATTTTCAACATCTTCTCAAGAACCAATGGGCCAATTTCAACCGAACTTGGCACAAAGCATCCTTAGCCTAAGGGGATTCAAAGTTATGAAAATTAAGGACCAAACCCTCTTACAAGGGGAGATAATTAGGAATTAATGAAAATTTTCGAGAAATTTTCAAAAATCTTCTTCTCAAGAACCATTTGGCCAGGAAAGCTGAAACTTGTGTGAAAGCATCCTCAGGTAGTGTAGATTCAAAGTTGTGAAAATCATGACCCCCGGGGGTAGGATGGGGCCACAATGGGGGTAGACTTTTTACATTGAAATATATAGAGTAAATCTTCAAAAATCTTCTTCTCAACAACCGTTAGGCCAGGAAAGCTGAAACTTATGTGAAAGCATCCTCTAGTAGTGTAGATTCAAAGTTGTGAAAATCATGACCCCCGGGGGTAGGATGGGGCCACAATGGGGGGTCGACTTTTTACATTCGAATATATAGAGTAAATCTTCAAAAATCTTCTTCTCAACAACCGTTAGGCCAGGAAAGCTGAAACTTATGTGGAAGCATCCTCTAGTAGTGTAGATTCAAAGTTGTGAAAATCATTTCCCCCGGGGGTAGGGTGGGGCCACAATGGGGGGTCAAATTAATACATAGGAATATATATATATAGAGTTAATCTTTAAAAATCTTCTTCTCAAGAACCATTTGGCCAGAAAACCCGTTACTTATGTGGAGGCATCCTCAGGTAGTGTAGATTCAAAGTTGTGAAAATCATGACCCCCGGGGGTAGGGTGGGGCCACAACGGGGGAGGGTCGACTTTTTACATAGGAATATAGAGTAAATCTTTAAAAATCTTCTTCTCAGAAATCGTTAGGCCAGGAAAGACGAAACTTATGAGGAAGCATCCTTAGGTAGTGTGGATTTAAAGTTGTGAAAATCATTACCCCCAGGGGGTAGAGTGGGGCCACAATGGGGGGTCAAATTAATACATAGGAATATATATAGAGTAAATCTTTAAAAAATCTTCTTCTCAAGTACCATTTGGCCAGAAAAGCCGACACTTATGTGGAAGCATCCTCAGGTAGTGTAGATTCAAAGTTGTGAAAATCATGACCCCCGGGGATAGGGTGGGGCCACAATGGGGGGTCGAATTTATACATAGAAATATATAGAGTAAATCTTTAAAAATCTTCTTCTTAAGAACCATTTGGCCAGGAAAGCTGAAACTTATGTGGAAGCATTCTCAGGTAGTGTAGATCAAAGTTGTGAAAATCATGACCCTCGGGGGGTAGGGTGGGGCTACAATGGAGGGGTCGACTTTTTAACATAGGAATATATATATAGAGAGTAAATCTTTAAAAATCTTCTTCTCAAGAACCATTTAGCCAGGAAAGCTGAAACTTGTGTGGAAGCATTCTCAGGTAGTGTATATTTAAAGTTGTAAAAATCATTACCCCCAAGGGTAGAGTGAAGCCACAATTTGGGATCGAATTTCTACATAGGAATATATAGAGTAAATCTTTAAAAATCGTCTTCTCAGAAACTAATAAGCCAGGAAAGCTGAAACTTGTTTGGAAGCATCCTCAGGTAGTGTAAATTCAAAGTTGTGAAAATCATGACCCCCAGGGGTAGGGTGGGGCCACAATGGGGGGGTCAAATTAATACATAGGAATATATATAGAGTAAATCTTTAAAAATCTTCTTCTCAGAAACTAATCAGCCAGGTGATTATTTAATATTGTTTAGACTTTGGCCTCTGGATGATTCCTGGACGATTGGGCCTCACAAGGGGTTCAGAGTTTGATGTAGGTTTATATCCCATATATAAACAATTGTTTAGGATCTTTTTGAGAGCTGCAATGCTCAACAGGTGATATTACTATAAAATCATCCTGTTAGAAAAGGGACTAATGATAATAAACATAAGAATATTTAGTGGAAAAAATTGAGTTTTATTTATACAGGATCTTCATGTATTATATTACATTGTCCAGATAGTTTGTATTATGACCCCATTAAGCTGATTTTATCATACCTATTGTTCCTCAGGTGAGCGATGTGGCCCAAGGGCCTCTTGTTACAATTACATTGTAGTTCTCTAAGTAAAAAATACTACAGGAAATACATGTAATGTACACAAACATGTTGATAAGAAAAAATGAACAATTAAATTAAACTTTGAAAGTTTGTATCTTGTGGATGATAAGGTTTATAACCTCCTGTACTCATAGTTAACTGATTTTGCAAAACGAAAAAAATTGAACTAGGTATTAATTTATGCACAAAATTTTATCAATCCCTGCTGAACAAAATGTGAAATCAATAGCATGCTCTTTCATTTTACAATTAGTAGTTAGTAAGAATAGTCTCTCTTATCAAATGATCAATGAACCTTAAGATTAAAGGATTAAAAAGAAGTGTATCAACCTCCGAATTACATAGGTTACATTACCAGAATAATCAATTACACACTCACAAATCAACACGATTGCATAATCGGATTGACAAACATAACAAAACCTAACCCTATGTACACATCTATCCTTCTTCATAGATATACTAGTATTGTGTGATGCCAACTTCTTTATTATATTCACATTGTATATTCGAGAAGGCAAAAGTTAAATTAAAAGCAACAACAATTAACAATCGTTAACAAACGTACCGTACATGTAATTGATGATCATTGCAGACTTTGTTATGTCGAAATTATGTCTTGTTGACAGCGTGAAATTTCGGTTTTTCACCAGATCTTTCTAAGGCATGTACATGTCTTGTAATACATTTTGTATGGTCGAATGTATAAAGTATATAGTATTAGTACTTTCAGAGCTTGATCTTACAGTCTGTCAGATATACTATTTTATAATCAGCTATTAATGTTGTGAATGTCACTTTCAACAAGACGTTGGGTGAGATTGTTAATAATGCTGCTATATTAGTCAATGCTTCCTCATCGGCTTAGGTTATCTTTAAAATGTATTCCTAGGGGTTAAAAAACAGCTTTGTTTCCTTAAATTGATTATTTTGTTTTTGAGGGACATTAGAGTAATCATAAAACGCATAATTCATAAATACATGTAGCTGGATTTAGTCACTACACTTAGTTAAGCATAAACATTTGCTTTCAATTTTAGGTAAGAGGGGACTTCCTTTTTAAACAAAGGAGTGAGTGAATTTCCGGACGCCATTGCATTTTAAGCTCATTATACCTTCAATGCACTGGACTTTCCACAATGGTGTATGAAAAATTAACAATTCTATTGATAGTTCTGGGCAATTTACAAAGAGGACATTCGGGTAAGTCATATATATAAACATTTTGGTAAAGTTTTGAAATTTTGATTTAAAGTTTTAAAACAAATTTTAAAAGGCGCATTTAAAAAGACACTTCTCCTTTCTGTTTCTTTTTTTTTTTTTGTTATTGTGGGTGTTGGTGGGGGTGGGGGGTTCCATCTGATGTATGTAACTCGGTCTGATTATGAAATGGGATCTTTGATCCACCCCCACAAATTGTCGGGGCGGATCAAGTATTGGATTTTAATGAGATTATTCGATATCGATCCTTTGGTGCCCAATATCCAGACTACATATGTATACTAGTAATTTTATGGATTCCGACAAGTAAATATCTCAGTAGGCTGATTCATCGTCTAACACTTATTTCGACTTGTTCTTGCAGCTAGCTTTATTTACAACAGACATGTTACTTTACTATTTACGCCGTATACATATTTTTAAAAGCAGGAAAATAGAACAACTTGTGACAACACCACTACAATCGGAAAACCTCAAGCTCACATGTAGTTACTCCTTTATTTGTTATTATAAAGTCCACTCGCACAATAACATCCCCCTGGAAAATTTAAACTTAATAAATTTACAAATTTAAATATCATGAAAGTTACATATCAACTCAAAATTTAAAAAAAGCTTTGAACTCCCCCAACCCCCGGCAAAAAAGTATCCTCCCCGGGGGTAAAATTTCTGGATCTGCGCATGATATACATGTAGTACTAGTTACTAGTTATAATACATGTAAATACATATATTTACATTCACTTACCTTCCCCATATTAATTTGCATTGATTGATTTGAGTGATATTTACGCATAACACAGAAGACCCAATCACCAAGTCTAGCTGGTGCGCATGAATACGATCTTCCTTCAGTTCCCGAAAAACATGACTGACTTTCCTCGCGACTTCAAATCGGATCACGGCATGATATTATACTTACGCTGATAAACATTTCATTGATGTAAATATTTTTAAACAGTTAAATGAATCTAATTCAGTAAATTATTATTATACCAAAGGTTATATTCATCAAATAACAGAATGAAAAATAAAATTGTGTAATTAGAATATATAGCGTCGTGCTCTATTTTTGTCAGCATAACTCGGCTGTTCTAATTGCTCTTCCGTAAATTGCGCATTACTCGTAGAATAAGGCAGAGGTTTTGAAAAATATATAAGCACTGAATCATTATTTTTTGAAAGATGTGGTCTCATATAACTGCAACGGTATGTGCAAACAAATTTTCATAACGCGTTATTCAATTTGTATGCACACACCGTTGCAGTTATGAGACCAC
>WFKH01006014.1:13112483-13217395 GCA_016163765.1 Magallana hongkongensis | reverse complement strand
AAATAACCTGGGGTTTTAAAATTTAAAATATATTCATATTTTTATTGATGCACATTAAAGTTAAGGGGGAAATTCATTTGAAATACCAATTAAAATAAGTATACAATCATATTAACATATCAATCACCAGATCCTGCTGTGGAACATCTACATATGGTTAAAAAAAAATGGATCGGTTGACATAACCCCATTCCCCAATCAATCTAATATCCATAATCTAAATTTTTTTCAACACCTAAACCTATACAGCTGCAATGTTCATGAAAAACTCTTTCAAAATCAAATGAAATATGCTGTAATACAAAATTCTAATCAGTTCTGAATCTTACTTTTATATGTTGTGTTCAAAGTGCATCTCATTTCATAAAGATGTAAATTCTATTTCATACACAGTTCACACAAGGGTTATTAACCCAATAATCAGAATTGAAATTTTTGAGGCCAAATATAGCTCAACATCCCTTAAATGAATCATCCATATCCTGACTATCCTGTGTGACCATGCATAGACCCAAATACAGTTTTATGTTCTCTGATTTAGAAGGTGAAGTTTGAACTATGATGTGCAGATTCTTTTAACATCAGTTCTATGTAAACATGTAGTGCAACTATTTGGATTCATGTCATCATCTAGCTGTTTAATAGATAGTGCCATTGTAAGTTGATATGACATGGAAATACAAAATTTCTAGTGAGAGATTTTCTAAACCTTACACTCTAACATTTCCTATCGCAAAATCTATGACCATGCATTCAGAAAAACATATTAAGATACTAAGGACAAACAAAACAGTTGTGTTCTATTTGTGAACAGTAAATAACTTCATTTTGACAGCTGATTGTGACTTTGAATAATGTAATGGCTCATCAGTATTGCATCACCGGTATATATCCATACCTAAGGGCAGAAATTCATCATACATGTTTTTACTACCGGTAAACAATAGCTTTACAGGTAAAGTAAAGAAAATGTAAAATTCCCCTTTCTGAGACAGAAAATTGTCTGATTAGACACAATATTTGAAATATTTCTTAACTTTCCCCATTTCGACCAAACACTTTTGAATTTAGCAACATATCAAAGCGTCTAATTAATTTCTATTGCACAACGCACAACCTTATACTTAAAAGGATCCCAAAAAAATAAGAGACATTTTGATAATAATAATTGAGATGCTTCAATCACAAATCTTGTCACTAATAAGAATATGACATGAGTAAAAATACACAATGATAGCCTGGAAGTCAAACAGAACATGAATAAAAGTGGGTTAACAATAATACAGATCTAGATCTTGATTCACTTCAAATGCTCTGAATTAACAAGTTAATGCATGGGTCATTACCTCTTATTTAAAGGTATATGTGGCGTATTTGGAGTAAAATTTTTGACATGAGTTTGAGTAAAAATATACATCATGCTTCTTATAATTAGACGTTTCACAAACTCTAGGCCCATAAAACATGTTCTGTCTTTAGTTATTTGTCTCTAAACTTTGCTACACGTCTGATGAATATTAATGTGATCCGCCATTTATAACGCCACTGCGCATGAGTGCGGGAAAACCTAGCATTGAAAACACGATGGAAAAAGAGTTTGTTTACAAATTAGAATCACGTTTTCCATGCCTTAAATTAGATAATTCTTATATCAGATGACACTCGAAGCATTATTATTCCGATATTCATTAATGTAGAACGATATAAATTGTTAATTATGTGTAATAAAGATGAAACACGATTTTAGGATCATCGACACGGTAAACTGAGTAGGCTAAATACCCCTCTCCCTGAGGAATGCATGTACTGAGAGTGTTTATTTATTCTTTATTCAAAAATTCCTCTAAATGAAAATCCACTTGTGGTTTATAACTTATAAAGTAAAGACATGGAACACATGGAGCACGAACCTGACTAGCAAAACCCCTACAACTTCATGATGGAAACTTAATTTTAATTCGGCTTTAATTCCTATTACATCAATCTTCATGGTCTCCGATGACAATCTTCCCTTTGTTCATATCCTTGTCAGTCTGTCTCTTTTTTTTTTCATTGCCAAATATGTCAAACTTAACGGTATACCTATCTTTCTCGTCGTCGCCATTGTTGTTGATAGACCGAGATGGATGTCACGTGACCCATTTAAGGCGGGGTTATTCAAATCTTTTGTATTTTTTACCGTGCCGTTAAATATTCAAAAATACTTTTTTGATTTCTTGTATCTTTGTTATGCGATTGACTTGTAAAGCGTAATTTGTGTGAAAGTCCTATCTTTTAGTAAAGAAATGAAGCAAATTATCAGATCTTATAATTGTTATTCACTAAAAATACGCCACATATACCTTTAATTATGATACATACATCTTATCTTTTTTTTAAGCCTGACTATTGTTCTCTTTCCATATACATTACATTACTATATCATTATTATTCTGACCATCACTTATCATATAAAGATTACTTCCCCAAATATCAACACCAGTCACCAGAAAAGAACATTTCATGTATTACTGGTACAATAAAGAGATTTTAGATGCAGTAATGACACTTCTTACTAAAATAATTCTTTTCTTTTTTTTATTGCATATGAAATAATTAGCCTATTTTAATTCATATAAATAGTATGACATATAATAAACATTGTCCTAAATCTAGTTACTGCAATTGAAAAAAAAAACTTTTAGAAAATACCGAATCTAAGATATTTAAAGATGAAGTGAAAAATTTCGGCATCTGACATAGAATGAGAAAAATAAATACACAGTGAGTCTGTCCATGAACTAGACAGAGAGAATCGATGTCACTGCACCATGTTTATCAGCTGATTATAAGCAGAGTTGTGTCCCTATTAATCGACAGAGTAATATTATCGCTAAAAGCTTCGTTTCCCTTACCTTGAGTGACACATAATGTTGCTGCCATCAAGGCAAACAAAACGAAAACTTTTTCTGGGATCATGGTCTTTCTGTGTCCCAATCTGCGTTGCTTCTTCGATAGCTTTGGCTCAACCTTGATATCAGAAATGGCTGCAATCTATTTTAGGTTACACGTCAGTTGTCATGGGAATATTGATGAAGTATTTAAAATCAGCTGCTTGCATGGACAATCAATTTACTGCATAAATATTTATCTACGGACAAGTACCTGTTGTTCCCCAATACAAACACGTCAGTACAGAGGAGTCCTGTTATCATTCAAAATAAATAGCACCACTGCTAGATTGACACTGTTTTGTTTGAATGACCATCAAGCAAAACACTTGGAATTAGGAGATATATCAACATGCAGTGAATTTTGTGAGTGTCAGAGATATGTAATGAAATGGCAGGGTCAGCTTTCAGGCTTGCACATACTGTTTAGAATCGGTTATTGCATACTAAGATTTTTATACGTGGTTTTGTTTCAGTAAACAAAGTTAAGATATGGATATTGGGTTTATACCCACCCACCCTCCAACCCATAGGAGATGATTAACTCATATACGTAGCAATTCATATACATGTACCAGTATGGCTATATATTATATACAATTCTACTACAGTTATTGCCGAGTTCAAAGAGATGCCGTGGACATTATTCTCCAATAACCACAAACGTCATCAATAAATTATCAGATCTTAAACACATACCAAACTCGAGTCGATCATTAGTTTATAACTTAAAAACTTGCTCTTTATAAAAAAAAAAACATTGATAACACGGGTTAGTGTCCTTTAGAGCGATGTGTAATCCCTTTAATGTTTATTTCAAAGAGCTAATCACGGCTGTTACAAGACCCTCCCCCAACACGTTTTCACTGCTTGTTCGTGCAAATAAAAAAACAAATTAAAACGTTAATTATCGAATTCATTAATCTAAATTAATAAAAAAAAATTCATGAATAATTTAAGTGTGTATTTCATTCATCGTAAAATATATCGTTTGCATTCGATTCCGATCGATAGTCTGCGATCGATGTACTTGTAAACAAACATTACTAACAAAACCTTTGGGGTTACGCGGAACAGCCGTCTCAATCAATCAGATTCATCTCGCTTGAAAATATGACCTACTTCCTCTCTCTATAGATAAACCGATCAGCTGATAGTCGGAGTTGTTAGTAGAATATAGAAATAAAGTTCTTGTTATCGTGAATGTTGCAGAAATTCGCCTCGGCTTTTATATTTCTAAACAACATTTCTCGACCTCGATGAATGTACTAGTAATAAGAGTGTCTGCATCATCACATTTAACAGCTTGATGCCTTGTTTAGTAGATCCTATACCGTACATGTTTTACCTACCTTTGAATTAATTGTCTTGATCAGTAATCGCATGTTAAATCAGTTGCATAATTTGTCATTTTATTTAGTTCCTGCATCATGTGTATAGGGATACATTGCAAATGCAATGTCTTGCTTATTAGACCCTGCATCTTTAACATGTTTAACAACTAAATTATATGAGTTGTCTTGTTTTAATACAAGTTGATCAGTTAACCCTGGGCAGAAGTTCTCTGCCTGTTGTGCTCCCAATTAATTTCTGATTTACATGTATAAATACATTGTAAACTGAAACAGTTTACTACAATAATGCTTTTTTGTTTCAGGATCCCCAGCTATACTTGGAAAAGGAACAAAGGTCTTTGTTAGTGGCGCCAATATGAGCATGGTCTGTGTGTATAACAGCTCATCAATGCTGACCCAATCGGACTTGGAGAAGCTCAAGTTTTATGACAATGGTGGAATTTTGTATGAGAGTAATAGAAAGTTCATGCAAAGTCACAGTATGCTATCTTCCAATAGCATTGCAACAACCTTGACCAAAGAATCACTGGATCGCCCAGACGCAGGGACGTACCAGTGTAAATATGACAACCAAGAAGCAGGAAAATTCGTGGTCACTGTGGCTATTGTTGAGTGTAAGTACATGTATTTTGTACAGCTCTGTTAGTAGGCGATTCAATGCCAAAAATTAGGGCAAGCATGTGCAGCCCCATTGCAGTGCAACAAAATGACCTTTATGTAATACCTAGTACATCAGAACAAATTTGCTTTTATAGTAAACAAGATGTACATTGTACATAGATTTAATAAGCTTCAGTTGATGATGTAAGTAAGGCTTTGTGTTAGGTGTTTACCAGTCAGGCTTACGCATATAATGAGTTTCTTTAGTTTTACATTGTATTCTTCATTGACCTTGAATAAAAGATATGAAAGAAAATAATTTTTAAAAAACCCAAAATTTTTAGCAGTAAACTTCAAAACAGAATTTAAAGAAACACTTAACATAAAGAATACCGGTAATTTGTGAACTTAGAATATTAATTTCTACTATCGAACATCTGCATGCACCAAACTCCTTTTTATTTTTTCAGTTACCACTAAGTCAGATGAATACAATATGACAGCAGGCGATAAGCAGACCAACTCATTAAAGTGCACCTACCAGGTAGATAAGGAAGACTTTGTCACCTGGGACAAACAGGAACTGATGTGGACCCGAGAGGACCAGTCTCTTTCTGTCCGCCATAAAGCCAATGGAAGCATGCTAGTCATTGAAAACACAGGTGAATTTAGACACAGAAGTAATCATAGGAAATGTCATGTGCATTTTGAATTTGTAATTTCCTTCAAAATGTCAGGTTTAAAGTATTTTTGGTAATTTGAAAAAATAAACAGATCATTTTACTGTCCATGCTCTATAGAATTAGAAAATTGACCAAGTTTGTATTTTTAAATTTTTTTTTTCAGAATGGACTGATATTGGCCCGTACACTTGCTCTGTGAAACTGACGTGGGGAGGGGTAGGCAGTCCTACTTCTGAAACTGTTTCCACCATGGTCCCATTGTATGGTTTGTTGCTTTATTGTTAAGGATGATAAATTTATTGAGTTGCATTGACATTTAAATTATTTTAATACATACATACAAATAAAACAGGTAAAATAGGTTTATGGAGTATGGTTCTAAAAAAAAAAGCTCAAAATAATTATATTGTCTTGTTTTTGACAGTATTTTTAAGGAGGGAAACCTTGTTTTGAAAGTTTGGTTTCTGACAAGTGAAAATTTACAGATTGAGGTTTTAAAACTGCAGTCATTTGCATTTCTTTTAGGTGCACCCAAAATAGGTAAAATGGACACCTCAAAAAATGTTGTACAAGAAGATGACTTGGAGATCAAGTGTGATGTGACAGGATATCCCTACCCAAGCGTAACCTGGAAAAAAGACGGACAACCTTTAACCCCAAACAAGAGAATCACTTTATCTAGTGCTGACGAGAAGTATATTAATGCCATATTGAGCATCAACAACTTGGAGTTTGAAGACAAGGGAGAATACACATGTAACGCTACAAATATAGTCAACCCAGCCGGAAAGACTGCAACTATTGTCATCAGGGTCAAAGGTAATCATAGTGGAAAACTTTATCTATTACGTAGTCCATAAAATTGAAAGACAGTCCTCAGGGTCAACTGTTTTGAAAATCATAAATTAATTAAAACTAAATACCTTTACCTTAGATATTTTAATACAGTGTAGTGTTGTCTTTGTTTGATGTATTAAAATCAATCATATACAGTCTAAACTGCCGAAGCGGTCACCCCTATTAAGCAGTCACCTTTCGTATGTGGTCATTTTATTTCCTCCCGATAAAAAAACCTATATGATTGCCCTTTAAAGAGCGGTCACCTGTCTAACGCAGTCAGCGGTCATCGTATTTTGATCCGAAATTGTACTTTCGACATGCATTAGGCGGCCATTTTGGTTGATCACATGATTTACACCCGGGAATTTTAAACATGGCTCCCGAATGTCAGATTACTAATGTACGCAATAATTATACGCCTGAGGCGAGAGAAGCCAAATCGATCGATGTAATTATATAATTGGCATTTCAGATACGGACGGGAAACAAGTAAATTGTTTAAACTTGTATTTACAGTGTTTGTTTTATATATAAACTCATGAAATAGGTGTCAAAAATGTCTGCGACAAGGCAAGAGAAAATCGTTTGATTTAAGGTGGTATGGGACAACAATATGTTGTGACATATTGTTTTTCGAAATAAACAATAAAATGAAGTGTAATTCTATCAGTAGTTTCTTTCCCGATATTGTCACCTAACAGCGTAGCGCAGTGGGTTAGAGGGTTTACTACAAATCTGTGAGTCATGAGTTCGAATCCCGCTGGGGGTTTTACATTTTTTACCACTCCAAATAATTTCAAAAGCTATTTTTTGGTTAAATATTGTAAAATTTGAAAATTCTAAACCGGTCAAAGTATTCTAATTATAATGTACTTTAATCCACATTAATATCAACAGATGTCCCATACCACCTTAGTAATATGATTTTGAGTTCAGATACGGTCGGTTAAGAAATAAATTGTTGAATTGTATTAACAGTGTTTGTTTTCTATATAAACTCATGAAAATAGGTGTTATTATTGCGAAAATGTCAGCAACAAGGAAGGTTTTAACCCTTAATGACTTTTTCAGAAATTAAAAACAAAATAAACAATTGCATGCAGAATTCATTGTTATATAATTGCACTTATTTGTTAATATAATAAATGCTATTAAAATCCAAATCAATAACTTTATCTATTATTTTGATACATTATGCTTAATTGCAAGTATATAAAAAAGCTTCAATTTTTGTTAAGATAAGGTACATGTAATAGATAATGGCAAATTCCTAAGTCTCTATTCAAAGGTCACCTCTGTTATGAGGTCACTTTGGGTGCCGCCCAAAAGTGACTGCTTAATACAAGTTTGATTGTACATGTAGTACATCATGTACTTTTACCAGGTGACTGCTAATGGACTGATTAGTAAAGAATCAATTTTTTTTTTTTTGCACAACTTCATGAAAAACAATTACTTAGTAGGGTGTTTACATTCAAGGAAAACTCCTTGGGTTAGTCTAGTCTTGACGTTAATGACTGAAGGCACCCACTGAGATACACAAACAGTATTGTCTGGATAAGAAAATGCAAAAAACTAAATACAGTTGTCATTAGTTTCTTATAAGTGTTGCCATATTGTCCTAGACTTTAAATAACATCCCTTTAACTTTAAAATTAAGACCAGCAGTTTGCTTTCATAGTATACCGATAATTACAATTAAGATAGATAATTGTGAAGAATAATATCAACTCAAAGGTATGATTTAAAGAAAGGAAAACAACTGAATTAATTATGATCTGAACTCTTGTTTTCTGCTGGTACAGACAAGCTTGCAACTATTTGGCTATTCCTTGAAATTGTTGCTTAGATTATTAGGGTCTTCCGTCTTCAGAATTTTTATCTGAAGTTGATACTTCCCGTTCAGTTTTTGAAAATACACTTCCGTTTGGAAGTTATCGTCCGTTTATGATTTTTAAAAGTCAATTTTGTCGGCTACAGATCTTAAAAAACGAGTAAAGATAGAGCACTGAAATTTTTAGGAATGCTAGACATCACGTTTATCTATTGCACCTGGGTCAAAAGAACACCCGTCGTCACTTCCTCTCGTCACCGGAAGGATACCAAAAAGATTGAGTTTTTCAACTATTTTGTTTTTTAATATATATTTTCTGCTATATTTTTAGGGTTGATAGTGACCCTTTTATCGAGTTGTTGAAATCTTTTTTATGCTGTCAGTCATTTGGACTGACTACCATCTAAAGTTTGTCTGTCCCGACAGATTTCTATCAGTCCAAAAATTTTCATTAATAAAATGGAAAAAAAAAACTATATTTGAATTTTATTATCAGTTTATTTCATTCTCAACTTATATTTCCAAAACGAGCCTTCTAATTTCTCTCATTTTTACCTTGATCGGATTCCTCCACAGGCACCTGACATTATAAATTTTTGTCATAATAAAAATAAATACCCTATACCTAATCATTAGGTATAGGGTATTTATTTTTATTATGACAAAAATTTATAACGTCAGGTGCCTGTGGATTCTTCCTAACTTTCACATTCTGGCACCTCATGTTCACATTCATTAATTATTTCAATTTCCTTCCCTCTCTCATTACTTTCCTGTTGTTCTCTTATTCTCTTTCTCATTCTCTTTCTGCACATCCCATGTCACAGGGGCTCGGTTGTCAAATAGAGTTCTTTTTTTTTGTTCCCGAAGACATAAATGATTAAAATTGGTATTCTTGTGTGTATTTCTGTGTATTGCAATAAAGACATTTACTGAAAACCCTGTTTCAATCATGCCAATTTAAAAAGTGTATTCAATGTACATAAAAAAAAAAAATTTAAAGAGACGACATTCGCCATCTTGGATTCATGGGGGGCCACTTGTTGCTCGCAAGGAGAACAATCTAGTTGTGTTTTTATTGTGTTTTCTTCTGTTACAGACAAGCTTGCAGCACTGTGGCCATTCCTGGGAATTGTTGCTGAGGTAATTGTGCTCTGTGTCATCATCTTCATCTACGAGAAGAAGAGGAGCCGTGAAATGGAGGATGAGGCTGATGGTGGTGATGAAGTGGTGTAAGTTCAATTTATAGTTCATGTAGCTTTGGAAATTTTGAATTTTGAGTTGGAAAAAAATTAAATACAAAATTGATCTGCAAACCAACTTTATTGAGTAAAACAGGTGGTTGAAAATTGTGTTAAGAATGAGCAAAGTTCAGTCCTTATAAAAAAAAAAATTGATGAGATACTAACTAAAACACCAGTAAATACAGTTCTCTGGTTTTTTTTGGTGTTTTTTTTTGGGGGGGGGGGGTCTCAACTCTCAACTTGCATAGGTAACAACATGTAAAATATATACAATGTCTGATTATAAAATGTTCAACAACTAAAGTTAAAAATAAACTATGTCTTTTCAGAAATTCGGATGACCACAAAGGCAAAGATGTAAGGCAGAGGAACATCAGGACCTAAGTACTCAGGACTACTCAATCAAGCCTCTACAAAACAGATCACTGTAAATCACACTACACAATGTATGCTGATGCAATGTCTCAGCCACAACAACAGGTTTATGTATTAATGAGAATATCAATATGATGTTGATAATATGCATAATAAGTGCATACAGGTTTCTTGTGATGGGGGCACAATATGGCCCATTTCTTTTTGAATTTTGTGTAATGGTAAATAGAAACAATAGAAGTGAAGAATTGTAGATTATCTTTTTATATAAAAAAAGTCCTGTGGTATTAAGTCTTCTTCTTGTTGGTTAGATGATAAATTTTACAGGTAGGTTTATTGTGTCTTTAATAAATGTAACTCATATTTTGAGTTTTTCTTATGATAGGATTTCCAGATAATAATTTTTTTGTGAATAAGAATTGAATTGTATGCACTACAATGTGACTGGTGTATAACTATGGGAATGTGTGTAATGTTTAATGACATGTGAATGATGATAATAAATGAGTGAATGTTTTACTGTTTGATTGTTTTTGTTTGAGCTTTTAAATGTGGGGTGTTCTTCAATATTTTTAGGATGGCTTTTATTATGAAGCAAAGCTTTTAATTTGATTCCAATGGTAGAATGTGTATAGATATTACATTATAATCCGATTCTTCTTCAGAGTTGTTTATTGTGTGTGTAGTGTAACGCTTGCTAACTGATGCTGGTTCAGTAGTTTAGTGGTGTGTTGTGATAATAATGTCGGTCCAGTATTGAGCACTATTTGTTACATGTAGAAAGTACAATGATGAAATGGCAAGATCTCTATGTTTGTGAAAGAAATGTTTTCAACAGTTGTTTATATACTCCAGAATATGTAATGTAAACAAATTAAAACAATAAAAAATGATTGTTTGTGAAATAATTTATGGGTCAATTCAATGTCTTTAGAATCCAAAACCAGGAACTGCAATACTTTTAGAATACACTTTTTTTAGGTAGCCCATATATTGATATTTGTAATATGTGTATGTACTTGTAGTTAAGTATCTATATATAGTGGTAATTGTTTCATTTCCCCCCTCATATCTGTCATTAATAAAGCAAGTTCTGTAAACATTTTTTTTTTATGTTCAAATTCATTAATGTGTTACTGTTCAATTCTTTAAATTCCTGTTTTCCTAGATATTTTTTAATAAATGTAACTGTTACCCTCTTCCTTTCCTATTTCAAATTTACTGTTACATTTATTATTATTTTGTTACAAGGAAAGACTCCTTTCAAGGCATTGTGAAATAAGAGTCGTTTCCCCTTTTTTACACGCTTAATGGCGACAGCATGTGACGGCTTTGTTGTGATCGTAGTTCAGCAGGAAAGTTTCCCCTTTTTACGCCCATATTTTGTCAGTTTCCCCACTTATTATGTTTGTATCCGATTATTTAATAAAATTAATATAAATTTTGTTCGTGTCAAATCATTTTTACTATGAGAATGACTGTTCATGGGCAAAATAGAAAGTAGAATAAAAGTGACTGTGTCACAGCTTAAGGAGGCTGGGTGTAATTAACCATCAGATTTACTTATGATGATATGATACTGTACACCACAAGCTATGATTTAGTAAAGAAAAAATCCTAATATTTTGAATATTTCAAATATATTTATACAAAGCTCTCCTTTTTAAGGAGATAAATACATATTCTAAAAATGGCCACGAACAACTATCCCAAGCATAATTTTCTGCTGAAACGAACCGTATATGATTATCTATAGCTTGCCGTACTGGTTCTCGTGTACTAGTTTTGTATAGGGTTGTTGATTTGGCTAACATGTTAAGCAGGATCGAATGGATGTTGTTTACCCAATCAAGCTGCTTTGATCTTTTTTGAGTAGTTGATGCACACGTGAACATATAGAAGGGGGTTGTGTCGGTAAAGCCAAACACTAGTACTGCTTAAAAACTAGCTGGGTAGAATGTTTGAGCTATTTTGGGTTAGTCGATTTGGTAAACTAACAACACCTAGATAGACTTCAGCAAGTATTTGACAAGTTAAGGGAAAAAGGGTTGAAGCTTTCCCCTAAGAAGTGTACTTTCTTTCAAGAAAGGGTCAGGTATGTAGGTCATATAGTTTCTAATCAAAGTATTGAGACAGACCCAGAGAAGACAAACAGAGTTCTTAACTGGCCCATACCTACAACTTCGGAGGAAGTTAAGAAAGTTTTAGGTTTTGTCGGTTATTACCGCAAATTCATCAGAAACTTCAGCAAAATAGCAAGATCTTTATCGGAGTTAATGCCCATACCAACAGAGAGTAAGAGATCAAGCAAGAAGAGAGGAAAAGTCTGGAAGTGAGGAACAGAATGCTTTTGACAGACTGAGGGAAGCATTGGCAACTCCACCTATACTCGGTTATGCTGATTACAGTCTGCCATTTGAACTTCACACAGATGCGAGTAAGATTGCTCTGGGCGCAGTTCTATACCAGGCACAAGGAGATGTGAAGAGAGTGATCAGCTACGCCAGTAGGAGCCTCACTAAAGCAGAACAAAACTACCCCGCCCCCTTTAATTTTGAGGACTGAAGTGGGCAGTATGCGACAAATTTAAGGATTATTTACTAGGGAGTAAAGCTAAAGTCTTGATGGATAACAACCCACTTACTTACGTCTTGACCTCAGCTAAGTTAGACTCTGCAGGTCAACGTTGGTTAGCTTCTTTAGTTAATTTTGATTTAGATATTCAATACAGACCTGGATTTAAGAACAACGATGCAGATGGACTATCCAGAATAACTGAACCTACTAATGTTGTTTCTTCTATTTCAGATAATTGTTTGAAATAATTATGTCGATCGATCCAGTTAGAAATTCTTTTAGAGAAAATTTGTCTGTAGATTCAAAATTAGTTAATCAGTTAAATTGTGACATTTCTCAATTCCAACAGGTTGACTGGAAAGAAGCTCAACACAAAGACCCAGTATCACAGAAGTGGATGCATTACGTCAAAGCAGGTAAGCTACCACACATGAGTGATCTACCAACTTCAGCTCATTCTCTAGCTCTCATCAGGAATTTTCACCTACTAAGCATAGAGGAAGGAATTCTGAAGAGGAAAGTGACTATAGACGGCGAATGTAGAAAACAGATCATAGTCCCAAAGGATATGATTCCAGTAGTCCTCAAGAGTTTCCACAACGACTTTGGACATCAAGGACGTGATCGAGTTACTTTACTGATCCGTGATTGATTCTACTGGAATAGTATGAACTCAGACATAAATAGATGGATCAAGAATTGCCATAGATGCCTACGTAGAAATGTTCCAACAAACCCGCGAGCACCTCTTTTGCCAATACAGACATCCTACCCCCTAGAGTTAGTGTGCATGGACTTTCTTACACTTGAGCCATCTAAGGGAGGATACCACTATATTCTTGTCATCACCGATCATTTTTCAAGATTTGCTCTAGCAGTGCCGACAAAGAACCTTACAGCCAAGACCACTGCAGAAGCATTTTACAACAGCTTTATCACTAACTACGGAATCCCTAAGAGGACATACGGTGATCAGGGAGCAAATGACGATGGAAATATCATCAAGAAATTATGTCTTATTACAGGGATGAAGAAATCAAGGACCACTCCCTGTCATCCCATGGGCAACGGGATGTGTGAGAGATTCAACAGGACGCTACTCAACATGCTTGGAACTCTCCATCCGGCCAAAAAGACCAACTGGAATAAGTACCTTTCTCCCCTGGTGCAGGCTTACAAAAGTACCAGGCATGAGATTACAGGACAATCACCGTACAGATTGATGTTTGGCCGTGAACCACTTTTGCCAGTCGATGTTGCCTTCGGAATCAACAACCATGAGAAAAAAATCACTTACCAAGTACATAGAAGACCTCAGAACAAGAATGAAAACAGCGTACCATCTGGCGAGGAAATCAGCTGATAGATCAAGAGCGAAACAGGGTAAGTATTATGATTTAAAGGTAAGAGGTATAGATCTTCATGAAGGAGATAGAATTCTTGTCAAGGTTGTTGCTTTCGATGGTAAGCACAAGATTGCCGATAAGTGGGAGGAGGAAGCATACATCGTACATCAGCCAAACAAAGAAGTACCAGTCTATGTAGTACAGAGAGAGGACGGAACCGGAAAGAAGCGAACTCTTTATCGAAACCTCCTATATTGCCAATAGGATGCATAAACCCAGAGTTTCAGGCGAAACCCATTCCCAAACCAAGAGCGAAGAAGCAACAGAAGGACACAGCACAGAATGAAGAAGAAACATAGTTGAAGCAGCAGAATGATGTGGCAGATCTAGATATCAGTGATAGTGATTCAGAATATGAGATCCAAGTTGTAAAGGTACCGGTACAAAGAACTCCCATAGAGATTTCTAAGGAACCAGTTAGAGTTGTAGAAGAAGAAGTTACACAGCCAGAAAGGGAAGCCGCGGAAGACCCTGCACCTCAAGATGAGGAGGGTGATGGCTCTAAACCATATGGCAAGCACCACGGAGTTATATGCTTTTCTAGCCTGCATCTTTTGAAGGCCGTGAGTGATAGTAAATTGCAGTGGTTCCTTTTATTTTTATTTATCCATATTACTTTAACTAATTATTCAACAGGGTCCGTCTGACATTACTTGTCCGGAGCGGAGCATATTTTCTCTCCCCTTTGCCCAATCTCGCCCATACTTCATCCACATAGTTCCTTTTGATTTCTTTAAGGTCTATACCATTTTATAAATGCTTTACTGAGGGTTTGTTTATGCACCCATGGTTGAAATATGTGAGAGATATACTTAATTCATGTGGTCTTTCTTATGTCTGGATTAATCAAAGTTTTTCTAGTATCAACTGGCTAAAATCGGTTGTTAAAGAAACTCTCCTAAACCTGTTTGTACAAGACTGGTTCAGAAATGTAGAAAATTCACCCAGATGTTTAAATTACAGAATTTTCAAGAAAAGCTTTGGACAAGAAATATATCTCAAGAAACTTCCAAACGATTTAAGAGTCATATTTACAAAATTTAGAACCTGTAATCATTAATTTCCAATTAAAACTTATTATAGATATTGATTTATTAGAAAAAGTTGTCCATATTCGTTAGAGAAATATTAGCTCGATTTATTTAGATTTCTCTACTTTTTCTAACTTGACCTTGCATTTGTGCATCTGTAAATATTTTTGTTAGTTTGTACTTCATGTACCATTGATATGGTTTGAGATAAAATAAACATTCTGAACACCAGACATCGGTGCAAAATTTCCGACCGCATTTTCTCTCCATTGGTCTTATCTGTTTACTTCATATATAGAGTGTTTGTTAATTAAATGGTGTGCAATGATCTTGAACTCAATTTCAAAGTCAGAGGTAATTGGCAAAGCAGAGTCCTCTTAAAAGCTTTTCGTTCTTTAAAAGCGGGACCCTTAAAAAAGGTCACAATCTCAATGGTTATTTTAATGTGAAAATTTGTGCTGACAATCGCTTCTCTATGAGCGGTTTTGTTTATACATGTATGTGGTATATGTAAAATATACAATTTCAATATACTTTTTTGTCTCTTTGATAGCGCATGTACAAATTCTGGGTAAAGGACTAAAATGGTTCCAAGAAAATTCCACGTTTGAGCTCTTCTGTTTCTACAGCGACGCCAGTATCAATGTTGACCCCGCCCAGCTGAGGTTCTACGACAGAGATAATAATCAACTGTCAGAGGCCAGAGGCTTCAATCATACTGTTCTATCCTCCTCAAGTGGTTTTGTCAACGTCTCACTGACCAAGGATAGAATTCAGGCAGAAGACTTCGGCAGATACGTCTGTAGATATGCCAATGGTTCAGATTTTTATGTGCTTGTTGGAGTCTTAAAAGGTAGGTTTTAACGTCACCAAAAGTGTAGAATAATTCTGTTGGAAATTGAAAAGAGTAACCATGAAAAATTTTTATTAAAAAAATTGTACTCGTTGTTTCTCACATTGGTACATGTATGTATATCTATTTGGTTTGTTGCACACTATCTCAAAATTAAGACGTTAGCATTCAAAAATAAGATCGTAATTCTAAAGAATACGCGATCACTCTAAAAGACATACATGCGTTTAATTTTCTTACTCAATCTTAACATCTTCAATACTTTGCATAATGTCAATCGAAGTGTCGATTGAATTTTGCAGTGAATATAACAGATGCAACTTATAACCTTTTAATGGAAAACAAGGTAGACTACACCCTCACCTGTGACGTCATACCAGCTGTGGACACGGAGACAAGAACTATGATTAATTCCGAAGACACTCTGTGGCTCAAAGATGGCGTCAAGGCTGAAGATGTCTCCCCAAGACACATCGTGAAGGGAAATACACTGAACATTAGTAAAGCCGGTACATTTTACTCCTCAACCTGTTTTATCTTGTTCAGATTAACAAGAGAAAAAACTGTGAACACTTATTTCAACAATAAAGCAAGCTTTATACATACATCTATAATTTTCTGTTTAAAATGTCTTTTTATTCTGTACTATATATCCATTAATTTATGTTTGAAAATTTCAGAGTGGTCAGATATTGGACCCTACACTTGTGAATACAGAGTTTCGTGGGAATCAAACAACTCCTCGTTCCAATGGATGGTCTCATTCAGTGGTCAGTGGAAATTCATGAGAGTCACTGTCTAAACTCACAGGGCACTTATTATGTTTATCAGTTATTTCTAATTCATCCTAGATTGATCAGATTGCATGGCAATGAACATAAAGCCCTCAATCTTTCACTTGTTCTGACAGAGAACGTTGAATTTTTCTTCAATAGAAATATGTAAAAAATTAAAAAAGAATAATGTGAAGCCTTTCGATTAGATTATACTTGTAAAATACACATCAAAGTATCTCTTGCATAACAGTTAATACTGTGATCAATTAATGTTTCCCAGCAAAATTCTAAAATTTAGTTTATTTTACAAGTATAATCTAATCAAAATAATCATACTGGGAAATGACAATTTGCATATTAATATCTGAATAGTTCTATTTTTAATTAAAACAATATTGTTTCCATAACAACAGGAGAGGTCCGGATGGGATCAGTGAGCGTCTCTGTTAACTATGTCCAAGACGAGGATCTGGAACTCTCGTGTCCAGTATCCGGATATCCATATCCAGTTGTAACTTGGCAGAGGAACGGAGTGGTTATAACTCCAGATAACAGAATAACTCTGTCTCCAGATGCCAGTGGAAAGTATAAAAACGCAGTGTTAAACATACGAAACTTGCAGTTTGAAGACAAGGGCGACTACTCGTGTACGGGAAGTTCCGAGTTGAACACTATGACGTCATCACTTATCAAGATTCGAGTCAAAGGTACGCGACGAGTCGTTGTCCGTCGGCGGGGGAGGGGGGTGTCATAGTTTACCATCATCATCAACAACATAATATCAAATCATGTGTATATTGGGAACTTAGATGTGAATACTTTATACCGTGTATTTGCATGATTGTCCGCTATTTTATTTTATTGTTCAGATTTTTTTTTATAAAAGGTCTTATTTTTCATTTCTTTTTACTTTTGTAACCTATAATAGAAATAGCAAAAAATAACTTCGAAGTCTAGAAAATATTACATTTTTTTGGCCCATCAAGAAAATATTAACGAATATAGTTTATATTTTTTCAACAATAAAAAGTTTAAAATTTTTTGAACAAAGTTTATTATTACTAGGGACTGAAATTTCAGCGTATACATGCTGTCAAACTAACATTTTCATCCAAACACATTATCTGATTGATCCCTTGTGGCATTATACGAAAACAAAAGCATTAAAATAAAAATAGAAGTGTCACAAAATTGTTTCTTTATTTGTCATCCTTAATGAAATAACACGACGTTTGTCTATCCTTACTACGGAAATAGGATGGATCAATAATTTAGTTGATACCAACACTTAATCATCAAGTCTTTTCGATTGTGTAAAAAATTGATGAATCTTTTAAAACAAGCTATTATAATATGAAGGGAATTCCACCTGTATCAGAACAGAGTGTATGTAAATTTTAAAATCTACAAATAGCGGCCCCAGCGAAATATGATAATTTCCAACAGTAATTGGTCATGTTAAAGATGTTCTTCATGCAAGTATAGGATTTTTACTTCTTGTAGAATTCGAGAAAAAAAATAATTAACATAATCTTGTTAAGTTCATCAATAAATCGTATTCTGGCTCAGCTTTCTTGTTATTTCAGACAAGTATGCCGCTGCCTGGCCTTTTATCGGGATTGTTGTTGAGGTCCTTTTGCTGGTTGGCATCATAGTGGTCTGTGAGATGAGGGCTAAAAGAAAGAAGGAAAATACAGAAGTAGTTGACCACCCTACAGTGTAAGTCTCATGTTCCTGACTTAGAGCATCGCTATATAGACATATAGATACAACTCTCTCTCTCTCTCTCTCTCTCTCTCTCTCTCTCTCAATCAGACAAATACTAAGTTTTATTTGTTTACTGAATCTATTATGTATGTATATGCGTGCGAAATCCAATAACTATGTCTCTTTTTTTCATGAATCAGACGAAGGACCAGTGAAAGGAGAACTTCAGAAGCTCGACAGAGAATCATCTCTTCATAAAAATAGAGAAACCAAGCGTGAATCTCTATTTAATGTTCTTAGTTTATTTATTATTAATTCCTGAATTAACATTTATTGATGACTAGTAGGAAGGTAAGTTGCTTTAAACTTCGAAGTAAGAGAGACACGACAAGGAAGGCGTCGTTTTGTAAGACTTCAGCTGCATGTATTACAGTTTCAGATTAACCCACAGGACTTATACACATATTTTTTTCGCATGCTTATGTTTATAACCAATGTTGCAATTAAGCACATCTCTAATTTTAGTGCATTCTCCAATATTCAGTTTATGATTTGTCTATGTATATTTGAAGAAAAAAATTAGAACGATTTGCATTAACAATTTATGGATTAGGTTATCCTGATATGAAACACAAATTCCGAGTCAAAATGATGATAATAAAATCATGCATTTATATATATTAGATATACATATGTTTATTTTTGCTATGTACATGTATTTCTTCTTAATTTTTTTTAAGTTTGTAACTATATGAACTACTCCTGTATGTTAAGTACTATATAGTATTTATTTTTTTATACCAAGATTTTACAGTTTTAATAAAATCCATTTATTTTCTATCAATTCTGTAAATTATAGTAAATATATATTTAATTAAAGAAAAAGGTTAGCAAATGTGTTTGTTGTCTTTAGATCTTGACGGTGAACTATAAAAATAAATATGTGTACATGTTGTCGAACAAGGTTATAATGACATCCTGCATTCAATATCGGACACTATATTTTCGTTCTGCTGGTGGAAAACTCGGATAGTTCGTTTTCGTCGGAGACAGGCGGCTTGGCATCAGTAACAGACCCTGGACCCTCCACGTTGACCAGGCTTTGTGGTATTATCAACACAAGACCTTTATTTTTATGAAACCTTTACATGATTTTGTTGACCTTTTCAATATGTACTTAAAATTGAAATGACAGCTAGGTCAAATAGACTGTCGAAATTGGCACCAAAGGTTTCCATGCACAGTATAAACAAAAACAGTTGACAAATTGTAACTTTAAAGTCAGACAAATGTCAAGTTTCTACAAAGATCTTAGAATTTTTTAAAAGTTATCCAAATTATTTTAAAGCCGTTTTTCTTCCATGAAGACAATGTCAACATCCTTTTCCCATAAATACAAGTTGGTAGTAAGCTAACAAATATGGTATATAAGAGAGGTGAGTCTGCCAATAACTTCTCGTTGGACTGACTGCTACAACTTCTAACCCGACATACAATACTACTGCAGTAAATTCTGTGGGTACCTCGAAAAATCAATTTATACAATTTCACTTATTATTTATCCTTCAATTATTTTAAGTAATTTTATTTTAAGTATTTTATTGAACTCATAAATATGAAAACAATATCCTCCTTATTCCTAACTGATTCTGTACTGATATACATGTACATAAGGACTGCCATACGGCTTCCGTCATCAATGTAAAAGATCATCCTGTCTGAAAAATTTTGTGTTCAGCAGAATAAAGTATAAATCAGCATTTCATTCGTTGAGGTGCAATAGTTATGATATCATGGCGAAATTCGAGATTTTTTTTAATTAAATGACATCTATTAAATAGCGACAGCCGTAAATTAGAACATCACTCAAAAACACAGACAATCAAAAGCTTGTTTTTTTTACGTTAATACTGTATGCTCCATGTATTTGATAAAGGGGCAAGGATGTGAGAGGGATGCATCCAATGAAGGCTATTATAGAACTAAAGGTTGAATCATATGTCTCATCATTCGTGGTAAAGTATACGAAAGAGACATTTGCTGCATATGTAGTAATATAGAGGTGTAGGTTTAGGGTGATGACGTAACTATTGGGGTCTCATGGGGGATATTTTTAGAAAAGTAGTTTTATAGAGGTCGTGTTCTCATTGGTTTGTATAGGAAGGTAGCATTATAGAGGTCGTTTTTCATTGGTTTGTTGAGAAAAGTAACATTATACAGGTCGTTTCTCATCGATATACATGTATAAAGAAAGGTAGTTTTATAGAGGTCGTTCGTCATCGTTATATTTAGAAAGGTATCCATTATAGAGGCCGTTTCTCATTGTTTGTTTAGAAAAAGTACAAGATCTAGAGGTGATGACGTAGCTATTTATAGAAACGGGATCCAGAGTTCGCTTATCATTGATATTTTTAGAAAGGGGTTGGATCTAGAGGTGCTGACTTTACAATAGACTGGATAGCCTGCCCTTGATTCCAAACGCTGCCGCTAGGAAATTCAAGACAGGGCGCTCGCACTCGTAATCAATGACAGCGAACCAGTCTAACTTTACAAAATGGCGAGCATGCGCAAAAAAAGAAGAGAATGTTGTCTTAATTATTGTAAAAAAAAAAATCATTTTATTATGGATTGTCAAAGCGAACAGTACAAATGGAAAATTATAGCCTGGAATGCATAAAAAAAGATGAGAAAACCCCCAAAACGTGGACATTGAATCAAAGTCGTTGGTTTGACAATGAGAAAGCCTGTATAGAAGATTTTAGAGAAGTGACCCGAAACGGCTACGATATCGCTGACAGCTGGGGAACTGAAGGAATTTTATTAGAACGTAGAGTTATGCCCCAGTGAGTGCTTGATATGAAACACGATGAATGCAAGACAGACAAAGTTATCAATGAAAAAAGTTCAGTTTGACAATAATGTTCACACTCTGTTAGTTCCGTACGATGATAGGAAAGGTGAATGGATGAATTATGCCAACGATAGAGCTCATTTTAGGAGAAGAATTCAACAGCCAGAAATGATATTGTTACCGATATTGAATAAGATAATAAAGTTTTCAAAGGGCAAATTAGTGAAACAGTTTGATTGTTACTAGTAAAGCTGAGTTTTTGTATGCCGGTCAATGTTATTGTTCCCGCCAAGGAGACCCATGAGGGTGGCACTACCGCCACCACCAGTCCCACCAAGGGCACCCAGGAGGGTGGCACCAGCACCACCACCGCCACCACCAGTCACACCAAGGTATTAAAAAGCACTTTTTAATTTTCTTAACCTCATTGATCAAAATGGTATTGACCGGAGAACAACGACGGTACTTAAAAAATATACGGACCAACGTCAAACATGTTGCGTCTTTCACAGGTCCTTACAAATTGTATCAAATTGTAAAAAAAAAAGAAAGAAGGGAAACATAAAATTGGATTAAAAGGAATTAAAGATTTTTTGTCGGATTTAGAACCGTATTCACTTCAAAAGAGAGTTCAGAGAAAGTTTCTCAGACGTCACATTTTAACAGATTCTATAGACACCATATGGGATGGTGATTTTGATTTACAAGATGTGCGAAACATATCTAAGGAAAATGAAGGCGTTCAGTATATTTTGGTCTTGCAAGACATATTTTTCAGATATATATTTACAGCTCCTTTGAAACAAAAAACGGCGTCGAACGTTATAGAAGCTTTAAAATCAATTTTTGCTGCCGGAAGAAAACCGAAAGTATTGAGAACCGATAAAGGAAGTGAATTTAAAAATCGATGGGTGTCCACATTTTTAAAAAAAGAAGGCGTACATCAAATTTTTACGGAAAATGAAACGAAAAGTAACTTTGCAGAAAGGAGCATTCAAAATTTAGAAAACAGGTTACATCGCATGTCTACTCATAATCAATCTTACGGATTTTTGAGTAAGGTACAATCCGTTACTGACAACATCAATAATACTCGTTCCCGTCCCTTTGGAGGAATTGCTCCTGCAGCTGTGACTAAGAAGAACGAAGAGGAAGTTCGTTACAGGGCTTATTTAGAAAGAAACAAAAGAGATGGTGTCGTGTCCAAAAAAATTAAAAACTCTAGAAAAGCAGAAAAAAGAAGCCCTTTAAATTTAAGTTGAATGATAAAGTGAGAATATCTCATTTGCGCCGAATGTTTCAAAGAGAATACGACCAAAAATGGACGGGGGGAATTATTAAGATTAGTCAGAGATATCGTAGTCAAGGTTTACCCGTCTACAAATTAAAAGACTTTGGTGAAGAACCTATAACTGGTACTTTTTACTCGCAGAAACTTCAGAAAGTACACACAAGTGACAATTCTATCTGGAAAATCGATAAGATTCTAAAAGAAAGAAAAAGAAAAGAAACGGTACCGATCCTGGTGTCTTGGCATCAATGGCCTGCTAAATTTAACTCTTGGATAAAAACAATCCGACATGCAAAATGTATTAATAGGAAAAGTTGCTTTTTTGTACGTCATTATCTCCAAAAATGAGCATCAGATTGGTTCTAAGATCTTCCGATAGTCAGCATATTTATATCGGTAACACTCCTTACGACTTTCTAGTTCATTTACCCAAATCATTGTACCTACAGGGACACTGGACAGTTTCACTTTTGGAATTTAATTTGTCCACAACACCCACTCAACCAGAATTGTACGTTTGTAGTAATTTATGTCAGGATTCTATAGTGTGAGGAAAGAGAATTATCTCTCTTGTGAACTTTAAAAAAGCGGGAAACATCATTTATAATTAACCATATGAAGTACCTTTGCGATTGGGTGCATTCCAAGACGTGAGGGTGTATATAGAGGACGTCAATAATCAACCCGCTTCATATTTGAAAGGTACAACTACCGTTACCATACTCTTGAAAAAACGCTTGTTTAAAATACAGTGATGGGTTCAACCTACGTATCAGACCCACGTGTGTGGTAAACATTTTATCAAAAGATGCTTGATGGGCATTTTCGACCTGGTAAGTACAGAGGCAAACAGACAGGTGGTGGATTAGGAGGTATGTTTTCCAAAAACCCTTACATGATTTCGGTCAACCCACACATGTCCTCTAAGGAGTCTACAGATCAAGTAGTGGGAAAACACGTGACACCTATGGCGGCCGTAGAAGAGAGACCCAAAGCGGAAATAAAAGAATTCATCAAAAAAAATATTCCTCACGTACTAGAGAAGACTATAAAAGCACAGATAAGACAACGTACCGTCAAATCCAAACCAACACTCAAAAAGAAAACACTACAAAAAGGACTGAAAAGGAAGCTAGATTCAGGGAAAAGTATTTTTGACCAAGACGAGAAAAAAATCAAACATAAATAAGAATGGCCTTTTTCAGCAACAAAATTACAGACATCGGACTTCCAGCAGAATTGGCTTTATTTACCATTCCACTTAATCACGTAGCTGTAGACAAAATCTATTTCAATGAATGCAGACCCGTAAGTTCCTTCGATACGGAGGACGCTCCGATCAAGACATCGGTGTCTGGACAGGGTAACGAGTATATCGACCTTAGACGAAGCCGTCTGTACGTAAAATTTAAGATTGTTAAAACAGACGGTACGCCCTTGGCAGCACAGGAAAAAACGGGGATCATTAATTTGCCACTGCAAACCATGTGGTCTCAAATAGACACTTACACGAACGGAAAACTTGTGTCCCTCAACACTAGTTACTATGCTTGGAAAGCCTACCTAAAACTACTTTTTTCGAGCGGAGATGATGTCTTTCAATCTCAGTTACAGTCCCAGCTTTACTATCCAGACGACGACGACATGGACAATCCGGACGCATACGGAGGCAACAACGGGGGTCTTAACAACCGCTATGCATTTACTAAAAACAGCCAAATATTCGACCTGGAAAGTCCATTGTACGAGGACATATTTAGAATTGATAAATACTTGGTCAATGGAGTGGATTTACACTTGAAACTGTTTAGAAATCCCTCTGCCTTCGTCTTGATGAGCAAAGAAGCCTCCCCTAGCTACAACTTGCAGTTACTAGACGTGTCCTTTAAAGCATGCATGATTAAGGTGGACAGCGGAATTTTGATCAAACATGCTGAAATCTTGAAAGACAAGACGACCAAATATCCCCTGACTAGAATCGAAGTAAAAATGAACACATGTACAGTTCTGGTTCGTTTATATGACAGAACGTTTGGTCTAACAGCTGCATTTTGCTTCATATCTCAAAAAGCTGCCAATGGTCATTACAAGAAGGACCCATTCAACTTCCAGAACCTGGTAGAGGAGATTGCACTTTACGTGAACGGAGGAGGCATCCCCGCCCGCCCTGTGAAAACCGACGTAGGAACCAATCAAAATTACGTTACACTCTTTGTCAATTTATTTGAAGTGGCAGAAAAATGGAACAAAGATGCAGGATTGGAAATTACAAGAAGTCAGTTCGGCAAAGGATATGCCATATACGCCTTTAGCTTGGCGCCTAGCGACCTGGGTGAAGAGGATATAAACCTGATGAGACAAGGAAACGTTCGACTCGAAGTCAAGTTTGCTGCCAATACAACGGAAACCTTGAACTGTCTGGCTTACGCAGAATTTCCGGCCCTTTCGGAAGTGGACCAATCACGGGACATCAAATACACTAAAGAATGAATTCATCCGACATCCTATGCATTGTTAAGGGACATGAACTGCTTAGGAACTTTGTCAGAGGCGTATTTTTACCAGAAACCTTACCACAAAGAGTCCACGTTTACTCTTCGGCTTACGTTTGTAATACGGATCCTTCACATCTCCCTGGGACCCAATGGATTATTATATGGATAAAAGAACCAAGAAGCGGAATTTTTTGACAGTTTTGGTCGGCTTCCTGAACATTACGATGTGCGAATCAAAAACTTTTAAAATCATAATTCGGAAAAATTTAAATGTAATGAAATACCGCTGCAGAAAAAAAATACCTTGACTTGTGGATATCACGTGTTATTTTATTTGTTGATGAAATGTCAAAATTATACATTGAGTGACATTGTAAACATTCTTAAAATGCAGGATGATCCAGAAATTTTTGTGTATCGAAATAAATCTCAACAAACGGATTGTATATAACTTTTGTATTCATCGTGACTATACAATTGCATACATACTTTTTGTAAATAAACATGAGGCAATATATTCTTTTTTATTCTATAAATAAGTGTGAATTTATAAACAAGGTCAGTTTTCTTTGGATGACTAATGAACATGCATGTCTGATGGAAAGAGAGATCACTTTTACCCTTTCATTCACCCGCCACAGCTATGATCGTGAGACCCACCATGAGTGGTAAAACTTCTCATGTGTACGAAATTTTAAAACATTCCGATGGTATGTTTCAAACGCCACCCGAGCGAATAGTAATTGCTTATACCGAATATCAACCTTTGTTTGAAGAAATGGAGAAAATCATCGATAGATTGGTTTTACATCAAGGGCTACCCTCTAAAGAACAGATCGAAGATTGGAGCGAGGGTGTACAACACATTGTTTTGGTGCTAGACGATATGATGATGCAAGTTGCCAAGAGCGAGGAATCTCTTAATTTATTTTGCGTGTCAGTGTGTTCATGTTGGCCCAGAATCTATACATGCCCAGAAAGTTTGCCAGAACTATTTCTTTAAAATGTCATTATGTCATTCTCTTTCGTAATGTATGCGATTCTAGACAGGTGCTTACTTTTGGATCTCAATTATTTCCTTTAAAGTTAAAATATTTCAATGAAGCTTACGACAAGGCCACATCCCTACCCTTTGGATATCTAGTTGTGGACATGAGTCCCAGTACTGAGGACAATTATAGATTGCGCACGCGCATCTTACCTAACGAAGATACCATTGTCTATCTACCCAAACAAATTCTTTTCTTTCTTATTATATCATAATGAACCGAACAATTAAAAGGCATCTGTCCTTTCTGGATATAAACACTACGAGCAAGAAACAGCGACGAGCACTGTTGTCGACAATGACACCATCTCAAATGCAGACTTTGTGCGAGGTGATGTTTAATGTTTACAAGGGGACCATTCCGGTCTCTAAGCAGTACATAAAAACTCTGTATCCGTACAAAAATGTCATAAGTACCTTTGTAAGCAGAACAGTGAACAAGTCTCAACGTAAAAAGTTTTTGTTAAAGCATCAGAGCATCATACCACGTCTGATCAAACCTGCGCTATATCTTTTTCAAAATGGCTCAAGAACTAGCTCTCGTTCCAAAAGAAAAATACCAAAAACTGACGCAAACAGAGAATCATCCTCTCAAGAGCATGGAGACACCCCTAGCGTCGAAAAAGGTTCTGCCCTGTGACAAAGATATTCCATCTCAAACTCGAATTCTTGAAATCTTGGAGCACGTCATTCCAATCAAATTTCAAAACAAGGCAAAAGGGTTGCCTTAAATTCTTGTCCCAATATGGTGGCGACGTGTTGTCTTGGAAAGACAATGAAAAATTAATTTACAAAGCAACGTCATTGAAGGATCACATATCAGCGATTTGTTGAAACATGTGCTGACCCTTATTCAAAAGGAACTCCTACCGGATATCGACAATTTTATCAAGCATTGAAGGACATTCAAACTCCAACATCTTTCATTCACAATAAGGAAATGGTGAAACGTTCCGAAGAACAGAGCTGCAGTGGATATGTGGTTAAAAAACAAACAATTGGAATGCCTCATAACTATCAACCTCCAAAGAAAAAAAAACAGTGACTAAAACAAACTCAAAGTGGCTCAAGTTTAAACGAAGCATGTACATTAAACGTTGATAAAGTTGACAATATATTGATCATCTTTCATGTTCTACAACGTATTTGAAATGCATATGAAAATAAACTTATTATTGAAAGAAAAGAATAAAACTTATAAACTTTACTTTTTCAAATTAAAGACCAATGTAGAAAAAACTAGTGTGATGAAAACTTATCGTTTATATATACGATTCCGTAAACACCTTTTGAAAAAATAAACAGTAAACCTCGGTTATAGCGAAGTCCTAGGGACCAATGGATTTACTTCGTTATATCCGTAATTCGTTATATCCCTATAACGAATTCGTAATAATAACTATAGCGAATTCACTATATACATGTTTTCTTTCACCAGACTAAAAGTTTTGCTTATTGAGGCTTAGAATGAAAATACATTCTTTTTATACCTTTGATAATCGGATTGTAAATTGAAGAATTTATGAGAAAATAGATTCATTCTAACTATTACGTTAAATGATAGTGCAAACTTTTTAAAACTGTACAGAAATTCGTTATAAAAGTGTTAAATTTCGTCATTATTCACCTCTACTGGACTCAAAATCAGTTCGCTATATCCGTAAATTCGTTATATCCGAAATTGTTATAACCATAACATTTTGCAAAGATTTGTGAAGAATATTACCGGTGATTCAAAAAAACTATGCTATATTCGAGATTTCGCTAAGTCTGTGTTCGTACTAAACGAGTTTTACTGTACATGTTTTTTTATGTCATTAATAATATTTCAAGCAAAATATTTTTATGAAACCTTTAAAAACTAATGCAAAAAGATGACTTTTCATACAAAACAAAATAATTTTTTTTACTTTTGTAAGATAAAATTATCTTTATGTTTTCAACACACAAGTAAAAAACCTCTTTTTAATTTTTCTTAAGTATATCTTAAATCTTAACCAAAAAATACCTAAGCACCTATTATACAGTCACATTTTTGTAAACCCATCAAAAAACTTTTTTATTAATCAATTCTCTATGGAATTCCATATACGACAGCCAACTGTCAGCTGTCAACTGCTTACTGCCAACTGCTTACTGCCAACTGTTTACTGCCAATTCCTTTCTTTACCTCTTTATTGGGTTAAGCGTATGTGCAGACATTTATTTGAGGATGGAGAGATTAATAGATTGATAGCGTTTATTAACAGCCACTGCATGGTCCTACTATTCATATTACCTGATCACGTGACCCGAAACCTATTCGAGTAGGCCTACGCATGAAAACCCATCACGCACATAATTTTAAGTACATTAACTCGTGTTCACCACTTTTGAAAGACATGATAGTGGAATTCTTGATTTGTCTGATGCTATCCATATAGAATGTCTGAGATTTTGTTTCATTCCTGTCATCCAGAATGACCTTGAAAGAGTGATGGACACATGGAATAATCATAGAATTAGAAAACAAAACACACTTTGTCCATCGAGTCGTCCATCCTTTTTGTATAGCAACCCAGAAGTATTTGGCTGTTGCGATATGAAAAAGGATATAGACTTAAACATTTTAAAAATATTTAGGCAACTGAAAATGATTTTGTAATGGGCTCATCTAACGAGTTTTCAGATACTGCTTTAGAAACGATGTTGCATCTAAATCTATTGCTCCCAAGCACGTTACACGAGGCTATGGAACTTTTTGGGAACCTTATAACGTTTTTTAGTATTTAATGAAGTAACATAATTTCTGTAAAAATAAAATCATAAATGTTAAACACACACCACTACACTGTATAGTTTAATTTAGTATGCTAACACCAAGGTGGTCAAAACAGTTTTAAAAGCCATGGATAATGTTGGCGTTCATAATATATCATTCCCAGCGCAAATCTTTGCAGCAAGTGGCGCACGGGGATACTAATAATAATATCGCGAACAAAGCAATGCAAATCAGGATATCAAATTACAACAAAAACAGTGAGAAAAACTAACGTTTTAATGAACCTCTGTCAATCATAGCATATATGAGGTTTTCATATCATAATTATCGCATTTCTGATATATTGAGATATCGGCTGTTTGAATTACGTTGTATTATGAAATCACAGATTGACTGTCAGATGGTAAAGAATATCTGTAACGTTTATCGCAATGATCATGTAAATAACGACGCTTTCCAAACGGAGATAACAAAATTGAAAAGAGATGCATGTTCAAAATGGTTAACATAAAGCACCAGACCTGTTTCTTTACAAAATCGGAATATAGTCGGAAACATTAATTAAACTGTCTTTCACTTATGCCTTTATTTCTGAGACAAGACCATCTACAAGCAGTTGGCAGTAAGCAATAATCAGTTGGCAGCTGACAGTTGACTGTCGTATATGGAATTCCATAATCGACGGCATAATTCATCCATTCACCTTTCTTATCTTCGTATGGAACTAAAAGAGTGTGAACGTTATTGTCAAACTTAACTTTTTTTATTGATAACTTTGTCTGTCTTGCATTCATCTTATCTCATAACAAGCGCTCACTGGGGCATAACTCTAAGTTTTAATAAAAATTCTTCAGTTCCCCAGCTGTCAGCGAAATCGTAACCGTTTCGAGTTACTTCTTTAAAATCTTTAATACAGGCTTTCTTATTGTCAAACCAACGACTCTCATTCAATGTCAACGTTTTGGGGTTTTTCTCATTTTTTTTATTGCATTTCATGCTATAATTTTCCCTTTGTACTGTACTCTTTGACAATCCATAATGAAAAAAGGTAATAAAAGTTGTCTTTTTAATACACACTTCTTTCTAATAAGCTAATGAAATTTTTAAAAAGTCAATGAAGATAAATGTATTTAAAAAATAAATACTATAATATACAGTAAACATGTGAATAAAACATGTTAAAAATAATATCGTGTATCATTCAATAACAAAATCCTTTTTTCGCATTCAAAAACAATATTTAAACTTAATATAGTTAAATAAGTAAGTTATTGACACTTGAAGTGTTTTTGAACACAATGATTATCTGTTCTTTAACATTCTAATAGCCCAACCCGCCGTTCAGATTGCACATCGTAAACATTACAAAAAGCCCGTTTGATTCTGATGACTTTTGCAATTCTCGCAGAACTTTTGATATAGTCTTTTACTCAAATATTTTCAGCATTAGGTATAAGTTTTTTTTTACATTCCCACTTTTCGAACGTAAATGAGGATCCAGACAATGGACTGGCGGTGGGGGTTGTGCCACCCTCCTGGGTGCCCTTGGTGGGACTGGTGGTGGCGGTGGTGGTGGTGGTGCCACACTCCAGGGTGCCCTTGGTGGGACTGATAGTGGCAGTAGTGCCACCCTCTTGGGTCTCCTTGGCGGGAACAATAACATTGATCCGCATACAAAAACTCAGATTTACTAGTAACCGTCAAAATGTTTCACTAATTTGCCCTTTGATCACTTGATTATCTTATTCAATATCGGTAACAATAACATTTCTGTCTGTTGAATTCTTCTCCTAAAATGAGCTCTATCGATGACATAATTCATCCATTCGCCTTTCCTATCTTCGTATGGAACTAACAGAGTGTGAACATCATTGTAAAACTAAACTTTTTTCATTGATAACTTTGTCTGTCTTGCATTCATCGTGTTTCATATCAAGCGCTCACTGGGGCATAACTCTACGTTCTAATAAAATTTCTTCAGTTCCCCAGCTGTCAGCGATATCGTAGCCGTTTCGGGTCACTTCTCTAAAATCTTTTAAACAGGCTTTCTTATTGTCAAACCAACGACTTTGATTCAATGTCCACGTTTGGGGGGGTTTTCTCGTCTTTTTAAATGCCTTCTAGGCTATAATTTTCCATTTGTACTGTACGCTTTGACAATCCATAATGTATTGATTTTTTTTTACAATAATTAAGAAAACATTCCCTTTTTTTGCGCATGCTCGCTATTTTGTAAAGTCAGCACCTCTATATCCAACCCCTTTCTAAAAATATCAATGATTAGCGAACTCTATAAGGATCCCGTTTCTATAAATAGCTACGTCATCACATTTAAATCTAGTACTTTTTCTAAACAAACCAATGAGAAACGACCTCTATAATGTTACTTTTCTAAACAAACCAATAAAAAAAGACCTCTATAATGCTACCTTCCTAAACAAACCAATGAGAACACGACCTCTATAAAACTACATTTCTAAAAATATCCCCTATGAGACCCCAATTGTTACGTCACCACCCTAAACCTCCACCTCTATATACCTATATATGCAGCAGACATTAAAAACAATATAGATATTTAACACTCAGTCTTGTACATAAAATAGTCAAATTCTTTATTATCATGGTCAATACAAAAATTACAACCGGGTTGTTTTTTGCACTCTGTGTAAATATATCTAAATATCTATCAAAATATCTAAATATCTATGTACATAGAATTGGAGGATTAAAACTGTAAGATTAATAAATGGCACACTTAAAATCACTTTTGATTTATTTTGTGTAAAACGCATTGAGTAAAAATCTTCCATAAAACTAGTGAAATAAAAAGTAAAAGTCTACATAAAACTATTGATTGCAATGGATCAGTCATGAAAATGCATTGGTCGGTGCTATTGGTTAGGTCCCCTCCAGTTACACTGGCTTGGGTAGGGATTCTCTAAGAATCCTCCGGAGGATTTTGCCGCTTGGGGACTTTGGGATCTGGTCAATGAACTCCACACCGCCCCTCAGTCGTTTGTAGTGCGCCACATTACCTACAACATGAAATAGTCGTTAAATTGGTTAAAATGATATTTTTTACACCACAATATAAAAGTTCTGTGAACAGATAATTATTTTTCGGAATATGTAGTTTGCACGATTAGATATTTATTGTTTTAAATCAAAAATACAGAGGTGTGGTGATTATATTATTTTGCACCAAAAGATGCCTCGTCTTGTCTCGAATATGCTTACTGACCGAAGTTCAAGTTATAACTGTATGGTGTGTTTCTATTTACACCAACACAAACCTTCAACAAAAGACACAATATCGTGGGCTGATACTTCTTGGTTTGGTTTCTTTACAATATAAGCCAGTGGGACTTCGCCGCCATCTTCATCCGGAAGCCCGATCACAGCGACATCTTGAACAGCCGGATGTTGTAACAAAAGGTCCTCTAGTTCTGCTGGTGCTACCTTTTAACAAATCAAAAAAGGTACATATCTGTAAATGTATACATCTTAATCAACCTTTGATGTACATGTATTTATAAAGAAGTAAGCATTTTTGAAACACTTTGAAGAATGCATCGTCTCTGACCTGGTTTCCCTTGTATTTGATGAGTTCCTTAAGTCGATCGGTAATCACAAATACATCCCTTTCTTTGTCATAATGGCCAATATCACCTGAAATTAAAATAAGAATTTGCCTACATTTCCTGCAAAATAGATAATGAAAGAACCAAAAATTTAGAAATTTACGAAAAATGGACCTGTATGGAGCCAATCTTTCTTGATCATTTCGTCTGTAGCCTTCTGGTTGTTGAGGTACCCCTTCATCACCTGGGGTCCTTTGACACAGATCTCTCCCACCTCACCTTCGGCTACATCTTCATCCGTCTCAGAGTTCACAACCTGCAGCAGAGGTTTTTTTCAGCATGGTTTAGCATACATCTGAACGTTTTAATCGAACCTTATCTGCTTAATTTTGATATTTTAAATTAAACAAAGATTATACGAGCGGAAAATGTGACTAAAGTTGTTTGATTCATATTAACCTCAGACCTGCATAATGCCAAAGGACATTTAGCAAGCTACATTACTTATGGGATCCAGAATAATTGTATTATACAATTACTAGTGTTAAGACCAAGGATATACGGTTGCTTACTCTGCACAGTGTATTGGGAATGACACACCCAATTGACCCTGGGTTGGGAGGGATGACGTCAAGATGAGTGACAGGACTAGTCTCGGTCAGCCCATATCCTGTATAGAGTAGAATAAAACATTTCAGAGATCCAGACAAAAATCATCAAGAAGTTTATCTGAGTACCTTTCCTGACATACGATGGTTATAATGAGTACCTTGCCTGACGACGGCCTTCAGTCTGGTCATGACCTCGTGAGTGAGACCTTCACCCAGAGGAGCCGCGCCGGAAGTTATCGTGTGCAGGCTGCTTAAATCAAAATTAGACACCATTGGGTGTTTCCCGAGGAAGAGAACAATGGGAGGAACAATGTGTAGTTGTGTGACCTACAATATTGAATTTTTTTCAGCATGACCTAAATGTTTCTTGATGAAATTACTTTAGACATATAACTATTATAATACATTTTTCTAATTACGGTACACATCGCGTCGAAGTAAATTTTTACTACAGGTTATTTTAACAAAATCATTATTTTTTAAATCTAATCGCAACCTTTTGTGAGTCTAACGCCTTTAGAAACATTTCCGGGTCAAACTTCGGCAGGGTCACCAATTTCCCTCCATCAACTAAAACACCCATCATCACGGGGCACATTCCATAGATGTGGAAGAATGGGAGAATTCCCAGAGATGTATCATCCTCTGTTACCTTGAGAATTTGCCTGTGAAAAAAAAGGATAATAATCATGGTCAGAAATGTGCAAACGTCGAAACACTGGGCAAATGGAGCCAGTTGACAAAATAAAATTTGCCAAAACTTCGTGGCTGTGTAAAATGGATTTCAGAAGAATCGATTCTCTTGAAAATTGTTCGGTGCAAAACATAAGCCAATCAGAAGTTTTATCTCTTATATACCTATAAACTAGACGTGTAATACTTTTGTTTATACATGTAGTTGTAACATACCATGTTACAATGTTCACGATAATCGTTATAAGATAACGTCACAGCTTCATGTATCGGTATTAAGCCTTACTTATCTAAAACGAAGTTTTGGTTTTAAAAGGTCTTTTGAAAAAGGAAACTTCTCCGACCAATTTCTTCTTCCATATAGTCATTAGTATGAATAGTCATTACATGTAGACAGATATGTAGACAGATATGCAAATTGATCTCTATTTTTTTCTAATTGTTTATTGAAACTGCTTTACAAACGATAGAATTATTAACACACCTGAATTGCTGTAGGTTGGCGACTAGATTGTCGTGGGTTAACATGACACCCTTGGGAAGCCCGGTTGTTCCGCTAGAGTACGGAAGTACACAGACATCATTCAAGGGGTTAATGGTGACATTTTCCGGAAAAGCTTTGCCGTCGTCCTGCATTAAAGTGGAAAAGGGCCGACATCCCTCACTGTCGCCGAAAACTGTAATCATCTGTTGGTAAAAAGAGAGATTTGTTATTTTCCTTGATTCTTCATGAGAGCATGAAATGGTACTGAAGTAGTAAATAAAATCTGGTATCCTACAGTTGAGGAAATCATATAATCAATTTAAAATCAAATATGTACTACTAGTGTTATATTCGTACATTTGCAAGTTCTTTTAAAGAATCCGAGCTGTCTACAGCGTCTCTAACGACAGGAACAAGTTGGGGTATTGTAAACACTGCCTTGGCATTAGAATGCTCCAGCTGCCGGGAGAGCTCACCTGAAAATGTAACATATTTTTTTCAAAGCATATCAAACTGGATTTAGGTCCTTGCGAGCAGCTTTTTCCTAATAACATGGAAAAATATCAATATATTTAATTTGCTGTCTGATCTTCGCATTCACAGATTCACGACTTTAAGTTTTCTTACTTAACGTAAGAATACTCAATGGTCGGAGCGATTCATAAATTCACATGTTTTTATCATCAAGATTTAATAAAATTGATAAATGAATTTGGATATATACAAGTGGTGAATCTTCTTTAAGTTGTAAACTATACCTGCTGTGTAAGCCGGATTTGACGTTGTTACGATTATTCCTGCAGATGCAGCCGCCAGTAGGAGGATAGAAAATTCAGGGATATTGACACTATGGACAGAGATGACGTCACCCTTCTTATATCCTAATCTTGTTAGCGCGCTAGCTACTTTGACAATGGAACTCCGCAACTGCGCATATGTGTACTTCCGGTCTGTAAGGAAATCGACCTAAAGCAAGAAAATACTAAAGCAATTGAAACATCTGTTCATGAATATTAACTATTTGCTGAACATATGTTTGTGAAAAGATAATTACCAAAGCTATGCGATCGCCAAATTTTTCGAATTTCTCCAACATGAATTGTCCTAGAGGTTTCTGTTCAAGCTGTAGGTCATCGAAGCGAGACTTGTAAATTTTGTGTAGTGCAGTCGAGGAACTGAATTGTCTTAAGCTGCCTGGCGCCGATAGACGATGTCTTCCCGGTCCCCCATTCCTCAGTGTGCCGCTGGGTTTGATTGACTTTAGAAGAAATTTCGTCCCTCTTTCTAAATGCTTCATCGTTTGAACAGAAGACATCTGCAAAAACGTTAATGATATTAGAATTGGAAGAAACGTTTACAGTTTTGGAAAGGGCATTGATAAGATTAAATGAAATAAGATTAAATGAATACAAAACGTAAAAAATAAAATTTTATTTGTATCGGAGCAATCACACGTGCAAACTGATATTAGGTAGACTACAAATCGGATCAAACAAGTGTACACAATCTACATGACACGACCCGGTTTAGTCAGGAGTCACCCCTCCTCCTTGTTTGTGCAGTTTTCTTGGACGATTGCTTTTCCTCCTGTTTGCTAATGGCCTTTTACCGAGCTGTACATGTATCTCTTATGATTTGTGTGTATATGATTGTATAAATATAGGTAAACCAGAAAGGAAGAAGATGCCATTAAACTTCAGGAAAATGTAGAAGCCTTACAGCAGTAGAAGGGTAAATGGCTGATATTGTTCCACCACAATAATTTTATTTCGAGTCCTACAAGTCACCAACAAGAGGAGATGTGCAGACTATCCTTAAAACATCCATGGAAATACCAAGTAGTCAATTTTGAGAAGCATCTTGGGGTAAACATCAAATCACAAAGAATACAAATTCCACATCAGCCTTTCCAGTCTTGGTTAAATATATATTCACCAATGCCCGCAGGAGACCAAAGCCCTCTCCTCTTCTACAAGACACTGGTTTTCTCTTGGTGGAATATACAATAATTATTGTAATTTGGAACCCGGCGTATACAACGAAGAAGATCAACAAGCTAGAAATGGTACATCGGAGAGCTACGAGCGCTGCCCCATTGAACATGACTACATAACAACCAACAGTGTCTCCGGACGGTCGGATACCACTTAACTTGTTCGCACTATGTGAGCACACAGCGCAAGCCAAGGCTGTCATGATGTAGATGATTGTGTTTCAGTTGATTTATATCCTATCAACTCTCGTAATATCAACTATTTCTCCGAGAAAGATCATCATCACCATTCTTTAACCCAACATCACAATATACCGGAAACTACTATTTCCATACGGGATCAGGATCTGGAACTTCCTTCCACCCAATTCTGCTTCTTAATAATTTTAGCTTTGAAATTTTGAATGCTTTCCTCTTATCTATAAAAAGCTCTCTTTCTAAATGTGATCAATATAGATTAAAAATGGCCACGACCATCCAGTTAACTTTCTTCTAATGAAAATCACCAAAAAACGTCTTTGGACCACACGGTACAAAAATAGACAGAAATGTTTGGTAAAGTACCTTACCCGAAGACGGAGAAAAATATACGTACATTCATTGCACAGTGAAGTGTTGCTCTTTATATATTCTTTGTAAGACAGAGGAGTTGGTCATACCTTGAACACAGGAAACTCACTGGCCCATGGTTACCAATCGTGCATTTTCATGATAAAATCAATTTTGTTTCAAAACGCAAGTTAATTAGAGCTACTTGTTTGTTTTCAAATCAAACGTCGAAAGAATGTAAATCTCGTGCCCATGACGTCACAATTATGGCGTAGGAATAACGTCTTTCGCATGCATTTGTCCTCTATTATCGTAGTAGCATCGAGTCGTTCGAGAAATGCCCAATACGTGAAGCAATGGGAACTCATTCTAACACACTTAACAAGCAGTGTACGTGCTACCTAGAGACACTAAATAGTTCCGATTGATATACCTTTTTAAAAGCTGACATACGCCTATGCAGATCATTCGTCATGGAAACCCTTTTCTTCAACAGAATTGTCACAAACGATTTCAAATGGGTTTTTTTGGTCCCGATTTCTTAAACGAATCAAAACTAGGTCAAACCACGCATGCAGTGACTTCAAAAATGATCTATTAAAACTTGTTGATCTTGACCGAGTCTAAAAACAGTGATCGAGTATGGTTTACAATCGATATTGATAGGACATCAGAACTTCTACTAATAACCAAATCATTCCAGTTAATAAATAGTCTAGTCAATATACAAAATGACCTCAAGAAAATTGCTACAAAAGGTTTTATTGCTTTAAGTTATACTACAACACAGTCTTAACAACATATTAAAAATATACAAAAATATAATTTGCGGAAGACGTCAAAAAAGGGGGTAAGTTTGTTACCACGAACCGTCAAAATTGAATTTTCATTTATGCTACGATGCGTCCTCCATACACAGAAAATATGACGTCATGATGACAAAAGTTGTGAAAATATAGTCATGTAAGTAAAAAAAGATATTTTATAAAACTGTAATAATAATTTATGTCACACAAGTACATCTATATTGGTTTTCTGAGAGTTCTCTTAATGTTTATTTGATGCTAGGTGAAAGTGTAATTAATGACATGAATTCGGGTTAAGTATGGAAAACAATCGTTCATTGCCCGACTCCAGATATTTGCCAGCAGAAATGTATAAGCGAAAATCTTAAATCAAAATTTATAAAGCAGATATCCAAAATCAAATTGTCTTACTGAGGTGGCAGTGGCCTGTATTTGCTTGGAAAAAATAATCTATGGTGAGCCATAATGAACTTTTTTAAAGGAACATTTAATACGCATAACGTTAGCAGGTAAAGCAACATTCAAGGCGATTTTTGAAAATCTGGGCTGCGTTTTACAATAAAACTTACGACTTACGACCAAATTAATGAATGCTAATTAATCACAAACTAATCAATGTTTTATTCTAATGACTTTAAAATATAGATATGGAAATCAAAATAGTTGTAAATAAATGGTTTTATATAAATTTTTTTTCATTATATACCATTCCATGAGACTGAAAATATTTACGACTTTGTCGTAAGTTCTTTTGTAAAACGCAGTCCCGGTTCTGATTTCAAACATTTTAGTAAATACATTAAGATTTCTCAGAGGATAAAACAACAATTAGATAATATTCTTAATTTTACAATATAATTTTGTAAAAAATCAAAGTACAGAATCAAAAGGTCAAAGTTTTATCTGCTGAATTTTTGGAGACGAGGCATATGGTATGTCCGCCATGAATTAAACGGCAAGAATATGTTGTTATATTTCGTCAGAATGCTGCAAACCTATTGCATAGTTTCTATTACGAATCAGAAGTTACCTAGAACATGCCATTTGATATCAAAAAGGAAATGTTTTTTGGAATAAATCAAATAACCAACGCTTAACTGAATTTCTTGTAAAAAAAAAAAAAAAAACTACACGAACGCAATATTGAAGCTATCCAGAGTTCGGGTGGTGATGTTGATTTAAAAAAAACCTTTTGATAAAGCAGCAGCCGATAACACAGTGGTGGTAGTGGAGAAGACACTGATTTGCTGGTTCTACTGTGTCATTATGCAAAAGAAGGCTAACACAGTATTTTTTTTCACCTCTAACAAATAGATGTCAACAAAGAGTTTCAGATACATGTAAAACTCGGTAAGCTCTTGAAATTGATTGTGTTCCATAAAACTCTTTTTTATTTATCCTTTAACATGGTGAAACACAACTAGTCGTTTGTATGGCATTGAAAAACTCGCTGCCTTAAAAATGTAATGAATGATATTTATCGAAAATCGCAAAGATTTGTATTTCTGCAAGAAACTGCTAGCAAAAATAAATATTTTAATCAAAGGCGAGAGAGAAAGCATTAGTCAGTTTGTACGGCGGGGCAATTGAAGAGGGTATAGACATGCTCAGGTGGAGAAAGCTTACGACCAAACAGTTAGGGACATGCTGTGGTCGAAGTGCAGTCAATTCCACCAACTTCTGATGGTGCCACGTGTACATTCAATGCGCACATACTTAAGTTTCAATACTGTAAAGCACAACAGTTGCAGGCCCCGGGGCCATAAAACTTAGACGAGCTCACTTTTCATCTCAGTCTCACTTTTCCACTATATGTTCCTTTTGTAAAAGTGAGACTTAGACCTTACAGAATGGGGTGAACTTTGAAAACTGGCAAACTCCTACCTACTGAAACGTCTAAACAACTTGCACCCGATATTTTGTCCATAAAACTGACTGCGTCAATAAGAAATGTAGCTGTTAGAAGAATGACAGCGTATAAAGGTGGATGTGGAGAAATAAACTGATCTTATTTAGCACATACATTAAATTTGATGATGACAGTAGAAACAAAATTTGCGATACTCAGAGTCCTTTACAATGAAAAGGGCGATGATTCCAAATTGATTACCAATTGGTCATGTTTATGTTATGAACTATTTGCATCAATTTTGTAATTCTAACCCTGTTATAAACTGACAAAATAAGTTGATACCAATTGATATGATATGGTTGGTTATTGAAAATTTCCAGATTTCCGTGATTAAAAAAAATCACTCTATTTTTTTCGACGCTGAAAGTTATGTACAAGTAATTCTGTATTTTGAAGTTTAAAAAAGTGTTTACTTAATGAAATGGTTTGATATCGTTACATTTTTTTTTACAACATTTCAACATTTTTAATGACAATAATATTTAAGAAAAACATTTGACCCAAAAGTTTCTTGCATATTTCCTATGAAATTGTTATTGATATCTCGGACAAATCTAAATTAATTATGAAACTTGAGTTTAAAATATACATGTATTAGTACCAATTTTTTAAAGAATCAATTTCACGATTTGAACTAAAATGTTATTCTTATTGTTTATTGTTAATAATGCTTAATAAAGGTATACTAATGTGTATCCGATATTTGAATGTGAGCTGTCCACTTATAAACGAGATACAGGCTTGCAGTTCTTAGTTTTGGAAACAAAGCTCGTGCCATGTTTTTGTTTATGCATAGTGGTAAACACTTTATTTAGATCATTTTTTCCTGTTTGCTTGTTTACTAAGCACATAATTATGCAATTTCTACTATTTTACAATTTTTTTTCGCAACCTAACTGTTATCTACTGTTTACACTGAGTCTCACTTGAACCATGACGACTGACATTCAAATTTTGGTTGACAATTTGGAATACATAATGTAGCTTTGTTATGCATATTACTAGTATCCATTGAAATGGGAAACAATAGCCCAAATCGTGACCATGCTCCTTTACATATGCATGTTTTAAAATTTCGGGGATTTTTCAATTAAAACCCTATTTTTTACCCCAAAATTCCTTTAATATAAATTTGTTGTCAGTTTTAAATCATTTGTACATATTCAACCCTTTCATTTAAGATCATAAGAAATTGACAACCATTTGATTTTATTCAGTTATGAAATTTTGTCAGATTTCAGCGATTTTTAAAATGAAAACCCGATTTTTCACCCCAAAAATCCTTTTATATATTTTGTAAAAGTTGTATAATCGGTTGCACATATTCAATCCTTTCTTTTAGTCTAGCATAAAGTGATACCTATTTGATTCAATTAAGATATGAAAGTTTTCCAGATTTCCCAAATTTTTCTTTGAAAATCCTATTTTTAACCAAAAAAAGTATCCTTCAATATTCGTTGTCAAAGTTTTTAAATCAGTTGTACATATTAAATCCTTTTATTTTAGATCAGTATAAATTGATACATAGTTGTTTAATGTAGTTAATAATTTTTTCCAAATTTCAGCGATTTTTCTTTGAAAATCCCATTTTTAACCCAAAAAAATCCTTCAATATTTGTTGTCAAGTTTTTAAATTATTTGTACATATTCAATCCTTTTATTTTAGATCAGTAAAAATTGATACCTAATTATTTAATGTAGTTATTGAATTTTTCCAGATTTCAGCGATTTTTCAATGATAACCCAGTTTTTAACCCCCAAAAATCTATTTTCCGCAAATTTTAGAAATGTATATTTTTAACATATAACTTGTACATATAAATACCTTTGTTTTCAATGGTAATAAGCTTTGTAGCAATTTTCTTGAGGTTTGGCCAAAATTTTGATAGATTGACTAGACTAAAACTGATTAATAACTTAATAAATGGGCTCATACTCCAGTGAGCTATACGGCCCATGGGCCTTTGACTACTTGTAATTTACCGATACGTTGAATGAAATGAATGAATAACAGAGAAGTCCAAGGCCGTATCACAGATCGATGAATTTATACGTGCATGACTATTCGGGTTTAAGAATGTGCCACGAATGGGTGTACACGTACGTAGGGAAGCCGTTTATATACATCAAGCGTAACATCATGTAAACGATAGTACGTACACAGGTGCCTGAAGATTCTATATGAATGTTTTAACCATTCAGTGATATGTGATGTTTGCAACCTTATGTTAATACAAACGACATTCAGTGTCAGTACATAAATGCTTTTATATATTACGCTACCATTATAAGCCGTTGGCAAAATCTATAAATTTACATTGTGTTGTGTCAATCTCTCGACCCAAATTTTTAAAGAGGTCACAGACTTAGCCAAAGTCTTGTCAAAGTCTTAGCAATTACACACATTAAAATTGAAATATTCATCTTACCTTATTCTGTTTAAATGTTTCGGGAAATTTAGTAAATATACACTTTCAAAATTCCGATTGCTGTACTGTATACATCGGTTTTTTGTTTACATCAATGGGGCCCTCTGACGGGGGTGTTTTGACGGCGAGTTCCACAGATAAAGGTAGCGTGTATACACCTATATAAGTGTGTCGACGTGCCCCTAGGTTACAGCAAATGGACTTTAGCCTTTATTTGAAACGCTACGCTACGCAATAATACAAATTACTATTCAAAGTTTTTTTTCTCACTTTTTCTTGTTCTTTCTTTCGCACTTGAATTGAGAAAATGCATTTAAAGTTTGGTTCCGTACTAAAATACAGAAAAAGACACGTCATCAATATTTAAATCAGTCGTTGAATTAAAATGTCCTTTCGACATAATTACTGTATGTGCCGAAAAAATGACATATGCATTTGCTATCTAATAATCAGATAATTGCATGTTATCATAAGCAATTAACAGTAATTATAATTTACACCTATAGGCCTACTGGCAAATTTTTTTCACGATATCTTAGCCCCGGGGTCACTGTCTCCATTTTAAACCTGACTGGTTATTAACGTCTCGATGATAAATAGAAATGGAGAAACTTTGCAAAACTGTACCAACACTATGATTTTTAACTAACCCATAACATATCTGGTAACAATAAGGTATCTAATTTTTCTATTTTATGGTTTGTTAAGTTATCTTACTGGCTATAAAATAATTTTACACTACAAAAGTACACCCCATACACTGTACATTTAGAAAATGTACATAAAATTAATGTTAGAATATCACAGATACCATCACATTACATTATGACTGGATCTTGATATTTATGCCAAGCATGTTTCAATAATGTCTCACACTTAATTATTTGTTACTGATATTTATTCATTCACAGATACATACAGAAGTGAAATTTAAACAAACATATACAAGTACTTCTTACACAGATATAGACATATATTCACATGGCCTTTCCGAAAATCTTTACATATTATGTAATTGTAAGATAATAACCATAACACATTACAGATTCAATAAAAAAATTATTAAAAAAGAACATTTTCCAATGACAGCAATGGCCTCAGTGTTTTATCTAGAACAGACTGGTGTGTCAGGTGTACAAGATGTCATGTTATGTCAGGTGTACACAATTTCATGGTGTGTCAGGTGTAGAAGATGTCGTGTACAATTTGTCGTAGTGTGTCAGGTCTAGAGGATGTATTGTACAAGATGTCATAGTGAGTCAGGTATACAGGTGTCATAGTATGTCAGGTGTACAAGATGTCGTAGTGTCCGGGTCGGTATAGCAGAGTGACGACAGGGCTGGAATCTTCAGGGAAGTGATGGTGGTTACACTGGTCCCCCTCCCCACGATCCATGTACTCTACCCTCACCGGCACCCCCAGGGCCGCTGTCAGGGCGATTATCTGGATGTGGTCACTTTCCTTCCCCATTGGCTCTACTTCCTGGAAATACAGCAATAATCGTATGACTAAGGCTTAAAGAATTCCAGTATATGTATATGTCTTTCACACTGGTTGAATAAATACCTTCATTGTGGTACTGCTCTTTTGCAGGGCAAATTGACATAGTTTGGTAAATACGACATAATTAAATAATGGCAATTTTTCCATTTACCACAGTACTTCATGTAATAATCTGACATCTTAAACCTTACCAAATTATTAAATTTGTTGTGCAAAAGAGCAGTTCTGTAGTTATCTAAATAAGGTTAATAACATCTAAGTCTGTGGAATGATAAAAGGCATTCATCTCTTATTTCTATCAGCAAAGAGTCTGCCTCTGGTATATTTAATCTATAAGTGTAAGACAGATCAGATAGGACCAAAATTTATTCTTTAAAGGTACAATGACAAAAAAGAAACTTAATGCATTTAATAAGCCATTTATCAAATTTCCCTCTTCATGTAAAGGAACCCCATACCATTGATATCACTTCAATCTTCACTTTCACTGACAAATATACAAGAGGTACTGACACATAGCGTCTCAGTCACAGATGATTTTTTTAAAACATAAACGAGGAAGAAAAATGTCAAAAATTTGAGAGTCCAGACATTTACATTTAACCATCCTCTTTCTCAAGGAAATTTGCACCCCTCCCCCAAAACAAAAATAATATTCATGTAGCCTAATTTATACAAGTGAGGTTATTTTATGAATACTGCACTTCTGACTGAGTACTTCAGTCCTACACAAGTGCACTAAATATAGGTCCCACTGATAAGGTAAATGACCTTTAAAATCTGTGTCAGTCAGATGACCTCACATTAAAGGTCAGACATTTTTGTGGATTGCACGTGTGTTTATCTTTTATCACCTCATTTCATCGATCACAAGTAAATGGACTTTCATACCCAAACAGTCTATCTTGTCCAAGGTATACACTCAAGTTTGAGTCGATAAGAGAGGCAATACACATGTTTAACCTTAAACTCATGGTGTTAGTTACCTGATTGCAGAATTCTTTGATTCCTCTTTCTCCTTCAATAAAATTACTGAAAAAATCAGCTTCCTTTTGTAAATGTCCAGAAACCACCAACCTAAAACACAAGCCTTTATTGAAAGGATCTTCAATCTTGTTTGAACATATACATATATATGATAAATTAGCTGCAATAATTAATGTAGCCCTCTCCATTTTTTTTATCTGACACTTTGGATTTCTTCCCCTCTCCCCACTACTTTCAAGGAGGGGAGGGCTACATTATTGCAGCTAAATATAAACATACGAGGGCTGTTCGGAAATTATTGAGACATTTACTCTCATTCCTTTGAAAAAATAGTTAAACCCTTAAAAATTCTCCCAAAAGTACACCAGGATAAAATGTACAAGTGTAAAAAATTTCTAGACCCTAGCATCATTTGATCATCCCTAGTAAGCTGACAAACTTGCCTACGTCCGGTGACCCGGCGCAACCGCAAACGTATCGCAACTTCATTTTAACGCGTACCGTTACCCTTATATTTTCACTACCATATAAATCAACAGAAAACATGAAATATTTTCTTAGTTCTCATTTAATGAATTCATTTTAGGAAGCAAACATTTATTTTCTCTCCATTCAATTTTTTTTTTTTTGTAAACAAAATTTGAGTTATTGCTATCCGAAAGTCAAATAACTGTAAAAGTCCGTTAACGTCATTTCGTTCACTTTTTACTACTGTTGACATCAGTTGATTTGTTATGAGTACTTGCTATCAAGTTCATGTGCTTTCATTCTAGTTAAAATATCAGTTAAAAGGCCTGATAAACAGAAGCTATTGACTCCTTTAAAGAGTATAGTTTTTGTTTCAGCAGTTACTTAGACTGAAATTGTCTTTGTCTGAGATTCTTGCCAATTTGATACATATTCGCTGCGCCGCGTTGACGTCAAAATTCGATATGCTTGCGTAGTCAGATTTTTATGGTTTATTAAATTTATTTATACTATTTCCGTATTTCAACTCGAACACAAGTGAAACTTTCACAAAGGTTATACACAATAAAAAGCAACATGAGCATATATAGATTGATATATTTTATTATCAACTTTAGGTCTACAGACACATTGTAAGTAGAAGTTATTTTTTTTTAATCGCCGAATTTATGTCTCCGCCAGGTACCCTGATCATTGACTAGTTTTGGTACTGTAAAAAATAAAATACTTAATATTTTTAAATTTAACTTTGTAAAATTTTGTGTTGTGGTTTGTTCAATGTTTATGCCAATTTTCATTAATATCTGTATCTTAGAACGGAAAATATCTGGGTTGTCTCAATAATTTCCGAACAACCCTCATAGATCCCATCTACCATCCCAAAAATGCACATGGGTGTGATAATTGTCAACAATTGAATTTCATTAAGAAAACAATTAAAAGAGTCAGTTAAATCATGACAAAGGTTTCAATACAGTGTTGTATTGGATTAGTAATTTAAATTGCTATTCCAAAAATCTTTAAAACACTTCTTGAACTTGTCAATATCTTATCCTTGTGTAAAATCTAAATCTCTGCCATGGTCTCTGTCTTGATACAAGGTCCAGTTTGAACAAGCATAAGGTACCTTAGCAACCCAAACATCTACCAAAGGAGCCTTATAGATACATCACCTCCTTAGTATATTGTTATTTCGCTACATTAAAGACACTTTTATATGTATATGTATAAAAAAATTTCACTCAAAACTTGATACAATTCATAATGAATTGAAAATTAGGTAAATTTTTAATAAAGATATAGCCCCTCCCCCCAAAAAAATAAAGTTTGGAGGAATATTGCCTAGAAATTATAACAAAAGGCCCAGGGGCCACATCACTCACCTGAGCAATAATAGCCATAACTGGACAGAAAAATTAGCTTTGGGCTGTCTTGAGAGTATCAAATATAAAATATCTAAACAACTTATTATAATATATCTGGTTTATAAAGATTTTCAAATTTTTCTCCACATATTGTTGAGTTAAACATTTAGCTCCTTTTGTTGTTTCAGTTTTTGAGAATAAGATATTTAAAACTTTTCCTCTATTTATTCAAATGTAAAAATTCTATCCTCCCTCATTGTGGCTGTACCCTACCCCCAGGGATCATGATGTGAACAAATTTGAATTTCTACTACCTGAGGATGCTTCCACAAAAGTTACAGATTTTCTGGCCAAATGGTTTCTGAGAATAAGATTTTTAAAGATTTCTCTCTATATGCTCCTATGTAAAAATTTGACCCCCATTGTGGCCCAGCCCTACCCCCTGGGATCAGGATTTAAACAAACTTGAATCTATTTTACCTGAGGATGCTTCCACACAAGTTACAGATTTTCGGCCAAATGGTTTTTAAGAAGATGATTTTTAAAGACTTTTTTTCTAAATACTCCCATGTAAAAATTTGACCCCCCCATTGTGGCCCCACCTGATCCCGGGGATCATGATGTGAATAAATTTGAATCTACACTACCTGAGGATGCTTCCACACAAGTTACAACTTTTCTGGCCAAAATGGTTTTTAAGAAGAAGATTTTTCTCTATTTTCCAATGTAAAAATTCAACCCCCCATTGTGGCCCCACCCGATCCCGGGGGATCATGATATAAGCAAACTTTAAACCTACAGTACCTGGGGATGCTTCCACACAAGTTTCAGCTATTCAGGCCAAATGGTTTTTGAGAAGAAGATTTTTGAAAAATACCAAAAATGTTTTAATAATTCTAAATTATCTCCCCTTTAAAGAGGGCAGGCCCTTCATTTGAACAAATCTGAATTCCCTTCACCTAATAATGCTTTGTGCCAAATTTGGTTGAAATTGGCCCGGTGGTTTTGGAGAAGAAGACAACAACAACAACGACAGACAACGGACGAATTTAGATCAGAAAAGCTCACTTGAGCCTTCGGCTCAGGTGAGCTAAAAAGCCATTGCCAAGTCTTTTGTTGATTTTTCAAATTACAAGTATATTAAACACTTCCTTTTTTAGTCTTTAAGGATGATGTGAAATACAGCCCCCAGTAAATTGACAAAAAAATAAATTTCAGAATTTCTCTCTTTTTTTTATTTTTTATGTACCTAATCTTTGATAAATGTACTCTTATATAATATCTTTCTTACATAAAAAAAAACCCAATCACATGGTAGATATAAATCATTATTTATGGTAGGGGTACACTGTTTACATTCAATCTCTGTAGACTTTTAGCTCCGCCCCACATTTGTACGCCTTTAAAATTCACATGCGCATTTAGGTACATTTTTCTCTTTTTGCAATTGCTGGTCAATATATTTTGTCAAAATCTATCTGTATGGGAAAGTTAAAAAATTGTACCTCACTGCTCACAATGTAACTTCTAAAAGAATGCAATAGTCCAGTGGGTCTTCCCCATTAGGCCATATAAAATTAATATTTAGATTCTCATCCTAATTTGCAAAAAATATGGGGCGGGTGGGCAGATTTTATTTATTATTTTTTTAAAAACACCTTTTTCACCATTCATGTTCTAGAAATAACAACTGCTCTATTCTCTAAGTTGTTAATGCTAATATGGGTACACAAACCCACTTGTAATCTTTTAATTTCATTTGATTTCGACTTAACTGTTAATGCATGAAGAAATTTGTATCTTATGATAACAAACATGACTGGAATCAAATGGTAATCCACATGTTTAAGCAGCCATTAAAATGTTTTGAATTTTTTGTATACCGAGCCCAATTTTTTTTCCTGAAATTTTTTTTTCCACACAATTTTTTTTCTCAAAATAAAGTAAAATGCATCAGGGCGGGCCATTTTCAGAGGGGCGGGTGGGGATGAGAATCTAAAAATTAATTTTATGCGGCCTTATAAACTGATGTTGTGTACCTGGTGTGAACTCAATTAACCTTTCATAATGTTACTTGTTTGTGCCACACATGTCACATGACAAAGATTTCAGTAAGCGTGTTCGACGTGACTTTATATACCATTTACCTTCATTTATGCAAATGCATTATTTGTAAATTGTAAGTTTCCCCCCAACTGGTGAGAATTTGGAGACAAAAAAAGGCACGTGATATGTAAACCAGTCTTGTCCGATCTGCTTAATCACTTCATATAGTACGTATCGTCTATTGTACCAAGGTCCACCCATTCTATTCATTTATTATTCATTGGAAGGACAGGGTCACAAACCAGAACAAAATTCAATGTTGCAGGGTGTACAAAATCATTGATAATGCTTCAATCATTGCAATAAAAAACGATACACGCTATCAAAATTATACAGGATGTTTCAGGATTATTCACTTTTGGTTTCAAATTATCAAGAGCATGGTAGATTTTCTGTAATTCATTGTATAAAAAGAAGCCGCCTTCATATGTTTAGGATATCATCCTTTGAATTTGAAGTATAGGAATGTTCATTTCAGTATTACATGCTGCGAAGAAGAAAAAAAACCCTTGAAAATTCAGTTTTAACGTAGAAAATAAAAGACAAAGCTTAAATAAAACCCCAAAATCAACAACACTGAAACATTACATAATTTGTTAAAATGCTTTATTGATTAACTCTTTTCCCTTGATACCACTATGTCATACATTTGCCATTTCCCTAAAAAGTTTTTTAGCTCTTCCCTGAAACTTTCATGACCCTTTATGAGAAAAATTTCTCACTGTGGTAGAATACATAAATTTAATAATGTCTATACACCATTGCAATCGAGAAATATTGAACTTATGGTTCTCCGACCTCTGCCTCAAAGTATTTTTTTCATCATAAAAATGTTATTTGTCCTTCAAACTTTACAAATGAAATGAAATGAAAAGAAATTTAGTGATGGTATCCATGCATTTTACAAAGTTATTGCAAATTTGCCCATGATGGATATAATGGAATAAATATCTAAGTTGAGATCAAATTTAAAACTAGAGGTACTGTGAGCAAGCTCACAAATGATATCCCCTGCTAAGAAAATATAATAACTCAAGTATTTCTCTATTGGAAAGTAATGGATGCACCATTTTTCTTATAGTGACCTTGAACTTGTAAAAATGACCAAAGCTCAAGATCATGACATACTTACAGGTCACTAGCAATCTTTGTGTCAAATTTTGGCTTTTAATCATTTTCCATTACAAGATATGGTGTAGACAGGAATTGTCATTTTTTTAACAATGACCTTGAACTTGCACAACTGAACCTGGGTCAAGTTTATGACACACCCTCAGGTCATAAGCAATCTTTATGTGAAGTAGGAATGTCCAATGTTTCTCCACAAGAAAGGTATAGACCGGACACATTTTCTTTCCAATGACCTTGAACTTGCTCTAATGACCTTGGGTCAAAATCATGACACACCCTCAGGTCATAAACAATCTTTGTGTAAAGTAAGAACTTTCAATGATTCTTCATAAGAAAGATTTATAATAGACTGGACACGAATTTTGCACTTTTCCTTCCAGTGATCTTAAACTTGCCCAAATGACCATGGGTCAAAATCATGACACACCCTCAGGTGATAAGCAATCTTTGTGTGAAGTAAGAACTTCCAATGTTTCTCCATAAGAAAGATATGGACCAGACACGATTGCACAGACAGACGGATGGACGGACAGACGGACAAGGTGATTCCTATATACCCCCCCAAACTTTTTTTGCAGGGGATATAAAAAAAAGGTCGTACCAGAGCATTGGTAGCTCTAACCCCTTTACCTATATGTAGTAGATCTCCGTGGAACCATTAAGCCAAGCATTTTGCTGAATCATAATATTAACACTAGAAGATGAATTAAAATTGTTTATATAAAAGGCAGATTTATGGTACAAATAAAAAAAATCTGGATAATTTAGAGTAATCGAACATTGCTGAGGATCAGAGATCGTTAAACATTTTCATGGCCAAGAAAAAAATTTCTCTGGCTCATTAGATGAAATTGAAAAGGGAAATAACTTAATTTCCCATTTATGTTTTTTAAAAAATGATAGGTCAAACAATCGTAGTAAACAAAAACAGTATCCATTTAAAAGATGAGTACAAAAGAGATGCTTAGGTGAAGAGTTATGAATTAATTTTTTCTAAATAGCCAGGGAATAAATCTCTGAATTCACTGGTTAAGAAGAAATGGGACACAATTAAGGAATGCACATGTGATCCATATTTACTAGATTGTAGATGATTATTGCACAAGGATACAAAATTTTATATTTACTAATAAGTTAAATAACTTGCTCATGAAAATTTTTGCCAATATTGCTAACAATGCTTGTTAAGTCAAATCATGTTGACATCATTAGTGACATCATTGCTGGCAATTCAAAATCAAAAACCAAAAATGAAATTTTCATATTGGAAAAGTAATGAAAATTGACATTGATAGTAAAGGGATGTTTTTAAAGTGGAGAACTGCAAGAACAAAATAGTGCATATTGTGTCAAAATATCTTTTGCACCAAAATACGTTGTAATTTAGTCCACGATATCAAACCTCACATTTTAAGCTAGGTGGGGGTGAGGGTGTGCGATAAAAATACATGTAGTAATCACCATAGCTGAGTTTTTTCTTCATTATTTTCAATTCGATTCACTTTTGTGTGTTTTATGAGCAAATACAGTTTAATTGTGGCGTATCTGTCCAGACCAATGACAAATTAAAAAACTAGTCTTTGTGTTTTTATGAATCTATTTATAAGTTAGAACAATCGGACTTTGGCGTGTCCATCGGACTTAAAGAGTCGGAGTCCCATCACACTACATATACCTACAGAAATTCCACAAGATCTTTACATACCTAAGGAATACTACAAGGTAGTCAGATAGCCCCTGGTCATTGAAGGTTTGTAGAAGGTCATCAACTGTACAGCTCTCTAGTTTGTTGACTACATCCATAAACTATTAAACAAAGCAAAAATTAGTAATGCTCCTACACAGGACAAATTAACTTATACTGAGTAGCCCGCAAAACTGTAGCTCTCCAGGAAAATGACACAATAAAACAAAATATTTGATGGCAAAAGCACATGCAAAATCATTAGAAAATTTATTGAAATTTTTGAGGCATTTATTATTTGACAGACCAAGTTCAAAAAGAGCTTATATTTTGTCCAAAACTAGCTTACATGTTTTTGTGTGCAATAAAATTGCAAGCTATTTACATGCATGTTATATAGTGTTACATGAGCTGCTGTTACAAATTATCCAATTGGGCAACAGTTCTGAAGTTTCTGCAGGTATAATTTTATTTTTAATATTCAATTAACCTATGACATAAGCATTCATAGACAATAAAGTAATTGATGCCCTGCCTTTGAGTACAAAGCTATTTTGCACAATACTAGTATTTCTCGGGGGTGGGGGGGGGGGGTGTTCCTGTTCAGTCTCATTCTACACATACTTTATTTCAATTTGGATCAGGGGGGCTCGACTCAAAATGAAGCTAATTCTGTCAATAGGACACGAGTTATTTGTCCATGTGACAGTGTTTCTTACATTTTCATGGAAGTCATCAATTGTAAACTCTGGAAATCCCAGTTTGACCAGGTCATCTCTTGTCTTTTGTGCAGTGTCTTTAAACCTGAAAAATAATGGACATTTTAGTGACAATTCATTTGAAAAAAAATCTATAATCCCTTTCCACATCAATTATTTTGTCTCTTGTTATGTGTCACCCCTTCTATATAAGGGTTCTTAATTAATCTTAAATCCATGGTCCATATGGATCCTTAACCCCAGACATATTGAGAATTTTACTTCTTAGTTATGAAAGAACAAAATCACTCTAATAAAAAAAATCCACATCTTTCCAAATAAAAAGAGATTCTCATAAATTTTTCATTCTCATATTGCACTGCATCTTGCCTTTTGAAATCTGTTTTGTCTTCTACTAGTGTCTCAAAGTATCGGAAACCGAAAGCTCTGTAGAAACAGTTGCCATCCCCTCGCACTTTGCGAACACAAGAAAACCGATTCTTTAAATCCTGCAACATGTAATAATTCACAAATGTAAAAGTGATGGTGCAATATAGCATGCAAGATATTTTTTAACTAAAAGCATTAACTGTACTATAACAGTAGATACACGAAAAGGCCTTTGTCATGTGGAAGTCATTTCATTACCTGTAATTTGTGAAGGTAGATTTGATCTTCCTCAGAATATTCTGCACTGAATTCATCAAAACCGATCCTACTGCCGATTATTGCTTGACTACTTGCAATCTACAACAGTGGTGCCACTTTATATGATCAAGTGATTCATGTAAACACAGTTACTATTCAACCAGAGTTACCTTCATTTTAGCATTGTTTTAGAGCTATTTTAACAAGAGCTTGGACTTTGGGCAGTATGTGACAAACTCTGGTTTGATGAAGGCAGGGTCTACTCATGGTTAACTGTCCAGTCATTGGCTAATATATAGTAATACATTGAACGCAATGACACTTGTCCAATTTTATCAAGGGCTGTTTCAGTTGAAACAGCATCAACTTTACGCAACAGAGCAGTTCTTGGGAGGAAAAAACATTTTGATTTTGACAGTCTATGAATACTGATGAGCTTCTCTTAGCAAATTAGAAGAAAGAAGGTCAATATTTGACAGCTTGTTTTGATGAGCAAACTAGATAGTAACATCCCACCAACAGTCCAAGCTACTGTTAAAGCGGCTCTATCTGCAATTCTGAACTAAGTCAAAACATCAATTTCACACAAGCAATGAATTATTTTATTTGAAATTTAAAAAAAACCCTTGAATTATATAACATAGACATTCAATTGTCAGTAAATATGTCAGCTAATGTCATTTAAAATAGAAACTAGGGTTGAATATCAAAATAATACCCACCAAACAAAACGTTCATTGACAATGTGAATTTAAAAAAAATTAAATCTGACCATATAGAAATGTTGGATCCCAATGTTTTATCATCTTTGTACATACCTCTTTTTCTATCTCAGACTGTTGTGCCAAAGTTTCCTCATCATAATTCTTCTCTGGTAAATATAAAGTACACATGTATTAAAAATAAAGAATGCTTTGACTATACTTGTACACTACATGTGTAATTTAGAAGCCAAATGATAGGTTTCCCTCTTTCCCTATAATGTGAGTGATCAAAACCATAGATGGGGGCTAGAAATGTGGCAATCAGAATCATTCATTAGACATTGATGCCAGATATAATTGAAGGAAGCTTAGACCCATTGGTTCCAATCACAGTCCAATTCATATATATCGTTTCAATCGGTTATGACTGATTTACTTACTTCAAATATATTTATGATATCTACATAGGCTATATGATACAGTGTTTAGAAATGCAGAAAATGATAATACAAGCTCATACAGTCAGAGAAAAAAATGCGAGGGAATAATGAAATTTTAATACAAATGATTACTCTTAATATGTCATTAAAATGTCCTATCTTCTCCGCACTTTTATTCGTTCCAACTTTGTGCCGTGTACAGTGACAGTTCCAATCAAACGTGTAGTTTGACGAGAAAGGCAGCATGGTCCAGTCACATCTAACGTGGCGCATTGATTCCAGAAAGAATTTTAGGCTTGTTATGTACACTAGTAAATGCGTTCTAAATCAAAATGCTTTTGTCTATCTCATCAGCCATAAATTTCGCAAAGGAATAAACAATATAAAGGATAAAAACAATACCTGGATCAAATTGAAACGGTTTTTCCGCCATCATGAATGTTCCGAAAGTTGTCAATGTGAAAATAGAGAAAATTGGAGGGATTCCGAAAAACACAGCGCTTGTCTGTGACGTCACAATGCGTCAGTGACAAAGAGCGGCCGATTTCAAGACATGACAAAAGGTATTTGATTTTCATACCTTTTTTTTTTTCTTTTTTATATTAAATTAGATTTCATGTTTTCATTATCATAAATTCACTGAAGGTAGGTTTATTCGTAAGATAAATTTAATCAAGACGCTGATTTTGTTGGTTTTTGGGGTTTTTTTTACTGTAGGTGTGTAATCCATTGCATGTTAAGAATGTGTACAAATGTTCAGTCATTTCTTTTAAAATTATGGTCAGTTTTCAGAAAATGCCGGAAAACATTAGATACTTGTTTATACATTTTTATATTTAATATGGATGAAAACGAAAGATGCATTAATGTTGTTGCGTGTTCAATGTTTACGTAAAGTGTAAAATGATATACATGTGCTGTGCATTAGGACAGTGAGAATATAATATATATTTCAAATAGCAATGAGAGTGATCATATACATGCACTTATACAAATTTGCTGGTTCTACCCCTGTCGATATCTTACATGATAAACTCGAGACTTACCGTGATTCACATCCCAAGGTAACAAAAAAACAAAACAAAAACAAAAAACAAAAAAAAGAGAGGATGAATTGTTTGATCCTACATGCATGCTTTAAAAACTCAAACAACGATTACGGAGAACCAGAATCAATGCAATTTTAGAGATATTATTTCACTATGAAATAGCTACCGTGGGTTTTATTTGCGGAGAAAGAGTACTTCTATTGTGTAGAAGTTGAAACGTCTTATGCAACGCTTTTGACACTTACATGCTGGCAGTTAAACCTAAATTTATTCTTGGCGTTTATTACACCACTTATTTGTCTAAGTAGATAGCATCTCTATTCAATCAAACCTCTAATGGCATCCTATCTATTAATTACCTAGTAAGTTCTACTGGGAGCTATATGCTAGTAAGAATAGATGCCCATGTCTTACATCAAACTGTGTTCTACGAATTCTTAATCGTAAATTCTTAGAAAATAAAATTGACAGTGTAAAGTTCCACCTTTTTCGATACCTGACTAAAAATCAATATCTTATATAATTTGAACATGTGGGCTTTTTTCTTTCAATGAACAACGAAGATATAGATAAAATGGGCCAAATTTTGGAATGCACGATTTCTTAAAACAAGAGACTGTTTTGTACTTGTTCACTACACAATTAATCAGCGGACTCAGCTATTTTTTGAGCGGCTCGGGGCTGTATAATGGGTGGTGAAGCCCCTGCGGTCAGCGAGAAAGAGAGAGAAATGGATGACGCTTCACTGTCTACTGTAGGGTCTTCTATAAATATACAATGCGCCTGATGCAGACCCATGCGCAAATAGGTCATATGTATTAGGTGTTTTAAACTATTCAACTGCTCAATCAAGATTAATGTGGATTTTATTTTATTTTTTCAAGGAAAGGAAGTGTTCTATATAGCTACATGTTGATGGATTGAATTTTACACTTAAAACAAAAAGTTACGTATTGTTTGCTTTGAAAATTAAAAATCCAGATCAAAAAGTTCCCATCGATCTACAACTGTTTGCTAGGTAGCTCTATAAGGACCAGATTAAGAGATTTGGAGTTGTCTGTACTTGTAAATAAAACCTGATGTTTCCATAGTTAATTAAACACCCCTTCAGGAATTTACTCAAGGACTTCATGGGATTCGCCTACTGATTTCAAATGACCTTTTTTAAATACTGTGTTGTTTTATTACCTTGGATGACAGCGTGCGGTTTAGGTATCCAACTTCTCAACTTTGTGTGATATATAGGTCTACATGTATGGAATACTCCCTAGATAATTCAGGTAATGTATTGTTTGGTGACTTTATTAATTGACAATTTAGTTATTTAATCGCACATATAACTTCAGTGTTTGTGAAAATGATCTGTTATGGTTTTACGTATAATAAGCCTGCATTTATTATCCAGCTGTTTACTCTTAATCCATGCCTTAAATTCTCCCCATCTTTAAGTTAATTAATTTTGTTTGTAGTGTTTTACTTGTCAACAATTTAGTTTTTTTTTGCATGCATTTTAAAAACGCGTGTGTTGTCTGTAATGTAGTGATGCACAGAGCTTTATTCCTAATCTATAATATATCTGTATGTTCTGTTAACATTGTCTTGTCATAGACCATGCATTCTTAAGAAAGCTACATGTCAAAGGAGGCTTTAAATTTCAATATTATTTCGTCCCTCTTGTTGATAATTAGTGTAAGACATTTTTTGACAGCGTTTTAATTAGGTATTCAAATTTGAGCTAAGCCAAAAAATTCTTTAACACCTACAACCTTTGTTGCATTTATTAAAAATGCATCGTAAAGATCTCTCTCTCTCTCTCTCTCTCTCTCTCTCTCTCTCTCTCTCTCTCTGACCTAAAGCAATTTTATTATTTACTCATCTTAAGTCATGATTAGTTGTCGTTTACTGTAGATGAAGAAAGGACATGAGTCGTTTAGTAGATCTGACATATACAAATAAATCATGAGCGAGTAAATTTTGTTTCAGACGCAATTGTAAATAAGAATAGAATACATGTATCTGACTATTCTTCGCACGAGTGCGCGCAGAATTTTTTTTATAGTCGTTTTTTATAAGATAAAAAATCTTTATTGAAGTTTTTGATACATTTTTAACAATCATATGCTTATAGTTTGTTTTACCGTCGTTTTTATAAGATAACATCTTTATTGAAGTTTTTGATACATTTTTAACAATCATAGTTATAGTTCAAAATGTAAACTAATATTTGAATACAGTCAGAATAACCTTGGGTTTATCAGATTTCTAGATCGCTGTATTGTGCCATAAGTCGCACGTTTTGAGGTGTCATCTTACAACAAAAGGTTCAGGGGGTCATCGATTGGTTAATAAGACAGCACCAACAGCTCATAAAGTCTAAAATTAGCGGATTTATTGTACGATTTAAAAAGATGCCAATATATACACATATGTCTGTCGATCTCTTCAATGTTTCCAAGTCATTAACTTTGAAGTTATATACCGGAGATAACGCGTAAAATCATGGTTTAAGATTGGGAGTTAAGGAAAATCCTGTATGTATTTCCTTTTGAAACTTAATTACACAAACAGTCGTAAAATATATTTTGATTACTTTTGGTAATGCGATTTCATTCAGCCACAAAGAAAGGGGAAAAGCCGAATGAAAAGACATGGACGTTGAAATTCTCTGTAATTGACATTTTAATGCAATCAAACCAAAGAAAGGAACAGGATACACATATATATTAAAGATGTTTACATTCAGTACAAAAATATATCTTAACAACCTTCAGATGTTACAAGGGAAAAATTTTATAACGTCTTGTAATTTTCACACGGTGTGCATCTTTTATGGCATCATATTTCATAATACACATTTATACTAGGTTTATATAACCACTTAGAATATATTTCAGCTCAGGAATTACAAACAACTCACAAATACCAAGGACACTGGCCGCAACATTATCAGGAATACAAGGCTACTAAAATGCTTGCATTAGATATTTTTATGAATATGAATTGCCTCACTATAATTAGGACAAACGATGAAACAAACGAAAGAAATTCACAAAATATTTACATTTTAATTGTTTACTGTGTCTATGAACTATGCGTACTAAAACAATTGTTTTCATCACTGTGAATTTCCCTTTCTTGTTTGTTAAGACCAATGTACGAAATTGTTTATTGTTCACATTAACTAGTGTTAGTTTCCGATGTATTGATTTATTTTTTTTCAATTGTGAATTTTCCTTTATTGCCTATGTGTACATGTAAGACCAATGGCTAAAAATAATTGACATTTTTTTTTTATTAAAGATCGGAAAGGCACCCCTAAGATAATTCAGCTGATCAGACAAGCCCAGGGACTAGCGCCTAACCCAGAGGAAGAATCGGCCCTCAAAAAGCTGACCCCGCACGTGCCTGGCATTGTCACGTTCGCCAATCATTCACGTGCACTGCCATGGACAACTTCCTACACAACTGTGCTGATGTTTGCCGACATTTCAGGTTATTTGGACAAAGTTGTTAATTTCTTTATAAAACAATCTCGCTGGTATCGCAGGTTCTAGTATAAATAGTACATAAAGTTTAAATATTTATAAGGATGAATTACGGTGCCTGGATGAAGAACATGAAATGCTTGTCATCGCAAAATGACCAACCTGATACAGGCCGACAAGAATAGATAACTATATATTTCCTTTGTTTGATCCTTTTGATATTCCAATAAACATTGTTCTATTTGCTCAAAAAAGGTCGTATTCTTTTTGGGACGTAATGCTTTTTCGGTAAAAAAAAAAAAAAAGAAAGAAAAAAAATGGAATTTACAATGTATCTGCATCTTTCTAGAAAAATAACGTCTTACGAAGTTTTTATTATCTTTCAATAATTTGTTTGATATCATGAGAAGATTCAAGAGCATGATATGGTCTGTTGGTGGTAAACGACAAAGCTATTATTAATTGCCAACTATGTCCTTTTTCTCGAATTTAAAACAATTTATCTTTTTCTAGCTGGATATTTTTGCTTACTTTAGATTTGAACAATATGTTAAGTATTCTAGGACAAAAGGCAACCTGCCTATCTAAGCCCTTGAACAGCCCTTGCATAATGTTTTCATAGCTTTGTGGTATATGATACTTTTCATATGTTCGAAGACAGGGCTTTAACAAAAACAATATCACAAGTCTGATTGTTGAAGTCAATTGATGATTAAAAGAACAACATGTCTGCTTTGAAAAACAGATTATTGTATGTTTATTTAAAGTTCCCTAAGCTTATAATCAGATGAACCCTAATTATGAGTTATCCATTTGTCAATGACTTATCGCAAGTTAAGTGATCAATGGCTTGAAAGTTTAGATTAATATTTGACAGAGGAGAACAATACAAACATTCCTATACAAGTTGTTTAATCAACAAAATAATGGTTTGATCTGTGAAAAGAAAACAACGCTTTACAAATCACACAGAAGTATGCGTTAATGACAGTATTCAAAAACATGTTTAATCCCCGAGTTGCCTAATTAAAACCAATAAGAATAAAGCATTCTATTTGAATTTTGCATTCATATGCATGTAAAATTATGCTTGTGTATTTATATGCACGAACGTATAATTTTTATATACATTTTTTTTAGTCTTAAGGGTTAGGTAAACGATATTCAATCGTAGAACTTTATTTTCAGGTTTCACGGCAATTTGCGAGAAATATGGTGCCATGCAGAACGCGGGAATCGACCAATTAACCAAAACACTCAATGATTACTTGGGAGAAATTGTGGAGAACATTATATCATCGGAGGGGGATGTCCTGAAATTTGCAGGTTATTTTACACGACTATTGTTACATGTATTTTGATAGCTAAATCTTTAACAGATTTATTGAACTGACTAAGACATATAACCTTCAAAAAACAATACTAGACCGAACCAAAATTTTACCATGTATTAAAAAAACGTACCCCATCTCTAAATTGTGAGTTGAATTTATTTCTGTAGGGAAAAAATTCAAATGTTTACCCAAAGAATTAACAAAAAATTGCAACATATTACTAAACATTGTTTGAGAAACATTAAACAAGAGCTAGCTATAAGTCTCTCTCTCTCTCTCTCTCTCTCTCTCTCTCTCTCTCTCTCTCTCTCTCTCCATTGTTCTGTGTTCCATTCTACAGGCGATGCTATTCTGGCTGTGTGGAGAGTTAACGATGACACAGAACTGAATACTACCGTGGATCAAGTGGTCAAGTGCTGTCTGAACATTCAGGACAGATGTGGCGCCTGGGAGACCGATATAGGGGTCACCCTCACCGTCAAAATGGGTAAATTTTATCATAAATATTCATTAAAAGCCAAAAAGCCAACCACATTTGCCGAACATTGTCTCCAAAAGAACCATAAAGTTAATAACATTTTTTGTTTTACTCAGGATATTTTTCCTAAATAGGATATGTATTATTTTAGTAGACACAAAAAATCATACATTGTAGCTATTCTTTATCTTTTGTATCAAAATTCATATATTGTGCACGAGTAAATACTAGTTATATTTCAAATACCTTGTGCGAAAAGATACATATCAATACATATTTTAAGTACTTGAATGAAAATCTTAGATAAATTGCGCTCTTGTATGTAATCTTTATAATCAGGAAAGGAAAAGAATTGAGAGGAGAAGAACATTTGTTTTATTGCATTGTATACAATTTGCATGATCCATGTGCCAGTAACCCATCGTCCAATTTTTCTTAATTTGAGTGCGCGTTCTACATACATGAACATTGAAGTGAATGTACTTGAGCTGAATGGCTTTAATACATATATTTGACTCAGTGAAACATGGCAAGTGGTAATTTGAAACTATAAATAGCTATGGAACTTGAAATAGAAAACGCTATTTCTCTTAGGGGATCTCTGATCAAGTATCTATAATGTGTTTAATTGATATGTATCTTTTCCAATGGACATATATGTCCACTTCCTAATTCATTATCATTTACAGCCTTTTAACTGATCCATTAGTAGTTCCATTCGGCAGACAGCCATTAACTTCCCGTTATCTTTGCTTCATTATGTCGTGTAGGTGTATCTGCCGGAGAGATGTCCGTGACATTCCTCGGTAATGATGAGTACAGGGTGTACGTGGAGCTAGGACCAGCCATCCGTGAAGTCAATGAAGCGGAACACCTCTGTGGGGCGGGTCACATCGTCCTCTCCCCCACGGCCTGGGAACTATGCACCCAGAGTCTCTACAATCACGAGCTACTTGATGACCAGCAGCATGCAAGGGTAGGCACAGAGTGGCTCAACAGTTTTTTTTATACATGTGTTCGTAAATAAAAATAACATAAACTACTTTCTTTATTATCGTCTCAATGCCTTGATGATTTTACGGTTATGGTATAATGATTAAGTCTGCAATCCATGAAAAAATTGCTTTGACATTAGGTCAATTTTCTCTATTCTTCAGATTCTTTCATTCTGGAGGCCACGAAGGTCCAGCCGAGCAGAGACAAATAGAGACGGGCCTCTGTGGTTCATGCGGAGTAAGTTCAACCCATGATTAATACCTCAACGACTCACGGAATTAAACTGCAGTCACTATTCATCTCTACGAAGAATTGAGATTTTCTTAGTTTTTTTAAAAGGTTTTGTAACTATTTTATCTTATATCCAAATGTATTGATGTATAAACTGACAATTTCAGGGAGAAAAATGGGGGGAGACTGGGGCGTGGCCATCACCGGTATCACAGCAGCCACCGCCTTCTCCGAGGCCGCGTCAAAGTCATTGTTCACCAAACCAATCCCCATTGTAAATGACGCCAGCACTTCCAAGAGCAGTGATGACGAAACAAGCAAGGAGGACACAAACCCCGCCCCCACCGCGTCATCGAGTCGGAGACACTCGGAACCAGTTCATCGCACGGTTTACGAAAACGGCGAGGAAAGTCACGCCCGACCGGGCAGGCCAAAAATGGGTCTTAACAAGTGTAAATAATTTTTTTATGTCATTCAGAAAACAAAATCTCTCGTAAATTATTTTTTAAGCAAAGATAGAACTGAAAATCGAACTGATTCGCCTACTTCAAATTTTAAATCAAGATGTTATATTTCAGTGCGCAGTGTTGTCAAAACTGTAAAAGAGATGCGATTGGATGAAAGTCTACGCTTATATATTCTACACCCAGTGTTGAAAAAGGTAATTTTACAAATAATGATCAAGGAAATTCATTTCACAATGCATAATTAATCGTCAGAAACCTACAGCCAGTCTCACTGACCATGGGCCAACTCAAATGTCCTTAAACGTTTGGCTCCTTCACACTTCCGTGAAGAAAATCTTACCAATTGCGTTAATGCTTACGCATGCACCTATTAACAACTGCATGTTTTCATAATTAACATAATCATTGTTTTAAAACCTGAGACTTTCGCTTTCTTATTTGTGAACCGAAAAACAAATATTCATGAATACCTGAAAAGTTCAATAATTTGGTCCACATTCAGTAAGCGTTTGGAAGACTAGCCTTGAGTTTTGCGACAATATGCATATTCTGTACCATCGGAGCATAAGTACATGTAACAATTTGATTAACAATTAAGCATTGAATCCTTATTTTTTGAAAGATATAGTCTCATAACTGCAACGGTGTGTGCATACAAATTGAATAACGCGCGTTAGCGCGTTATGAAAATTTGTTTGCACACACCGTTGCAGTTATGAGACTATATCTTTCAAAAAATAAGGATTCAATGCTTATATTTACATTTCTTTTACCTTCTTGCCTTGTATGCAAATGTGAATTATACCTCAAAATAACTGTATTATCTTATGGGTAAGTTCAAATTAATGGAAGAGCCACAGTAACAGCCACAAGCGTGATCTTTGATTTTCGCTTGTGACGTTGTATTTATCAGCGTTCAACGTTTGTGACGTCACAATTAAAACTCGTGATTTAACCTTTTAGTACCCTGTGTGTGTTATGATGCTATATCTGCAGTAGCTTTACATGCAAAATATATGTGGAATGTAAATATAATACATTAACACACGTCTTTCAAATTTTGGCAGCTGGATGACAATCAGCCATTGGAGTACTTATCTGAAATGAGAAACGTCACAGTGGTTTTCATGAACTTGATTCTGAAAGAAGAGCAAGACACTACCAAGCTACTGCAGGATGTATTCGAAGTGGTTTACCGACAGTCCAAAGTCATGCATGGTAGGTAATATTATTTTTCTACAAGTCAAAAAGTACTGAAGGACAACAACACTGACAACGACAAAATGGTTAACTTATCTTCTCTTTCTTTCAGGCTGTTTGAATAAAGTATTCTTCTTTGACAAGGTTTGTAAAATATATTCAATTTAATGTATTCTCAAGTAGTGCTGAACTATTACAGATAGATTGTAGCGATTGACTGGATATCGTTACTGAATTTCATTTTATTTGTTTCATTCAATTGCGTTTTATCTTTTTCTATGAAGGGCTGCACTTTCCTTGTAATCTTTGGACTTCCCGGGTACAAGCACGAAAAAGATTGTGCGCATGCTCTAATATGCTCACACAAAATGAAGAGCATTTTGGATAAACTTGCTGGAGTCAGGTATGTTGTAGATTGAGAAGAAATAAAGAATTATTAACCAAATGTTGCGACATCATCGTCATAAAACAATTGTTTAGTTGTCTTTCTTGGCACATTAGTCCAACAAGTACTGGAAGCAATGAATAATCGTTTAACCTACTCTTACAACCATTTTTCCAGTTCGGTGTCTATTGGCGTGACCACAGGAGGGACATTTTGTGGGGTAGTTGGGCACAAAAATCGACACGAATACTCAGGTATGCCACCTTAGGATGAATTAACATACTCCGCTATGCACGCAACCATGATCATTTAAATGAACATAGAACTCCACAAACATGTAGCTTAAGCTCACATTTAAATCATTAGAGAATCAAAGGGCAAAGTAATACTACAAAATATATATTCGGATGTCAAAACGTATTTAAGTAAAGATTTTAACTTCAATGGGATATGTGTCAGATCATATCCACAAAAATCAAATACGCTTTTTACTTCTGTTTAAGAATTACGTAAATTGATCAGGAGATACACCAATTTCATATCCTAGTGAAGTTTAATAAAGGCGTTTTATTTTTATTGTGTGATCTCAAAAGAAAAAAATGAAACTAGACTTAACGATTTAGCAAAAGCTTAACCTGATTTGGTTATTTTAACAGTCATCGGAAGAAAGGTAAACATGGCGGCGCGGCTGATGATGCACTACCCCAACAAGGTGACCTGTGGGGAGCGGACGTTCCAGCAGTCCCGCCTCCCCGCCATCAACTTCCGGGTTCTGGGGGCCAAGAGGATGAAGGGCCTACAGAACGTGGGGGTGATCAGGGAGTACGTGGAGTCGTCAGAAACCTCCACCCAGGCCGTGGCAAAGATACCAGTGTTCCAGTTCCCTCTGCTAGGTAAAAACATACAGTTACCAAAAATACGAACATACTTACATTATTATGTTGACTTATTGGAACTCTTGTAGCTCACCTGAGCCACAGGCTCAATTGTTACATGTAATACTTTAGTATTGATGTGCTCCCTATTAGAGCATCATCAAACACTGTGGATGATTGTGTTTTATTCAGGTAGAGAGAATGAGATAGAGCTGATAGACAATGAATTAAGGAGGCTGGTCAGTGGGCATGAGTGCCCGGATCATTACATCATCAGCGGGGCCTCGGGGATCGGCAAGACCCGCCTACTGGACCACTTTATCCGCCTGGCCGAGACCAAGAACGTCAAGTGAGTAGATGACGTTAAAATTCACTAAACTGCAATAAACACCACTCTTCTAACAGAACTCAACACTTATAAACATATGTTTTAAAAATTTTGTCTAATGAAATTTATTCAAATGAAACTGTAGAATTATTTTGGGGCCTCGTTACTGAGGTTTAACTGCGGTATCAACGAAAATTTAGCCGCCAAGATTATAACTCCACAGTAAATGCAGTAAAATATCGTTTGAAGCAGTAAACTTCTACAAAGGTAAAAAATTAAAAGCCTGATATTTTTACAATTCCATTTTTCCTGTGTAGTGTTATTTCCGGCGCTCTCCGACTCCAGCATTTACACATCTCCAATTGTCTCAGTAACTACATTTTTCAAGTGATGCTTTCTTCATCCGGGTTCTCCGATCGCATAGACACGGAACCGGAAATCATGAAAGCCCTGGCTTCCTATGACCTAGATTCCAAACTTTATCTTCTAAACAGTATCCAAGGATCAGCGGTAATTACGTATTCTCTTCAAAAGATAGCTTGATCTCAATCATAATAGCTTTACACTAAGTAAATGAAATTTGTCTCACTTTCAACGTCACTGTATCTAGTACATTCACATTGGTTGGGGCTGTTGCACGCATTGTATACATGTATATAGATAAACAGGCATATCTCATTTGTTTACTTTTTTAAATATTACAGTACCAAAAGCCAAAAGGAAAAATTGAGAGAGAAGGGGATCTTTCAAAAATTCTAAAAATCATCATTGAAAAGGTAAAAAGCTTTAATAACTGCCAAATTTCTATAAAATTTTTATCCTATTTGTTACATGAAAACCGTAGTTTAGCTTTATATATAAACAGTGCACGGCGAGACAGCCGGTGTTGGTGCTGGTGGATGACGCCCAGAATGCGGACAACCTGTCCTGGAGGTTCCTGTGTTGGCTGAAGGAGATGAAGGGGGTACTGATCGTCCTGTCCTCTCGTCCCGCGGCGGTGGAGGTACCCCCGTGTGACTACGCGGAGCAATACATGGACAGTCCCAACGTCAGGGTGATTGACCTCGGGGTGCTGGATACCCGTCACTTACCGGCGCTGGCCTGTCAGATCATGGATGTGGTCAGAATTCCGTGTGAACTCGAGGCGTAAGTTTACCTTTGCTTTAATTCTTAAACCTGATAAACATAAAACAAGAAAACTGAATTCCAGAGCAATGCCATTGACTACATGGATATGGTAAGAATTATATAGCACTTGGCATAACCTTTTAAAATAACTCAAAACAGTATAAATCAGTTCAAATCCTGTGTAAAATATAAAATAAAAACACGTCCTTTTATCTGATCTTTTTGATAATTAGGATCACTCATTTAGGAAATAAAATTTCAATCTTTCTAAATCGGTGATGGCAACAAAATATTCTACTAAGTTCATATTTGGTTCCTTTGAAATAAATGAATGCCAGTATATATTTTGGTGAATGTTCTATAAGCGTATCAAGAACTGTAAACGCTTGGTGGTGTTCCAAACAAAATGATTTTGCGTTTTCTCTATACAGTTTAAACTAAATTAATTTGAACTAAGAGTGTTTATTTCAAAATATACTTTAGAATGTTACGTGAGCGTACACAAGGAGTCCCATACTGGTGTGAGCAACTATTAATAGATATGACGGAGAAGAAACAGCTGATTGTGACGTATGATGACGGGTCGTCCACGATGAGGGAAAATACCATAGCCCCCAGTGCAGCACAGCTGAAGAAGGTCTTCTCTGACCACAGCTTGGAGGACGTATTGGATGAAAACGACAACGATCAAATCGAATATAACAGAGTCAACTCATCATTCAGGGTGGAAGACGAAGAGGTAATTTGTACATTTGCGCGTATACAGCCAAAAAACAAAAAACAAAAAAAAACCCCAAAACAACAACAACAACAACGGACGGATAGTTGCAATCAAAACTAGATGGAGCGTATATCTATTAATAAATCAAATTAGAAATGATTAAAGTCAGCTGTATACAAGACATTGACTGTTCAACAATTATAAAACTTCTGTAAAAGTGTTTAATTAATGTACATGAAAGTGATGTAGTTGAATTAGCATATTATCAAAGCTGCTATCCGCCAAAAACGCTAAATATACACAACCAAATGATATAAGTTACAGAATATTATATGCATAAAAAAAGAACAATTCATGGTCGGACGAACGACGACTCGATGACGGGAGTGTACAACAAATTAAAGTTGCATTCTCTTTAAATGTTTAACAATTAATGAGATTAGTTTATTTTCAAACTCTAATCTCATGTGAAAGAAATCCATGCTGAATTCTGAAACTAACCCGAATGCTAATATCCTTTACATTTGTCTAACCAAACCCCGCAGAGCAAATACTGAATTCAAATAGAACTAACGTTGTCATCAAATACTGTCAATGTATTCATTACTGGCTTGGTTTTCAAGTTTATAAATGACTGTTTCATAGAATTTCACAAGGGAAATGAGTATTAGTTATCCAGACTATAAAACGAAATACAATTATATGATCACAGGTTGGACGATGCTCTCAAACCATTATTTTGTGTAGGCATATAACATTTACATAATCTTAAAGGAGCCAATGTTTATCTATTTTAGAGACGGTCATTATTCTTTAAATGGCATGTATATGGACGCATGGTTTAATATAATATGCGATATTTGCAGGTTAACAGACAGAATCAGCTAGCACAGGGCATGTTGCTGGGTTATTGCTTGACTCCCAACAAAGATAACAAACCAAAAGTGAAAGTTGCAATGTTTTCCCCTCTTGTCAACCCAAAGGATATAGAGGTTCCGCTTATCATGAAAGGTATCAAACTTTCATATATCACACTAAGAAAAATGTTATTTTGTAAGGTAATTAAGATATTTCAAAACGGCAAGAGTTTTAACTTGTTTAGTTCCCAAAACCACATCTACAAGTAATACAGATTTACCACAGGCAAATGAACATTTCGAGTAGTATATGTAACAATATACACTCTTTGATTTTCTGTAAAATACTTTTATTTTATATTAGGGAAGGCAATCGATTGCAGAATTGCTAGTCAGTTAATCGCAATTCGTTCTGTCCGATTAACCGGTTACTCGTATCTAAATACTCAGATTTTTGACATGCTATTATTGTTTTTAATAATTGTTATAAACAACACAAAAAGCACGATAGGAATATTCTGTTTATGTGTAAATCAAAATATAATATAAAAATTATATCTCATGATAATTATTCAAAAAGAAATCTTAAACAACGAGAAACAGTCATGGAATAGTTTGAATTCACTGACCAAATGTCGCAACTTCGCAGTCAGAGCCACAGTCAAAGTCTGCCCATGACAATTTATAGATCTCCGTTTGAAATGAATATCCTTTCGGATTGCACGCAGAAACATGTATGTACCGGCTTTAGACAATTGCATGTATAATGTATTATGTAATAAATTGATATCATGTAAAAGTAAAATAAACACACTGTACGTAGGTACAATAATGATAACAGTAACGGTACTCAACAGTGATATTAGTATCATTCATTAATGATTTATGAAAAGGTAAAGAGACAAGGCAGTGACATGTTGTTTTAACAGTCATTATAATTAACACCCACTGACCAATTTTACTTAAAGACCTTAGGTCTTATCGGTCTCTAATTTAACTTGATTAGATATATCAGTCATAAAAGGCAAAAATTAAAATTTATTTTGAAATTGCGTTAAAATATACATTCTTATTATTTTAAACGACTAACCGATCATTGATTTTGTAACCGGTTACCATTGTTCCGACCGAGTAATCGGTTAACCGGTTAGAGATTGCCATCCCTACTTTATATTGAGCATTTTGTACATACATGTAATATCAATTTTCACTGATGAAGTTTAATTGATTAGAAATCTTGTTAATAGTATTTTTCATATTGGGGTATTAGTTATTTTGAAAAAAACCCCTTAGAAATAGTAAACAATGCGTGTTTACGCCGATAGTAACACAGTAACGGCAATTCCAAACACAGTGGCTGAATCTGGTGAACACATTCTCAAATAGAGATAATTGCGTCTTGTTATTTGTTCGGACCAATACAAGATTTAATCAAGAGATTGGTCGAATGTGGAATCTCAAAAGCAGGAACAAAATAAATAACATCTCTTCAGAATCTACAGAGAAATACATAAGTTTGCATTTAATTTCCATCGACAAATAGCACTTAGTTTGATTCTTTTGCAGAGCTAATCATTGCCCGCCTCGACTCCATGAGGGCATCGGAACAACTAATTGTGAAATGTGCTGCTGTGTTGGGACAAACGTTCCCAAGAGATATGATAGAATACATCTTACCAAAAGTACAGCGTGTCAAAGCTCGGAAGTCGTTTAAGCGCCTCAAGCAGATTGGTATCTTCGAGTGCGCCAATATTCCGACCGGCCGCGCGGCGCTACTGTTGCAATCAAATGGTTTGCACCCAGAAGCGTGTTTCTGTCCGAAGATGGAGGACGATTATGATGCAGATCTCTGTAATGTTATGCGATTCAAAAATAACTTATTACAGCAGACAGCGTATAACATTTTAATGGAAAGCCAGAGATTAGATCTGCATAATAAAACAGTCGAGTATCTCGAAAATCAGGCCGATGAGATTCGAAAGAGAATTCCGTACTACCTCCTCTACCGAAAGCCAAAAGACAGTCTGGATAATAAGCAAGGTATCTATAAGATAAAAGACATTGTGCACAAAATATCAGTGATAGATTGAAACATGTGATGCCAGTTTAGTGTTAGGTCTTACCCTAGTCTTTCAGTTTTGTTACTTCGTGTGTTGACAACGTTGGAAAGCTCCAAAAGCTGTGTACAACTACAATACTAATTAACTCCATGTGCTGTTGACTTGTGTCGTAATCTGCTGACTTTGTGTCCGTCTATTATTTGTGTACATTGAATATATCTCTTTGTTTTAAAATTAAGAAAACGTTTAAAATTTTGAGAAAACCAAACTAAATTTCGCATGGATTACAAGTAGTAAATGATTTCTTAATTTACTGCAAAAATGACAAAAATATTTATTCTTGACGTCCTTGTAGCATTTCAAGATAATCATTTATAAAACTAGTTGAATGTCAAAGATCTTTATTGGAAGACAAGGATTGAATGTCCTAGTTACATGAATTACTCTTACATGACAAAGTACAAGAAATTACTTGTGTCTGTCTTACAGTTTTAGTGTGTTAAAGTGATGTCCTTCTTCAACCTGGTTATTTCTATAAATATGTTTAACTAAAGTTTTCAATATGACGTAATATAAAAAAATCCTAAAGGTATCAAATTAAAATATCCAAATACCGTGTATGAGGTATTGGGAATTAAGTAATCATCAAGAAATTTGATAATAAGAATGACAATCTTTGCTTATTAAGCAAGCTGTTGGCAGTGTTGTCTTTTTGTCTAGTTGGAATGCCTTCTTTGATACATGGAAGAGGCAGTATGTGTTTGTGTTTCTCCAAACTTGGTCATGTCATGCTGGTGGCTTGCTGATATTATCTCGATTTTGCTAGTTTTACCGGATCTATCCAGTGAAACAGTTAAACAAAAGGTTTTCTTTGTGATGTACGAAAAAAATACTCAACGTTTTATTATTATATGTTACACCGAATTATGTTTTCTGTTTGTCTTATGAGTTTAGAAAGTTACCTGACAATTTTCTAACAAGTATATTGGAAAATGAACTTTTTTTCATCCGTGAAGGAGTTTTTAACATAAGTTTATGTTTTTATAAAAAGAAGTCCAATTGTTAGTTAACGGAGTATTTTGTCGGTTTATACAAACTCCATCTACCATTGTGATAAGTGAAAAACGAATTCTATTTTTAACATATACAAGAACAAATAATGCTTACAGGAAATCACCAATGCAGATAACCGCTACGTCAGATTATTGTCTTTTTTTTTTAATATATATATAGTTTTAAGTATATGTGTTACCTGATGATATTTTAGATGTACCTCTGCATCGAATAAAAGTTTTAAAACTCATTGGGGATATTTGTATGTCAAGCATGCATAAAAGTTCATGTTGTATTTTATTGTATTCCTTTTATTTTTGAAGACTATATGTTTTAAAACAACATTCTAGTGGTATTTACTTTAAATCTTACAGTTATATTTACAATGATTTCTTAACAGATAAGAACAAATCAACAGTATTGGTATTTGCACGAAGAAAATAAACTCAATTAAAGTATCAATGGATAAAATTACCATTTGAGAGAAATAAAAATTGAATTTGAAGTGACAAGAATTTTGTTAGAAATTATTCAATATTTAATATTTTATTAAAATTTACTCTTTATGATCAATTCATTTATTTGTTAAAAGAAAGATGTAAATATATAAACAATAAAATGCTTTCTAGGATAAACAATAAAATGCTTTCTTGGATGATTTATGCAGGTTATGAAGGCAGCGATCATTGCAAAAAAAAATAAAAAAAAATTGCATAAACCACTTTTTTAACGCGGGTTATGTATTTTTTCTGCAATGTCGCTACCTTCATATCCCGCATGAATCACCCAAGAAAGCATTTTATTGTTTAAGTAATATCTCAAGCTATGAAAATATGTATGATGAATACACACTAAACTGATAACCCCAAAGTTCGACTGCATACTTACGTCGTTATTATGCAATATTTACATTTTCCAGTGTCCTTGTCTGTGATAACACTACGAATCGATTTTGTAATGTACAGTCCAATGAATTCAAATAACGTATTGTTGGGGCGCAAGCGGTGGAAAATACAGAGCTGATTGTTTTTGTTCACTTTTAAAAACAAAAAACCTGCAGATAGAAAAACTTAGAAATCTAAGAAAAATAAAGCTTTTACCAGTATATACAACATATTATGTTAACAAAAACTTTGTTTACATAACAAAGAATTTTGAGCTGTATATATCCCGCTTGTAACTTGACAACTGACATTAATGTTTTGGCTAACCATTGGAAATCCCTTAGTTAAGCATTATGAACATTAAAACCGGAAAAGTGAAAAAAAAATTCGTGACCTACCCCTTTAAATATTACTTGCATAGCGTGCTGTCGCTGAACTTATTCTACCAATATACCAATGCAAACTATACATTAAAATCAGCAAGCAAACTATATTTGCGAATTAATGCTCAACATTTTTTATTAACTTAAACTATTATAAATCTTCAGAACGCATAAGTTTTAATTTCAGTTTAAAAGGACACTAAACAACCACCCTGGATATGTATTGTAACCAAAACCAAGACAAAACTGACAAAACATCTAAACTCACTGTGGTAGTACGTATAGAACTCAGCTAGCTAGTTTTGCGATCTTTCCATTTTCTCCTTTGCTTTTCTCTTGGAAACACGCCATATATTAAGGTCAGACGACACGTTCCTCGAGCATCTTTTTTGTATCTCCTCGTAATAGAGAGTTCCAATAAAAATAATCCTGATTTTAACCGAAAGATTATGTAGGAAATTACATACTCTAGTATCTCGCACAAATGCCTGGTAAGGTACCCTAATTTTTTGCAAGAAAGCTTGTCAAAGTAGTAGTAAATCAATAACAAATTCCTGAAAAAAGTTATATAAAATTGAGGAACATGTCGTCTAACCTTAAATTGCCTTTCCCCATTTTAATGCACACCAATATATTTTGAATCTGCATGTTCATAACCAAACTAATTTTATCATTTTTAAAATTATGATTAACTAACGTTGAAACTTTAGACTCTAGCTGTCACATAATTGTTCTCGTCAGTATTATCTCCCAGAATATTATGTTTCGCATTTGGTGAAATTTTATCCGATGCATTGTGCCTAACGCAATTTGTATAGAACATTACAGTCTTTAAAGTAATACATTGTTTGGTTAAATCTTCATGTTTGGACTTTTGAATTTGATATAAAAAGTTGAAAAATCTCTTGATTAATATCAATTGCAGAAAATTATTCAAAAGCACTGAAAAAGATCACTAGAAAAAGGGTGTATGTTTGTGGGATGAATGTAAACTTTCTGAAGAATAATGACCTTAATATATATATAGTATACATTTTGAGCCATTTGCTGGTATTAACAGTTACATGTACACTGTTTTGAAAACTTTTCCCCTGGACATACTGATATGTTTTATCGTATGAAACATAGAATTCTATATAGGACCCTCTGCATGATTATTGATAGTATTTCATTGAATAATCTTGTTTTATTTTCATATACTAACATTGAATCTCTCTTCCACGTACTCAATTTAATTTGCTTTCCGAGGATATTCTTTCTCTATAGTATAATTGAATTGTCAATCACTGCTAATCTCACATCTAAAACTGTCTATATTTGATCCAAAATTCCCTTTTTCAGCAAGACGCCATTCTTTTTTCGTCAGGAGAACCAGCAAAGTCTGTGCAGTTGACTTGGATGATAAGGATCAAGACATTCCGAGAATGAGAAGACGGGGAGGCCTATATGTTCCGAAAGAGTAAGAGAGATCCACCATGTAGTATGGTATATTATCGATGTAATATGATTTGTGCATTTGCTAGAGACAAAAACGATAACCATAACAAATATGCAAGTGCTACGGGGTAAATCATGACAATCCCTAACAATTTATCCCTTTTATTATTCATTTCGTTTATTATCTTTTGATAATTATCACTGGTGCGTGCACCAAGATAATACCAAACTTGTATATCAAACAAGTGGTCTTGATTGATATTTAAAGCTGTCAGCATCATGGGTGAATCTCCGTTCATTCACAGACAGAATTCCTTAGCGAGCAGTAAAACGTCCTGAATCCAATACAAAAAATTAATCCGGTCGTTTTCATGTCATATCAACATTATCAATATAAAAGGTTTACACATTGACTTCATCCAGGGACATAGACCCATTGATAAAAGCAGTTTGCCAGTTGGACGACGGTCATCAAAAGATTGATGAGCTTGTGAAGATATTAATCCCCCTGTACCAAGAGATGGTACGGCACATGCGCGCTGCTAAGGATTCGCAACTAGTTGTAGAAGTGCTTCTCGAACACGCAGCTGCCGTCATACTGCTCAAAGATGCGGAGAAAGTAATGTCTTATTTATATATACTTTTTGGCTGTATTGGATGACTAATAAACCTTATAAGGCACATTTGATCAGAACAAGACAAATAAAAATACAATAAAATCGTCGGGAAAGTGAATCACTATATTTGCATTTCACAGTGTTTTGCTTGCATTGTAGGCAAAGGATATCATGAATACTGTAGATGAATTATTGCAAGAAATAAGCGATAAGAATTTTACCAAAGATGTCTCCCGGCTGTCCAAAATAGCTAGAATTCGTGGGAAGGTGAACTGACTTGACTTTTCTCCCCTCCTACATTCTATTTAATTGCTGAGCAGCTGTACCACCCTCACGAGGATTCACAATTAAATTAAATCACATTGGGTTTAGAAAATTGTATAATTTTTCGTAGATTTAAGTTCATTACACGGTCGGAAAATTGCATAACCGTGTAATTTCTCATACATTGTCAGACAATTACGTAACTGTGTAATTTCTCATGTGATTAATTTAACTACAAAAATTTCTCCGTTACATAGATTTCCTATTATTCTGGAGATTTAGAAGGGGCCCAAAGATGGCTGCGACACGCTGCGAAGCTGTTGGGAATCCATCAACCGACCACTGCTGTAACGATATGGTGGTCCACGTTCAGAGCCATGATACGTGTACGGGCTCTCCGTAATTCTCCCCTTACTAGAAGGTATGCCATTGCTATCTAAAGATCATTTGTGTGAAGACTGTAAACGTACTTAATTTAGCTGTAATCAAATGCTTTGCACTCATCTCGTCAGCTTATTCAAGTGTTAAACATTCTGACTAAAACAAATGCCAATAGAACCCTTGGTTCCAAATACACCAATTCTTTAACGCTTATCATTTGATAAAAAAAATATTGTGCAAAAGAATTAGCACAGAAATTTACATAGCTTACAGTATTCTTGGTTATAGTAACAATAAAACATTAGTAAAAAAAAAAAACGTATGGCAATTATTTATAAATTAGAATTAAACTTTTGAAAATTCCTTTTTAGAATGAAAATAGCTATCACACATCTATATATTGTATGTTTCAAAATTTGAGAAGCTTAATGTGTACTTTTGAACATTAATTATGATTTTACAATAAAACATTTTTAAAAAATGAAAAAAAATGAAACAAAATTAGTTCACATTAATAACATTGATTGGATGAATTACAGGCCTGCAACTGATAAGACATTGGAGCAGGGATACTGCCTGTCGGATTTACAATGGCTGTATAGGGAGACCGGAAACACCAGTCTAGCATTCCTGGCGACCGTTCAACAGATGACGAAGGTTACCGGGAGAACGTGCCATCTTCATCAGGTATCATTCCTAGCATCCTAACTTATGATCTGGTGCTGCATAGAAAAATTCATTGCCATTATTTTATTATGAGATGTATGTTTAACATGCACATGTTTGTATAAGCTTGCCGCTTCTTCATTTCAGGTTGTGGAATCGTATTCTGCAGCTATGAAATTCTGCAAAATCGAACACACGAAGAAAAAACTAGAGGCAGAGTTGTTTGAAATGTAGGCGTTCAAATTTGTCTGTTTTGACTTGAAATGTGCAAACCTTTATAACACTTGTACATGTATATTATACCTATATTCAGTGCAGTTTCGGATTGATTTCAGTTGTGCATCGAGGCACATGGAATTGAGTCCAAGTGACCTGATCATGTTAGCAAGCATGTATACAGATATGGCAATCAAACATCTGAACTCGGGGAACCTGAAAAATGCCCTCTCATCCAGTACGTTATCGTTATTGTTCTTGTGCATAAGCTAGCTTAAATACACAATGTTCAATAATGTTGTTTCCATACAATAGGATACCAGTATCTATAATGTATGATCGTGTCTAATGCTTTGAAGACCGAAAAAGAAACCTTGTCTGCATTTCACTTCACTGATCATAACAACAACAACAATATTCTTATGAATTATAGTCGTTGGTTTCATTTTCATTCGTTATATTTAATTAAATCATTGTCATTCGACTATTGTCGACCCTAACTTGATTTATTCACCTAAGATGTGTTCGATTGTCAATAATATCAACTTATTCACATTCATCTATAAATAGGTACCGGAGCATACGAGGTATGTGATAGGTTGAACAATCAGGATATTGGATTGGTGGTTTCCCCTGTGTTGGCTTGTTGTCTGATACTTACCCTAAGGTATGTGCCCTCTCCGCCCGCGCATCGTTTTCAGAATTACGTAATTTGCCTTTGTTATCATCATCGAAATACGATGCATTTCTAATAGTAACTTCGTATTGATGTCACTTATTATTCAATATAAAAGTTTATATTTATTTATTTCATGCATGGTAATTTGATTTTGTTAGACATTTATTAGATTTAACCAGCTAGCACGTGTTCGAGTGCGCATCAAGTGAACTCGTAGATCTCGAGAGCAATTATGTAACACTCTAACACGATATTATTCTTTGTGGTCTCAGTCTGAAGTAGCAGGATTGCATGTTGGTTTTTTTTTTGGTCTGATTACAGAAATGATCAATTTTCCGAGTTTCTACAGAGGCTGCGATCGTTTATCTGTTACTCAGACGGTAGGATTCACCGGGCCTGGTACTACACATTCTGTATGGAAAGGATACTGAACGGAGGTAGTGTTACACGTCGCGTGAAATATAGTTTATCAAAACAACATCATCGCCATTGCCTTGCACTGATATTTTATACAGTAAAATAACCAGCGCGCAGTATCTTGTCAAATGGAACCACGCAATTGTCCTGTAGTCATTGTCTATTAAAATACTGGTTTCTTTAAAAACATGTTTACCATATGTCCAATCATCAACATATTTATGAGAGACTGCATTAGAAAAAAAAAAGGAATTAGAAATGCTTGCATGCGTACATAAAACTCATTTTTTTTTCAGTACGAATTTACATTTTGTATAAATTGCAAGAAAAGTCTTATTTACAGTTTGAACTTGTTAAATTGTGTACATGTACATGTATTTTTTGTAGATATCATTGCAAAAAACGTTTTTAAAGTAAAAAGCAAAGTACTCTAAAAGAATTGAATTTGAACTCTCATTTTTTTTAAGAGTGTGATCGTTTCCTGTTCATGTAAATTTCATTTATTTCATTTATTTGATTATTTTTACTATCACTGCTTCAACGACTATAATTGCATTAATCATGAAGTATTGGGAGTCGAAAATTACAAAAATGACTGTAATTAGGTTCTTATCTCGATACCAATGGAATTATCATTCATTCAGTAAACATGTAAAGGATGCTGTGCACCAAAACTGCCCGAAGTTACATTTATGCTTAAAAATTATCAGCTTGTTTTAGTCTGTTTAAGTAAGAAGTTTTTAAAGATAAAAATTCAGGAAGAAAGACCCCAGAATAAGCTTTCAGGAATGATTAACCCATGCACAGTTTTGAGATTGTTGTAAGATGTAGAAAGGCTGACAAAATATTGAGAAGTTAAAGAAAAGCAAAATACTGGTGTATGGTTAAGGTTTAAAAGGGCTTCGTCATGATTTAAACTTTTCTTTTTCTGTTTCCAAGTAAGTACAGTCCCAATTTAACAGATTCTTTGTTAACACATTTCGTGCTGATTAGATTGGTATTTTTTTTCTTCAGCAACATATATGTAAGAAAGAGGCTGCATTAAAAATATTGGATTTGAAAATTTTCATTTCAAATTGGGATATCGTCCCTTTTATCCCTGTGGGTTTGAAACACAATTATTTTTACACTGTTCGTCTCTAATTGACCAACCTTTAGAAGTTTACAGTTTTAAACCGGAAAAATAACCAAATAAATTTACAATTATTTATCTATAAAAAATAGGGTATTCTCAGGACAAATGACGTACTTCCGTAAACAATCTCAACATTCTTAATGCGATTTAGTATTCTTAATTTTCACTGTTCTCTTCCCTTTAAATTAGATTACCCGCTGCAGTCAGTACAGTGTTGTCTGGACTACGCCACTAATTACCTACGGTCGCTTGACGCGGTCACCAATGAATATGTCCCCCGTCTCTTTCTTGCCATGACAATCGCCGTCTGGTGAGTTGTACTATCTGTTAACCCATCGTATTAAGTAGTTTGAAGAAAGTGGTGATTTTTTGGGGGGAAAAAACTATCTTCCGTATTAATCGTCAATTTCTATAAGCATTCATAGTCACCCATTGTGTGTTTCAGTGCGTCTCTCTTTTTTCTTGATTTGGCGTAGGTTCTCACGGAAAGGTCGATGGTCATCCGCGCAAGTTTGGTTCGATTATTCGGAATTGTTTGAAACAAGAATTGTGTCTTTTCTCTCTCTTTACGCTTTGTCACGTAAGATTGAAGTCATGCTGCTTTCTCTGAATACGTGCAGGGTGACAAAATCCCAAAGCGCACTGGATCAAATGAAGAGACAAATTACCAGGGTAAGACAGATTCTAGCATTGAGTTACGAAATCATTATCTCACAGAATGAAACTATGCTTTTTTCCCTTCCTTTCTCCATAACTCTGTTTCTCAGTGAACTCATTGATTTATATTTTTCTTTTAGGATCTAAGGAAGCTTTATACCGGTTGCCATAAAATCACATCAATGTTACCAAGATACTATCACCTTAAGGCATATTATAGTATGCTGAAGAAATCCAGATGTCTCGCAAAATGGTATTTGAAGAAAGCTAGGAAGATTGCTGAGAAACATGGCAACTTGTTGGAATCGGCTTGGGTGGAGAGACACCGGCGGGCGTGGATAGAGAAGGTGGATATATCTGATCAATGGACGGATGTTAGTGAGACAACACAATACTGTTGGGTACCGAGGCCAAAGGGGCCCCACCTTTATACCTGGCCCATAGTACCCCACACTGTCAACAGAGAGGTGGAGTCCTTGCAGCAACCCGATACTTCAGTTACTTGATTTTATATTTAATGAATATGATGAACAACGTCTTGTTAAATGTATTAAAATAGGATTTAGAAATCTGTATTAATAAAACGTAATATCTTTATTTTAATTTCTTTATTTTGTTTCATGTTTTAGACAAATACATTATTTAACACGACCAGTTTTCACGACTTGATAGGACTTAGCGCAATCAGTATTTGCTATACAGTACCAGTATTTACTATTTAGATGTTTGGTCGATTTAATAACGGGATAACAATTTATAATCCGTTTGATATTAAGCTATAAACACACCTTAAATGATCTAAAGATCAATAACGGCTCAATTTTTAAAGATATACTTTTGATCAAAATCTATGTGGCAGCTTTAGTAAATATCAGAATATCGCTTGGTTTAAATGACCGTGATGGTCAGATCCTGGAAAAAAAGTTGGAGTGAGCGATGGATTTCTCCTGCAGAACCTACATGTATACTATCACGTTAACCTTTGTATTTGTCTGGGTGGGATGTAGAGAGGAAACTGATCGTGAGCAACTGACATGTGACAGTCTCATTGTTTGGTGTGTATGTGACAAAATTGTGAATCGGATTCAACCAAACATATTTAACCTGATCTAAATCCATTTTAAAATCATAATTGATAATGATAAACGAACTGAAAAGCTGGTGTAGAAGGTAGATTTTTAAAGCTCTCGCGTAAACAGCCCATCTTTTTTTATCTACAGAGCACCTTAATTAGTTTACAAAGTAGATTTTATACTATAAAAACACCTAAAATCCGTACGAGATCAGCGGGCTTTGAACTGTTTGACGTGAGAAACGTTTTCCGATGTGAATATGAAAAGTACACGAATATCAGATTATGCTTGGTGTTATAATCCCATGCAAGAATTGATTTATCTTTCAGAAAGTCCCCTTTGTCTGAGAATAAGTGATAAGAGTTTCTGTAAAAACTGTTATCTTGTTACTATTGTCTTGAGTGACACTATTTTAACCACGTGACTAGATGATAAGAACGGTCAGTAGGTAAGTTCTATTGCCACATGTTGATAAAGAAATATTTTTTAAGGACCTTCAGGGTTTTTTTCAACTTGATTCATTGGTATTGACCGTATCGAGTGTCCAGTATTAAACGTAGGTTTACTTGGCGATGTGAACGTGATGTTTGTAGCAAATTCTGTTCTACAATTGTGTACATATCAAATCAAATGCATTTTGCCTGTGAGACTTGTAGATACATTTTGTATGTTAGTTTATAAAGAACCCATACGATAAATCTCGGTCATTTGCAACAGCTCACGTTCCAAAGCATTTATTTTAATAAATGTTTGTTAATAATTACACTTTAACCTCAGTGTTGATGTTTATTGATTAGCCAACACTCGAATGTTATTTCTCTTTAAAAACAATACATTTGTTTGGTCCATCAATTAAATTTCCTTGCACAGGCTTTAAAAGTTTTAGTCGTTCCTTTTACATACCGGTATTTCTTGTTTCTTTTTAACATTACTGGAGCAACAAAATTATGAGTTCAGATGAATTGTAACACTGAAATTTGTTTTCATTTTCTGAGTATTTTCTCCTTTATTTCTTATGAAAGTACAATTGTCTTAATTTTCAAGACAAGCAATACTGACAAATGATGGTCAGAATATGGGGTAATGATACTGGCATACGACCAATTCTCGCCAAGGACCATTTCTCGCCAGTGCATTTATCGTCATTTTATCAACATAAAATTATATACGAAAAATGACGTAACAATGCACTGGCGAGAAAATGTCCTTGGCGAGAATTGACCGCACGCCTGTAGCTTTTTTAAAAGGGTTGCCTGACTTCACATCATTATTCCACTATATTTAATTTTTTCAGTGTGTTTGTCTTTGATAACACTACGAATCGATTTTGTATTGTAAAGTCCAATAAATTCAAATGACGTATTGTTGGGGCGCAAGTGGGGTTTGCATAATTAAAAGAAATGAAGATCACATAAATATGTCAATATTCTAATATTTTAATCGTACAGTTGCTGAAAATTATATAAATATAAGTAATAAGGAATCATTCTTTGTATATAATGAGGTGATAATTGCGGTCGGGGCGTGATCAAATCTATCATAAACCCCTTCGGGTTTTATTGGATTTGACCACGCCCTGACCAAAATTATTACCTCATAATACTCAAAGAATGATTCCTTATTCCTTAAGTAAGCACGGAGTAACATGTTTTAAACTGTTTGTAGCATTATATGAAAATGCTTAAAAAAATAAATCAGTTGTTTAGTCAGAAGAAATGCTCAAGGAAGACACGTGTGTTCATTGTATGCTTGTGCGCCATACAAAAATGAAAATGACAAACTTGTATGCTCCCATTGCCCGCACTGTTTTGGATAATGGGACTTTTAAACCATCTATATGTCCAATGTAGTGACGTCATGCAATACCAGACAGATCCTAATAAGAATTTTGTTAAACTCGACAAACATGAAAATATCAAATATCAAGAAGTGTAAAAGGTCTTATGCCTTCTCCGTATTCTGTCAATTGATATTTTGATATATAGTTTTAACCGGAGCTATCCAGTAAGTGTCTAAATGTCGTCATGGCTGTAGACAACGACAATTTAAATTTTCATATAGAACATACAGTTAGAGTATATATACCAATGTACTCAGTGGATGTAAATACATTCCCATTATTGCAATTGCTTTAATAAAAAGATTTCGAAGATAAATTCAGAAAACGGTTTCCAGTGTTCATGGTGTAATGAATTGCAACTGCTCAATTGTTCAATTTTCACAAAGAACGCTGTTTATTGCTTAAATAACATGGCATATTCATTATTCAACCCAGAGGAAACAATATGTAAAAGCAATTTAACCTACGTTGTTTTCCATTTAGATGCTATTCCCAAAGGGTTTAATGCTTAATGCATGGAGACACTAAGGAATTGAATTTCAATCGATGCTACTTGGCAAAGTAAATCGTGTTAACAAAGGGATCATAAATATTTTAGAAAAAAAGCGGATCTTCTGGAATCTACAATGCGCTGCGTTTTATGTCCTTGCCTTGGCAAGACTTAAGTTTCAGAAAGAATCGTAATTTGCAAGCTCCCTTTCCTGCAAATGTGGTTAAAGATTTTAACTAATCCTGCAAAATATGCAAAAAAAAGTCAACTTGTATCATCAATTGTTGCCAATCATTATAGTATTCCTAAATGGAATTATCAATCGCAACACAAAGTCTAAGCAAAGTGACAATATATACAACAACTATATTTTTAGCATTATGGAAAATCAGTCATAATTAATAATCGTGTTAAAAATTACCCCAAAAATCTTTAAAAGAAAATTTGTTTACGGACACCTGTTGCTTTTGATTTACTTTTTTATTTAATATGTGAAATGTATTTTCTATAGATTTTTAAAACAATTCTTATGTAAGGGAAAACAGATCATTTAAATAGTTTTATCACTTTGATAACAATACCTCCTTTTAATATTGATCTACATTTGGGCATTTATCATAGATAAAAGAATTGCTGCAACTCTCAGAATCATTAATGAAGACAATATTTATTCGTCTAATATTCTGCACTTAATGATAGAAAATTGAATTAAAAGGGCTTTATTCAATATCTACCTAATTTTTACCCATTTACTTATTTAACGCGGGGTTTATGAGGTGTAAATTTTCCGAACCCACTTCATGCTTCATAAATTGGGTGGCTTTTGGATTCACTTATAAAGTAATTGACCTGTCTTCATATTATGTTTTTATCTTAAGTGTTGTATTTTTATCCTGGAACTTTGGCACTCCTAAACTTTCGATAAACCAAATACACCATGATTATGCTGGTATACACACCCGATTTGTCATATTTAAGAAATAACAATTTTATTGAATGAAAAATGTACCAAGGCAATTTATAAAACTTTGAACTATACTGATGTGGTCTCAACTGCAATATCAAGATGGAATAATGAATTACCACATGGACAAAATTTGTGCATACAAGACTGTTTCAAAATATGTTTTATGACAACTAATGATACATCTCTACAATGGCTACAGTACAGAATTCTACACAGAATTCTTCATGTGAACTACTATTTGAAAAAAAATCAAGATCATTGCAAATGATTGTTGTACTTTTTGTAAAGAAGAAATAGAAACAATACAACATGTATTTTTCAGTTGTACTAATGTTTTACCCCTGTGGAACAATCTTAGTATGTGTATATATAGAAAAACAAGGAAAAGGGTTGGTTTCAATGCTATCAATATACTGTTTGGAGAAAATACTCAAAATGTAGATAATAAACCTGTGAACTTCATAATTTTATATACAAAACAATTCATATTTATATGTCTGAAGCAAAATAAGATTCCAAACTATGTTGAGCTATTACATCATTTGAGTTTTAAATACAAGATAGAGAAATATGCGTCGGTTCAAAAATTTCAACTTAGAAAGTTTGAAAAATGCTTGGTCACATTGGGAAGATTTTTTTGTGTTTTATTGTGTAACTAAACCAAAGAGAAGTGGAATTTGAAATCAATACTATTACTGCATATTTTTTTTCTTTGTTTTTTGTTTTTTCTTTCTATCAATTTTAAATATACAACCTCAGGTCCTTTTACTTTTGTTTTTGAATGAGTGTGTGAATGAAAGTGGTATGAAAAGAAAGTGATTAATAAAATATTTTTAAAAAATTTGACATTATGTTCATAAAAATTTTTGTATGTTTGAATTTTGAAAAATGTAAATAAAAAAAAAGAAAAGAAATAACAAAAGATGTTTTATAAATGTAAGTATGCAAAATAATAATAATAATAAAATAAAAAAAATAAATAAAATAAATTACAATAAGAATAGAATAGTTTAATATGTCTTTGATTAGAATTGTGCATTGTTAACTCGCTGCAAAGGTAATTATTTTCTTATTAACATTATCAAGTGAAAAAGTTTATGTGCAATTAGATGAAACATGAATATATTGACCATTTACCAGAAATTGTTGTTCAATTGACAGTCCAAAATAATGGCAATTTGATGATACAGAGGATTTTTATAACCTTTCTACAGTTTATTGCCAGAGCTTGATATAAAAGTGACTGCGTGGTGTTGGTAGGAGATCTTATATTCTCGTTGAATCTGAAAATACAACTTGAACAGGATGAAACTCTGCCATTCAGTCAACTGAATAGTCACTTAATGGTAACTGAAAAATTACTAAATGACAGTCATATGTAGTTCAGTTATCTTTCCAGACCTTTTAGTTAACATTCGGTTGACTGAATGGCAGACCTTCATCCTGTGTTGCGAAAAAAGTTCTAAAGCAATTAAATCCAGCAAGACAATGCTAATAAAAAGGATTATATTAAACAACCTATCATACCCGTTAATTATCAGCCTAAGAGAATCAACATGTTGAGTGGCTTAAAAAACCACGTTTCACAACTTGTTCGAGAATACATATGAAATTTATTGTGAATACAATATTTTGTATTAGAATCGTGCTCAGGAATATCTGTATCTTACGAGTCAGCAATAGGAGGACTGAGGAAGCCACGGATCTGTTTTACAGGCCTTTGTAATATTGACGTGAGTGGCTTGACTCGGGCTCCATCATCTAACGGCTGGCGGGTTACTGGCTTTGTGTCATAGTGAATAATACTAGTGTTGTGAGAAGTTCTATTGGATTAGAAACTCTAAGGAAAACCGAGGAATAAGTATTTTGCGTTAAGTAAGTTTATTGTTGTTTTCTGTATTATTTGATGAAGAAAAGAAATGCAGGCCGATATTCTTTTCTTAAGATTATATATAAAAAAAAGAAATTTCAGGTTTTTGAAAACTAATAATAAAACTTTTTAAAAGTGTTCGTTTGAAAAAAAATTCAAATTAGATTTATAAATATATCTTAAGTAACAAAACGATTAAATTAATCCTTCTTCTCCATTTAAAGGATAAATGTAAATAAATTGCATGCATATATGTTTATAAATCAACCTTTTAACATTCATACAATTTTACCAAAAATGTAATTTGTGTGTTTTCTTTTCTTTTGGTCTGATATTTTTCCGCAAAAAGTGTTATTCTATACACGAAATAAATTCATTGTGTTCTGCTATTAAGAACATAAAGAACAGGCTATTGAAAAATGATAAATTTGTATCGAAATTGGTATTTGTATGTAGTTTTGATAACATTGCGGAATTCGATTTTCTACCAACCTTTATTTTCCAATCCTACTACTCCAAATCGAAATCGTATCCTATACTTGAAGAAGATTTTTCTCGTGTTATTATTGCCGTGGTTTTCTTCCAACTGGTTTCAGATCTTAATTAAAAGACAACAGACGTTCTTTGCCTAAGCGTGACTCGTAACTAAACTGGAGATTTTCTTTGACTCTCTGTAAAAATGTACTCTGTAATTTCGAGTTCGACGAAGAAATCTGTTTGCATTTACTATTTTAGGACTATAATTTTCTTTTCTTCAAATGATTTGTTTGAGAAGGATTTGAAACACCTGCTTTGAAAATTAAAAAAGAAATTTAAAGTCATCGGAACAGATGTCAATTAATGCGATTTTTCGGAGAGTTTATTATATCATAGCATTTTCAATTACACGAATTGTTTTTTAATACATGAAAATTGTGTATCGCATGTAAAACCAACAATACTTTTGTACAATTCTTTCATATGAAAAAAATTTGATTTTGTTAAACAAAAGTGTCTCCGAATGTGCTAAATGGTAATGTAAGTAAGGTTTCCAGAACATTAAAAAAAAATTAGGAGAGAAACTTTTAATATTTACAACTCATGTATTATATTATTATTCAGTCAAAATTATTCACGTCAACCAAAGACAATTGTTGATGAAGATCGGAGTTATTTAATTTATAACAGAAAACAGACAAACACTTGTTTTTTAATCTGATTTCAGTAGTTGAATATGCGCATTGATTTTAAGAGTTTGCAGAAACACGTTTCAAAAGGAATAGCCAACTACTGAAGTTTTCGTATATTGAAAGATATACAGAAAGAATAAAAGACATGATACTGTCTTATCAATATTCGTTGAATACTACCAATTTTCGTGAATTGTGTCGTTGAGCTGATTCACGATTTTAAATGTTCATTGAAGTGCTATTTCTCATTACGTATTGTATTGATAGGATCAATGACCTACATTTAAGTTTCCTTGCAACTAATTTTTACTAAACAACTGATGCCCTCGAATATTGATGAAACCACAGTGAATAAATATCTTTGACATAAAATATAATTACTTTATTAAAATGTTATAATTCAGCAATAACATTTAATTATCTAGTTCTTCTCCAATATGATGTATCAATAATCAAAAACTTGTGAATGTGATTATGATTATGTTTTAAAATAAAAAGCTTTCATTAAGGACGTTTTTTATTCAATCAAAATGAACATTATAATGTCCAACTGATGGCTTCTATTTTAGATGGAGAAATAACGTTTCATTCTACCAAAGATGAACATTAACTTTGGCCTCCAACATTTGCTTCTTTGGCAGACTTACCATTTCTGTAATTGGATTTCTGCTGTTCCATTAGAAAAGCCAACAATTCCTTCCAATTCAGTTGGGAATTCTTCAGAGACCAAAGGTGATTTATTTACTGACAAACACATCGAGAAACCCGCTACCATAAACGGAAATTATTCCGCGGTAGTAACTATTACTACTCTCAAAACGTTCAGCTTACCCATTCAAGCAAATGATGCGAAGCGAACACCCAAGCTTTCTAATGAGCTATCAACAACTGAATGGCCCGCAAATCATTCAAACATTGACTTTAAGGATAATGGAAGTAAAAGCGCATTCTTGAAAAACCAACATGGAACTTCAAAAGAACCTAATTTGCGCTCGTCGAATAAATCACTCGAGGACAAATTCGTGGAGCGAATGGTACGCGATAAAAGGTCAACGACGGAGGTATACAATGAATTAGACCTGTTTCAGACCACAAAATCGGAAAACGAGACTTTGATGTCAAAGGATAAATCGACATCGGAAAACAGTACAATGATATATGAAAATGAACCCAACCACAATTTGAGCTCTTCTATAGAAGCTAAAAATTTTACTCCGAATGTCACGGAACATGCGAATTCGTCAACACCAGGAATGAAATACTCACAGACAACCGACGCAAACAGACAACCATTCACCAAAGAAGACGTCATGACTGTGTCAACGATACCATCTTCACAAACCCAAGAGCAGACAACTCATGAGTTTCAAGTGCTTCATCATTTCACGGGATTCGCCCAAAACGTCCCAGTTCGTTCCCAGTACCCTCATCACAATCACCACCACCTTAATCTTGGTACGTGTCTTAAGGTAGTACAAAACAGTATCCGAAAAACAAACACTTCGGAAATCCTCGCGCAAGTCAAACGTTTACGAGAAACAAATAAATGACGTACGTCATGTTCTAAACGTCTTATTATGACGTCACGCCGTGCAAGAACTGTTCAAATAATACTTTGTAACAAAGTGGGGGAGGGAGGTTTAAACTTCTTTTTAAAAATATCTAGTGGTGGAATTGTTTTGGTATTTACATAATATTATCTACATATTCCAACAATTTATATGATAGTTCTTCGTGGAATTTGAATGATAGGAATTTAAATAAAAACGGTATTTAGTATGGCGAATAGCTCCAAAATAGGGCCTTCTTGCATATACTTTGGACTGATTTTATTGGTACAAACAATTATCAAAGTCAATGATTATTATTTTTTTTAACGTTTACTGTGTCTTAGTCTCTTTGTTAATGGATATTTGCCAAAAAAAAAAAATATTTTGACAATTTTTTTTCTTTTAAATCATGTATTCTGATGAGCCTAGACCTTTTCTAACAGGGTATCGGAAGCCATAGTTGTGACCTAGATTACGAGAAAACTAATGGTGGAATTTTTTTTAAAACTTTGTATATGTATACAGTTTAGTATGATTAACATTTGGTGCAATTTTTAAAAAAAATGAATTATGGGAAAATTTTTCGCTATCTGTTTTGTACTACCTTAATTAGAAGCGCTGGGTGGTCGTGGCCATTTTCAGAGTATATTAATCTCCTTTAGAATAAGAGTTTGTATAAAGATATGGGAATAGTTTAAAATTCTAAAGCTTAAATATTATAAATTTTCTTTACTAAAAATGGTTTATGGCTAAGTAATCATTTCTAAGATTATTTAGGCAGATCTCATTGGTAATATGTTGACCATCCAGCCACCTTATCATAGATTTATGATATATTTGCTTCATGTTCACATCACTTAGACAAAATGTTTCTGTACCTTATGTTACCAATACCGAAGTTAGTACAGGTGTACCATGTTTTTCTTTAAAATTTCAATGTGTTTATTCGTTTTTGTTTTGTTTTTGTTGTTTTATTTTCTTGTGATTTGGTAGGGGTATTGTTGATTTTTTGTTTCTATTTTTAACCGGGTTTTCCGTAGGAAAAAATCCGGTTATTGAAATGGTGAAAATTGCGGGCGGGCGGGCGGGCGGACAAGCGGCTGCCAAAGGGTACTCCTAATGTCTGGATAACTCCTCGTACAGTTTTTAAGATAGGAAAGTTTTGTTATGCAGATCAATTTTACATATTTCAGAGATATGCATATTACTTGAATTTTGATTTTTGATAAATTATGCAAAAAATACCAGCTGTTGAACTTCATTTTTTTCTTAATATTGCATAAAAAGTAGTCTTTTTGTCCGGATAACTCCTCCTACAGTTTTCAAGATAAGATCTGTCATATTTTGCAGGTCAGTTTTTTTACAAACCAGAAATGTGCATATTACTTGGATTTTAATTTTTGACAAAACGCAAGAAAAATACCAGCGGTTGAACTTAATCATTTTTTTTTATCAAACTATTGCGTATAGAGTACCCAATTTGTCCGGATAACTCCTCCAACAGTTTTCAAGATAAAACATTTTTGTTTTGCAGTTCATTTGTAGATATATTCAAGATGTGGATACCACTTGTATTTTGTTTTTTGTGAATTTAGGAGAAAAATTCCAGCTATTGAACTTAGTATTTTTTTTCATAATACACATAGGGTGGATCATTTGTTCTTATTACTACTCTTGCAGTTTTCAAGATATGGAGTTATTTTCAGTTCAATTGTACAGATATGCACCATAGATATAATCATCATACTTTAATTTTTTTAAAATTATGAAAAAATACTAAAACAAAATTGTAACCACGACTATTTTGGATCAGGAGCGGTCTAAGGTAGTGTTTATAAATTCAGGGTCAACAAATGGATTACGGATACTTTTCTTACAAAAGAAAACCATGTTTGCTATCACATTGACAGCTTTTCTTTTTTTTTCACACATTTAGAATATTACTATACCAAACTTACAAATATTTAATATTGGTAATTCTTAAAATGAAAAAAAAAAACGTTTAAATATCAGAAGTTTTCTCTAACAATCAATGCAAAACTATATCGATAGATTCCTGGTCAAGTTGATAAAGAGAATAAGTCGGTTCGCTCTTTTTAATGTATTCTGCAATTAAGTCACACTATTTACATATAATTAAAATTCAACAAAATATTGATTTCGATGCTGTTGATATTAGATATAGTTAAAAAGATTTCAGTTACAATGTTTTTAATTTCTTATCAATATTTGCACAAAATTTCGCCATAAAGTATCTAACTATATAGTATGTACTTGGAAGTCATAGTAAAACAATATTTATGAAATAGTAAATCTTGGCTGATTTGGTTGAGTTTTACAATCAATGGAGATATCATTACCGAACTGACAAATATACAGTCAGCAGCTCTCCATCATTCCATTGAGAAATTATGTGATTGGTGATAAATACCAGAAAGCATAGCTGTTGACATCCTCGGCACATTTCATAATTGGGATCGATACTTGTTATGCTATTTTACACCACTCTAATGATAAGTGGCCATTGTTTGTTGAGGGAAATTTAATTCCCAGTGCAGCAACACCGTAAGATCACGCCGATGTGATGCTATATTAGTTTTGTTGGCTCGTAAGTGAGTGAAAGGTGGTAAAGAGTTTAATACAAGTATTGAAAATACAAAAAAAAAAAATCTAAGGTTTGATACGTTTATGCTACAAAAGTCTTCATTATGCCATTGAACATGTTGTTAAATGCATTTTTGACTAAGGCATCAAGATAAAATTGGCCTTTTTTGTCGATACGAAATTAGGAAATGTTTCCCTGGCCTGTTATAAATGAGTTCCTGACATATGGATGACTCGACATGCAATTTGATTTGCTATCTGGAGACCGTGGGGAACACAAAACGGGTTCTATGATGGATAAGAAATCGGCGTTCTTTGGTCTCTTACTGGAAATAAATGAGACGATTCCACTGCATAGTTCAGTTAATTCGTCTGTTCTTGATTCAAAGAAATAAATTACTTTTTGGAAATGGCACATCTCTGCTATAACCAAAAGCTGTCTAATGTATGTTTCCAGACTCGCTTTGAACTGAAGAAATCATGAGAAGGTTCTTTTGTGAACATCTACATATATAATATACTTTACGATAAAAAACAAAGAAAATTAATCAATTCTTTAATTTTCAGTTCCTATGGAAGACAGTCCATTTGGAAATCTGTTATGGAAGGTAATCCCAACTGTTTACATACCTTTAAGAGTATAATTTTTCATTTCCATTGTATTTTTAGAAAACTGTGTTTGTAACAGATTTTAGAAGACAATATGACTAACTGATAGTTTTAATTAAATTAGGTTGGCTGTCTTTTTCAGTTACAGGCTCATATAGAGTTCAATCATCTCGTTTGTCTATATCAATGATAAAACAAATTGCAACCTATTACGTCATACCTAGTTTTATTTTTTTAAATCATGTATTTCTTTTTGAGAAAAAAGGCAGTACCACCAACTTTCTTTCTGATAATCCAATTAAACTCAATGAATTAATTTTGAATAGATAATAGCTAGTCAGAATATTGAAAAAAATTTAAATTTTAAAGAGCATTATGATGTTATAATTATTTTTCAAAAAATATTTATCTCAATTTTACAAAATTAGTAAATATGAAAGGAAATAAAGATATACATGTACATTATTGTTAAAAGAAATTGCAATGAGTGAAAGAAATATCAGCTATCAAAAAAGTTTTTCGCCCAAAGTTGTTTATAAATGAAAGCTTTAAAAGATGACGTTTTTTAGGAAAATCATCTTTACCTTGTATTATTATAAAAGTTTTTTACTCTAAAAAAATCAATTTATTTCGTTTACTTTACAAAATCTATTAAGACTTTGTATTTAAAATTTGAAATACAATAATCATTTTACTTTGAAAAAACCAATTTGCCTATACGATCGAATTGACTATATCATATACATGAACGTGTACTTGTACTATATTAAAAATAAAAACTCTTAACATTACAATATGACAGTCATTTATGAAGTATCTAATATGTCAGAAACAAGAAAAAATTCATTTCCATTCTTTTGCAGCATGCTTAGTACATATTTTAATCTCGATTTGTTATTTATTGTGAAAAATTCACTTTCAAAGATAGAGAATAATTAATAAGGATATGTTCCAGGCAAAGCTGTACAAAACTAATATTAGCAAAATTTGTGCATTGTGTAATAAAAAATTTATTAAGATTGACAAACGACGTGTCTCTTTAAATCATATTAATAGTAAAACTGAAGACCAGATTCAATTGATTTTAAATTAATGATGCCTTATTACTAATCCATGTGGTTATGTTGGCAGGATAAAAAGTATCTGATCAGTATCTTGGTACCAATTAGCATCGGGATCGTTGGAGCTGGTTGTATTATAGGAATGGCTTACATGGCTCGATTCTGCTACAGGAACGAGAGACAGATTCAGATAATGAAGGAAAGAGTCACACAGGTAAATACACATCTTTAACATAAAGTAACGACTGTAGATGTCAGGTAAATGTGCTTGGAACTATAAATTAATAATTACTAAGGTAGACATCAATTAATGTAATCAAATTGGTAAAAAAAAAGTATACACTTGTTATACCAGAAACCACACAAAAAAACAATGATTGAAGAATCACACAACAGCCGAACATGAAAAAAATCACATAAGTGTATACAATCAACAAATGCAAGAAAGAGGAACATAAACACTAGAAAAGGAAACAGATTAATATGCTAAAATTTATATACTTCATTATACATCCATTGAAAAAAAAAAATAAATGTACTGGAGCTGAAAATCCATTGTATAGGCCTATTATCTAATAAAGGAATATAATCATGGTGATAAAGTCATAGATATACTGGTATAGTCTTTTATCTTTCCATCTATCTATCTATCTATCTATCTATCTATCTATCTATATATATATATATATATATATATCTCCTTAAATATGTAAATATATAGATATATATATAGAAAAGAAAGGTCCACTAGTGGGAAATAACTATTGTATCTATAAACAGTTTGCTTGGATACATGTTAACTCTTTAAAAAGGTTTTGATGAGGAATTCGCCGTTTATGATTACTATCTAGTTTGCCTTGTCAGTAATTTTTCTTTTACTTTTTAACAGCCCCAAGAAACGAACACTGATAATATCGTGCTCTTGGACGACTCAGATGACGAGTTTTAAATCAACATCCAATTCAATATTGTTGTCCAGTGTTTGCTTGACATAATAATTAATAACTCTGCTTCGACCGGGGAACTATAATTATTTGTTGAAAGTGCTTCGGGCTCAGGATGGCGGTTAATCGGAGTACAGACAGTTGTAAATAAACACACTATCTACTACAGAAAGTGTCTCGTAATATCAAAAAAAAAAAAGTAAAACGTTATCATTGTCTTTGTCCTTTGATTGAAACATTTCTTTTTTTCATTTGATCGTAAATTCATAACGTTTGTTCCATCGCATGCTAAGAATAAAGTGACAAAAAGTGCGCTCTTGTTCACAAAACGGAACCTGAATTGTTATTGTTTGTAACCATGATCAATGTTCTCTCTCTCTCTCTCTCTCTCTCTCTCTCTCTCTCTCTCTCTTCTTCTTCTTCTTCTTCTTCTTGTTTGTCTTCTTAAACAATTACAGTAAGATTGTGATTTTTCTTGTTTGTCTTACATGTATGTCTTCTTAAACAAGATTCTGTCAGGTCCAACTCAATTGTACGTTCATAAAATCCCTTTTAATATCATATGTGCATGAACCATTAATAAAAATATAGCTTTTTATTAATTTTTTTTTATGTATTGTTGTTCGCATTTTTTCTTATGCATCAAATAATTTACCGAGGTAATTACTACGTTTACAAAGCAGTACAAATAAACAACATATGACATAAATAAAAGAGGATCAGTCGACAGGTAGTCCACAATTTCCTAATTAACCTGCTATAAAGACAGGTGTTTACACTTTTGCGATTCAAATGACTATGGATCGCTTAATTTCCAATCAAACTTTTTTTTGTATGTGCAATTATGAATATTAAAAACATGTCACATATTTCCACAAATATAATATGAAGATATATTTAAAATGACTTTGAATTTCCAATATGTTCTCTATTCACCTATGTATTTTTTTATGCCTTTAAAGAGGTATTTCGCCTACACCCGTGTTTAAAAGGAAAGTACTGTTACTAAAAAGAGATACAGGTACCTGTCGCAATACCTAGGTACTGATTTTATTGTGTTTGTAACCACTGATTTGTCTTAAATTCAGGAAATCTGCATTGAGAAATGAATATATATAATGTATATAAAGACAGTTGATATTCTGAACCGGGATAACTTCCAGGAAATACAATGAATACAAGTATAAATACATTATATTGTTATTGAAAACATCTGTTTATATTGAGTGTGCTCATACTCAGAATCAAACAAGAGAATTTGTAAAAAAAAAAAAAAAATCCAGCAGATTAGATACTTGTCATTTTAATTTACAGGAAATTAACTAATCAAAAATTAACTATTCCATGATTTTAAACGTATGGTTTGAAAAATCAACTAAATCTGCGAAACAATTCTTCCGCACACATATATGAAAATATCTAAAGTAAAAATATCTTTTTCGTTAAGAAAACTTTCTAACAACGATGCACTGTGCTCAGACTGTTGTAGAGACTTGTACTAAACATGGAGATTTGCTAGACATGTTCTGTATGGATTGTGAGGAGAATATTTGTCTCACTTGTGTACAACAGAATCACAGATCCCATGACTGGAACAGGAAGAATAAAATACTGGATCGTCTCAGATCAGAGCTCGCGGAACAATGTCATCTTGTCCGACAAAAAGAAATTCCTTCTCTTCAAACAGAAATCCAGAAAATCAAGAGTCTAAAATCAGACAATGGAAAAGAATTTGCAGAAGAAATAGAAAAGATATCATCCCACACAGAAGCAGTTGTGATTAGTTTACATAAACTATCAAAAGATTTAATACGACATTGTGAATTATTAAAATCACTAAACGAAGATAACCTCGAGGAAAAACAAAAGGAAATAGAAACTATTGTTTTTCAATTTGAATTTAGTTTGAACGGTTATGAAGAGGAAATCAAGACTTCCAACTTGTCTGAACTTCTTCAGATAAAAAAGAAAATGATCTCGGTTCCTCATCCAGAAAAACTGAACAAAGAAGAGACCACTTTGCATCATATCAATTTCACAGCCGGCGATATAAAGGAGTACCTTCTTCAGTCCATCCTAGGAAAAGTTTATCAAACTTACAAGAAAGTAACGGTCTCCAAACTATTAGATGCAAAAATAGGAATGAAAAGATTTAAGTATATTTCTCCGATCTCCAAAACTCATGCCTGGTGTAGGGAACTCAGGTCTTCAGAAAATGTTTTGATTGACATCACAAAAGGCTCAAAAGAAATGACCTGTTCATTTGGAGAGTACCAATCGGCTCCCATTCCTGAGGATATCATTACCTTAAAAAATGGCGTCAATATCTATACATGGCATGCTGGTCACTGTGTGATGAAAATATCTCCTTCCCAAATCAGGGACGTTGAAACGACTGATATTAAAGTGACAAAACTTGTAGATACGTCTCCCTTGTTTCCAGTTGGAATCTGCGCTTCTTCAGAAAGCCGCTTCCTTGTTTCTGCCATAGATACCCCAGCGTTCAAGCGCGATAGTTTTATTAATGATCAACCACAGAAAAGTGTCGTCGTACTTTTAACAGAAAAGGGAAAGATTAAAAAGAAGTTTCAGTATCAAAATGACAACAAGACGCCATTGTTTCTATATCCTTACAGAATTGCAGAAAATACTAACGGTGATATTTGTGTCATTGATCTGTCAGGGATGAATAATGGACAACTTGTTGTTCTATCACCTTCTGGTGAACTCAAATTTCAGTACAGAGGTAATGGTCCCAACCAGGCAGACTTTGATCCAAGGGGGGTTTGTTGCGATTCTGTCGGTCATATATTGCTAAGCGACTGTAACAATAGGTGTGTTCATCTCCTGAATAAGGAGGGAAATTTTCTGACTTATCTGATCAAAACGGACGAAGAACTGTGGTCAATGTCTCTTTATTCGAACACGTTGTGGATTGGTGGAGAAAACGGATTTGTTTATGTCTATAAATACCAATTAAATGACTCTTAAACTAAAAAAGGAAATAGATCGTATTCGATCATGTCAAAGGGATATTCATTAAATAAATTAATTGCAAAAAGCAAGTATGTTTCAGTGGGATTTTAGTGATAATTACAGTTTCAAGAACACGTAAATATGTGGCCAATTATTTTACTCATATGATATGTTCTTAGAAATTGCACTTCAATGATTATTAAATTTCGTGGATCAAGCCAACGAAATCCACGAAAACTGGTAGTCAACGAGTATTTATGAAATGTTTGTCCCTTTCCGTATGAAAATTAAATGAAATCTTCGAGACCTTAAGAATAACAACAACCGTAATCCAAACATCAGACAACATGTGATGTTACCGCTTTTAAATATGCAGAATATAATTGTTTGAAACAAAACACTGTTGTAGACGGTTATCAACCCAGAAAGACAGTGAAATGCTACTAAGTTATCTGCTGTAATCATGAAATTTGAACCAAGAACAGGCACCTGGAGTAAATTGAACAATTACATAGTTGTTTATAGTGTCAATCTATAATAGCTAATCATATCAAGTAGTGACTCTCTGGATATATTATTTTACAAAGAACTCTTTCAGTGACATAATTTTCAAGATCCTCATTGAAATTTTCAACATAAACTACGCCATTTATCTAAAAGATACCTTTTTCATAGCATTATATTGTATTTGTGCCAATACATTATTGCTTTTCTTTAAAGAATAAAGTCGTCTTCAACAAAAGTCTTATTTTCATATCCTACATATTAATACTTTGTCTGTGTTAAAATCGATTGCTCTTGGTATCATCAATGCCCCAAAATCTGGTATTTTGATATACTTTTTTCAACTAAAAATGCCTATTTTGTCAACCACTTTTCATTAATGTATGTGTTTAGTAATGAACACAGTTGTAAATAGAGTTGTATTTAGTGATCGATGCCGGAAAAGTTTAACGTAACTTTCAGTTTGTCACCGAGCAATCCTCGAGTTTACTTTCCGAGTGATGCGGCGATTGGTACTAGGAACCCCCCATTCGTGTGTTGCCTTACATGTAATTTGCAAATACTTGTACATGTATGGGGTATTTATGTTTCTTCTAGATCTTGTTAAAACATTTTTTAAGAATAGGATTATGTATTTTTACTACAACTAAAAACTATTCTTGTTATAAAAGTAATTCGTACTTTATTTTGACAGTTAATATTTTTGTTATTTTTTGGCTACGTTCATAAATTCCTCTAAAATTATTTTTATGCAACACCAATTTATAGCTATTGACAATCATTCATAAATGTATTTTGCGTATATTCCTATGATTTATACTGGTGGAAATGTATAATCTTTCAACAATCTTTTTCACTTCTGTGTACCCTTGATAAACAGCAATATAACTGATTAAATCAAGTCAAAGTGAGCATATCTTCCTTTTATTTTCAAATTGTCAATACTAGAGGATAAAAACAATAACATTGATAAAACATATTTTTATATTTAAGCAAATAAAAAAGTTTCTCCAATTGAGAAAGCCAAAGTATAACATGGAAAAATTGCATAAAAAATGATTTGAAATTCAAACATATGAACTTCGACTTTAACAAATCTTATAATCGATATACAATAACAATAAACAAATTATACGATACATATGGCACAAATATAGATAAGGGAATGTACATAAAAAAATCGTAGTCATCTAGCATTAGGATGCTTTCACATTCTAAAAAAAATAGTCTGAATTTATTAGCGCTCTATACAGGTAAAATCACATATTTACATAGTCTTATAAAATATGCTTATCTACATATGAATAAACAAGTGATTAGATCACAATGATTGTTGGTTTTTTTTTAAAAGATAGCAAAAATATATCCCACACATCTACATTCAATTCAAATGTTCATAAATGAAATGTCAGCTGCCAGTAACAGGACTTTCTGGACAGTTTAACTCTCTTGAAAACTAAGAGTGACAATTAGGGTTTGTGTCAAGTAAAATCACTATGTCCAGGGAACAAAATCTCAGTTACACGTGAAGTAGAAGATTGTTGGGTCTGATGCGACCAAAGGGAGGCGACTCCCATACGGTAATTGTTCCATCGGATGACGTCATATACAGTCGGTACGAGTCGTTGGTAAACGTCAAACTGAGAAAAAATGAACAAAATCAAAATATAAATGCGAGAAAAGAATTTTTTCACTATTGTACCCAATAAAGAATATTAATTCGATAATAACAAGTTTCTTTAACCAGAAATTGGTTCAATTCCCTGCTACAGGTTCTAAAATACGCCATCTAATTAAAAATCAGTGAAACACTGTAACGTTAAATCATATCTTCTCGAAACATACCATTTGATGAAAAGATTCAACTTGGTATTTACTAATTCTCATATTCATGAGACTAAGCATTTATTTAATTGGCATATTTATGAGATTGCTATTTACAGCCGTCAACTTGGTAATAAAGAAAAATAATTAACCACTAGAAGAAAAGGTTTTATACTCTGTCACAAGTTTCTGCTTTCACCATGTTTTGCTAAATATTTCGATTATCATATAAATACCAAATATAGTAATGCTATCAACTATTTTTTAAAGTAAAACTTCAAGGCAATATAAGGTTTCTATCTAATGGACTGTGAGTCTGAAGTCGTACAGCTCAGCCTCTGTACATGAGATAGTTCGACATAGGCGTTATTTGTTTATTGTTTGTGACCCCTGAATGGAAACCAATCTGTTTGAATGGATTTCCTGTACACAAATGTGCTTCCTTGTTTCCATTAAATCTCGCTTTCTGAAGTGTTTCCAAAATACACGATGATTTAACAGGAAATTCTATAGAACTCTCTCACAATTCAACACCAATGGGCAAAAATAGAGAGCTGAGTTCTATGTGGGGAGAACCTGATGTCTAATGAAGAGGTAGCTCGCGCTCAGGCTCCACTGAAGACGTGTAAAGACCATGGGGACCTACAGGACATGTTCTGTGTGGACTGTGAGGAGTCTATTTGTCTGATCTGTGGCCAACAGAATCACACGTCTCATGACTGGGGAAGAAGGACTACAATACAAGAACGCATCAAATCGGAGCTCGCAGAACTGTGTCACCATGTCAGACACAAAAGAGTTCCACTGCTGCAAGCGGAAGTCCAGAAAGTCAAGACGTTGAAAAATGACTATGAGAAAATTTATTTGGAAAAAATGGACAGGATAACGTCACACACTGAAACAGTTGTGAAGAGTTTACAGAAAATATCAGACGATTTAATACGGCAGTGTAAGTTACTAAAATATCAAAACGAAGACAAGCTCGACCAAAAACAGAAGGAAATAGAAACTTTTGTTTTACAGTTTGAATTAAATCTGAAGAGTGTTAAAGAAGAAAGCAAGTCTGTCAGCTTGTCCAAACTACTTCAGATAAAGAAGCAAGTGCAATCCATACCATATCCAGAAAAATTGAATAAAAAGGACACCACTTTGCACCTCATTGATTTTAGAGCGGGAGATGTTAAGGAGAACATCCTTCAGTCAGTCTTAGGTGAAGTATATCAAACTTACAACAAAGTGACAGTTGCTAAAATATTTGAAGCAAAGAAAGGAACAAAAATGATCAAGTATATTTCTCCCATTTCCGAGATCCATGCCTGGTATAGGGAATTCAGGTCTTCAGAAAATGTCTTGCTCGACATTAACAAGGGATCCACAGAGAGTGCATGTATGTTTGGAGAGACCCGATCAGATCATATTCCAGACGATTTCATCACTCTAAAATCCGGCATCAATATTTACACATGGCATGCTGGCCACTGTGTGATGAAAGTAACTCCCCCAAAAATCAGAGAGAGTGAAGTTACCGCAAATAAAGTTGTAAAACTGGCAGACTTGTCCCCATTGTTCCCAGTTGGTATCTGCGCCACAGGAGATGGCCGATTCCTTGTCTCGGCTATTGATACAACAGCGTTCAGTGAAGACATCTACACCAGTAGTCAACCAAAGAAAAGTGTCGTCCTAGTTCTATCAGAGAGTGGAAAGACTAAAAAGGTGTTTCAAAATGCAGATGATGATAAAACACCACTGTTCCTTTACCCAACCAGAATGGCAGAAAATACAAACAGTGATATTTGTGTTATTGATAGGACTGGGATGAACAATGGAAAATTAGTTGTTCTTTCCTCCACTGGCAAACTCAAATTCCACTACAAAGGTAATGGTCCCAACCAGGCAGACTTTGATCCAAGAGGGATTTGCTGTGATTCTACAGGTCATATATTGCTAAGTGACTGTAACAATAGGTGTGTTCATCTTTTGAATAAGGAGGGGAGTTTTCTGACTTATCTGATAAAAACGGACGAAGAACTGTGGTCAATGTCTCTGTATATGAACACGTTGTGGATTGGTGGTAAAAATGGAATTATTTATGCTTATAGATACCAAGTGGATACTACTTGACTCACCCCAGCATTTGCTTTTTGTCACAAGTTGTTGAAAAAAAATGTTTTCTCACTCAAGTGATGTCTTTTCATCTTTATGAATAAATTGTGTGTATAAACTTTCAAATGATATCGATGTGTGACCAATGCTGAATCATGAGAGGGAAAGGCTTGAAGAATTATTACATGTATTTACCTGATAACAGGTTTGTGCAGGAGATTCTCAGCTTGCAGATCTCTCAGGACAGTAAGATCCATACCACTCCATAGTCTGTTGAAAGTAAACCAACAGAAGTATTAATTAATTAGTACCAGAAAAATCAATAAAACATCCTTGATATAAATTACAGGATGAAATAAAGTGTGGTTACGGCCATAAAAAACTTATAGCTATTTAATATGGAAATGAATGAAACATTTTATATGTTTTTCTTTGGGAGTGGAGGAGGTTGAATAAGTAAATATTGATTGATGAAAATGTAAATTTGCATGTCAAAAGAACTTGACAGCTAACCTAACAACTCCGTTGTCCATTCCTCCAGCCAGTATATTGACGGACTGACCCTCCGGGGCGTTGGAGAATGACAGACAGTTGATGCTGCTCTCCAGCATGACACTCCTAGCGATGAGTGTGGCGTTGATGGAGTGGAGCATCAGCTCACTCCCGGGACCTTTCTGACTGACCGACGCTATGTCTCCCAGGGCACTGCTCACCGCCACCACTTTAACCGGTGAAGCATGGCAGGTTATAGACCTCACATAGCACAATCTATAAACACAGACCAATAATTCATTACATAATATATAGAATGTATTTTGTAAAACAGGTCTAATTTCAACATAATTTATGCAACAGTTTTATAGGTACAAAAATACCCCCCCCCCCCCCAGAAAAAAACCCCCAAAAAACCCCAAAAAACAAAACAGTGAGTATTAACCCACTTCAACAAAATAAAGAAAAAAAATTCTCTCTTAAAACATATCACTGATTAAATACTGGTAAATGTACATGTAATATGAAATTGATACTCATCTATCAACTTATTGCTGAAAGAGATATTGTATCAATTTAACATGGATAACATGGATAATCTTTAATATTTGCCCCTCTTACCTGTTGAGGTCCCAGATGATACAGGTAGAGTCTTCGCTACCACTGACCACCACACTGTAGGCCTTACACACCACCAGGGCATTGATCTTCCCAGTGTGTCCGTGAAGCACCTGGCGACTGCCTTTGATCTGCAAACAGCTCTCCTACAAAAAGCATCCAAACTCGTGTAGGAAGTGTACATTTCCTTTTTACAAAAATGCACTGAATATGTATGCAGGCTGTTTGTTCTACTTGTAGGCATGCTTTCTACATGCTTTCAAATCTTGCATTGTTCTTTGTTTCACATCCTCCATTATTCTACATGTATATACCAGTAAGTAGCTGTATTTTGGATGAGCTCTATATGATTACCTTGGCCTGATTGAAGACTGTGTTGTATATGGTGATGGTTCCACTGGTTCCCGCCACAAACAGCAAGCGACAATCTGGAACTGAGGCACAGCAGGTCACCTTGAAACGAAAAAGTTATTTCAAATAACCTCAATTATGATTATGTTAATGCATTGTAAATAATGAATAGAAAAGAGAAAAGGAGGATTTCTCTGGTAGTCATTTCCAGAATAATATGCCAACAGACATTTGCATTAAGGACAAAAGGTTTCTGGGTCTCTTGTCTTATTTAACCATGTACAAGAACTCATCTAACTGACTACTGGTACTGTAGATTACTAATTAAATGCGAGGAATTAATATCCACGTAAAATCGCGAGAAGTACATCTCGCCGATTTTAAAGTCACGCTTTTATTTTTCGGACACATGTAAACTAAACGGAACTATGATAAAAATTCGGCTTTCACGATTTCATAATCTCGCGATTTGATGCAAAACGGTTGAATCGCGTAATTAAGTACTCGCGTAAAATAAGGAATTTACAGTAAGTGTTAAAGCTATATCTATGAAGAAAAACCTTTTTATGGCAATAAATCATTATTCAGGGATTTAATTACTTACTTTTTCAAATGGTGTGTGAGACAGAAGATTGATAGCTGGGGTCTCTTTCTTCACCTGGTGAATTCTCAAAATACCGTCTGTTCCTTTCCAATCTAATATGGCTGCCCAAATAACATCTGTAGAGTTGTACAACGTTGAAACTGCCAAAAAATTATATATATATATAAAAACAAATAATTTAAAGCAATTTCATTAAGTGAAAACATTTTATAATTTGATAAAAACAGGATTTTTAAAAAGTTACCAAGTTATAAATCTAATGCATTCATGTTTGATGGCAAAAAATGACAACTGTGGCATTTTTAAAAATTCAATTAGTGATTGTGGTTCCCATACCTTTTTGTTTACTGAGCATTGTAAGGCAGCAACATTTTTCTCCCACTCCAAAGACTTCACCAGTTGGGAAGGCAGTTAAATTGGCCACCACTGCATCATAGCGACATTGCCAGACCACCTCGGGGGGTTGTAAATCTCGGGACCCTACATACACCCCCCACTTCAGACCACTCACACTGGTCAAAGGGCTCGGCTATCAAAGGCAACAAAACGAAGATAAATAAATGAATGATTTCTTTTAAAAGTCTAAGAATAAATACAGCTCTGTACATGTATTTGGACAGACAAAGGAACAAAAAAAGCTTTGGAAACACAAGGATGAATCATGAAGAACATGACATGTGTGGTTTTTAGCACTTAATTAAAATAACATGGAAACAATAATTCAGATCTGGTGAGTTTTATCATTGATGATTCCCATGGTTATAGCAAATTAACATAATCAAAAGCTTCCTTGATAATAGGCAATAATGATGGCTGTGCAAGAAATCACATCTAGGTAGTGGAGAGGGACTCACAACATAGGGGAGCTGGGGCTTCTGTTTAACTGGTACCTCAGCTGTGGGCGTCGACCCTGTAAACAGCTGGGATAAGATAGTGGGCGTGTCCTGCAGGGAGCTCCTCTGAGGGTGGGCATTCCTGAACAGCTGTTTTGGAGTCTGACCATAAGTTTTGACCATCGTCTTCAGAGCATGGCGGCGCAGTGGATCTTTAACACTATCTATGTCCATTCCAAAGTAGGTCTGATAAGAGACAAATCATGTATACTAAATGTATCTAAATGTTGGAAAGCATCACTTATATTTGCTTGTGTATGTTATTTTTTATTTTGAAGAAGTTTGATTGCCAATAAATTTCTAATTAAATCCACTTTAAAAAATATATATTGATTTTTTCTGGTCAAAAACTATTACTTAGAAAAAAATCAACCCGTTATGTTTCAGTTAAAATTTGATTAAATTTAAATAATTTCCTACATTTTTATACAGAGCTCACTCTTCTTTTCAAGGAGGTTTAAATAGACAGTCTTAAAATGGCAAAGACTATCCAGTCATTTAAAACAGAATAATAATTGATAAATTGAACTTGTAGAAAGTTGAAAGAAGCATTGCTATTATCTCTCAGTTTTCCTAGACTGCAGCGGACACTTACCGAGGGGTGGAATACGTTGATGGCCTTGACTGCCTCCTCTCCCTGCTGCTTGAATCCAAATACCAGATCGATCCAGCGATGGAGGTTCTTAGTGACGTATGCAGATTCCAGGGCCTGTCGGAGAATCATCACAAACAGCCGGGGGTCGTTGTTGGACCAGGGGGGCAGGGTCACATCACTGACCACCTCCCCATTCTGTCTCTTCCCAAAGTCAAAACCTACAGAGTTTTGTCTCAGTTTGAAAAACTAGTTTAATTTAAGTTGGCTTATCATATTCATATTTTCTGAAGGAGAAATTCCTCTATGTATACATGTACATGCAAATGACAAGAAAATTGTAGCATTGGTCCCTGATGAATTTCACTTGGTTATAAGAACTTCAAGTATCTTTATAACAGCAGTGATCAAGTTTTAACTAATAATGAATGATTCATTTTTCAATTTCAAGGATAAAAAAAATACCATTTATGAAATCACATAAATAAAAGCTTTTTGAAAAAAAAAATACATGTGAAAAGCTGTAGACTTAGAAAACTCTTTTACCCTCATTGTTTTTCAGGAACTCTGGCAAAAAGAAGAATTCTGGGATTAATTCTTTGACATCTGTTGCAGATTCAAAGCTGGCAAGTCGCCAAGATGTCTGCACACTGTGAAAGGTTCTGTCAGGCAGATCAAAGTTCTTGTCTACAAAATCAAGATAATTTTTTGAAAAAATTATAATAATTTAGTATTTATCAATGAAATATGATTTGGCAAATTTTGAAAATAAATTACTGCACATTAAATAAATACATAAATATGCTTTTTTAATTAATAAATGCTTTTACAGACATAATCATTATTTACTTCACTTCCTCTTTTGTCAATTAAAGTTCATATGGTGTGGAGAAACTTATTTAAGTGCATCAAATTTGCATCATTTATGCAAGCAATGAGCATAAATTGTTAAACAAGAGACCCATGGGCCACATCGCTCACCTGAGCAACAATAGGTATGATAAAATCAGCTTAATTGAGTCATAGTACAAAATATCTGGACAATGTGATATAATACATGTCGATCCTGTATAAATAAAAATCCATTTTCTCCCTGGATATTCTTATGTTTATAATAAAGTCCCTTTTCTAACAGGATGATTTCATAGTCATATCAAATGTTTAGCATTGCAATTCTCAAAAAAATTCTCAACAATTGTTTTATATGGGATATAAACCTACATCAAACTCTAAACCCGTGCGAGACCCAAGAATTGTCCAGGTGCCAGAGTCTAAACTATTTTAAAATATCAGCAATATGTCAAAATGCTTGCATATAAGTTTACTAAAACCATATGTGATAACATTTCAGTTTTTGTGAATAATTAAAATGTTTTCCTTTGTACAATTGGATCCCCAATGTGGCCCCACCTGACTCCTCAAGATTTTGATTTTAACGAATTTGAATCTACACTATCTGAAGTTGCTTAAACTAGAGTTACAGCTTTTCTAAGCAAATGGTTTTAATAAGATTTTTAAAGATTTTTCTCTATATATTCCTATATATTTAAAAAATTTGCCCCCCCCCCCCCCTGTTGTGACCCCATCCTACCCCTGGGGATCATGATTTGAACACATTTGATTTACCCTACCTGAGGATGCTTCCACACAGGTTTCAGCCTTCCTGGCTGTCTGGTTTCTGAGAAGAAGATTTTTAAAGATTTACTCTATATATTCCTATGTAAAAATTCAACCCCCTATTGTGGCCCCATCCTACCCCCGGGGGTCATGATTTTCAAAATTTTGAATCTACACTACCTGAGGATGCTTCCAAATAAGTTTCAGCTTTCCTTGCTAATTAGTTTCTGAGAAGAAGATTTTTAAAGATTTACTCTACATATTCCTATTTAAAAAATTGACCCCCCCATTGTGGCCCCATCCTACCCCCGGGGGTCATGATTTTCA
>WFKH01006014.1:13086255-13112473 GCA_016163765.1 Magallana hongkongensis | reverse complement strand
ATATTCCTATGTAAAAATTCAACCCCCCATTGTGGCCCCAACCTACCCCCGGGGGTCATGATTTTCACAACTTTGAATCTACACTACCTGAGGATGCTTCCACATAAGTTTCAGCTTTCCTGGCTGAATGGTTCCTGAGAAGAAGATTTTTGAAAATTTCATGAAAATTTTCAATAATTTCTAATTATCTCCCCTTGCAGAAGGGCGTGGTCCCTAATTTTCACAACTTTGAATTCCCTTTGCCTATGGATGCTCTGTGCCAAGTTTGGTTGAAATTGGCCCAGCGGTTCTGGAGAAGATGTTCAAAATGTGAAAAGTTTACAGACGGACAGACGGATGGACAGACGGACGACAGACAAAATGTGATCAGAAAAGCTCACTTGAGCTTTCAGCTCAGGTGAGCTAAAAAATCAAGGGAACTAAATCAACTTTGTACAATAACTTAAAACAAACAGAAGGTTGATTCATTGTACAAAATTCATCTGACATACAACATGTAATTTGTTTTGTAATAAGAGATTCGGAATATTTTAAAACAAGTACTTAAAAAATGATGTATTACTTGATCAAATTTACCTTGGTAACTGAGGAACATTTTGGTGAATGGAGGCAGTCGGACCAGGAAATGAAGAACGGACCCACTATTGGAGTAATGGCTGCCATAGTGATAGGGCTCCACCCTTAGCAGCGAATTGTCAATTCCCCCTCGATCTCTCTCCTGCTTCAGTATCTGGAGATTCAGATTAATGAATTTTCATTAAAAGATCCTCAAAACACCTTGGCATTGCTCCAATCAAATTCAATTCTCATTCATGTCATAATGAGGCTGAGACTTCTATGGATTCTACTTACATTGTAGTTGTCAATGTACTTCTGCTCTTTTTCTTTACATTGTACAGACATGGGTTTACTTAGGTTCCTAAAAAAATAAATTTTCAATAATGAAGAACAAAATTTATAATAGAATTGTCAATCAAAATTAGATGGAAAAAGATGACAAACATAATATTCTTGCCTTGAGCCATTATCAAGTGCAATATATTTCATTAAAATGTACCTAAAGCTCTTTTCATCACAAAGATCTAATCTGTCACTGAAGTAATCCTTTAAAATGAATGGAAAGATAGGGTACTGCATCAGGTCGTTGAATGATCGGCCTGCAATTTTGTTCAGGTGAGTGAGGTAGTCAAAGTTAGTCATCCTACCATCTATCCACGACTGTTGTACTGAGGCGAGCTCCTGCAGAGCGAGGTAGTTAGGCAGTTCCAGGGTGTGCAGGTGCTGATACAGACCATCTCTCACCTGTAATACAGACCAGGGTTAAAATTGATATAATTTTTCCACTATATATTCCTATTGTAAAAGTAAGACTGAGATCAAAAGTGAGCTTATCTTAAGTTATATTGCCCCAAAGCCTGGCATGGTATGAGAATTTTATACTTTCCAATCTTGTCATTTGTCAGTTTTAAGCAGTTTATCATTTTAACCAAACAATAGTCAAATTAAAAACAGAGTTGCATTATCTATAAGTGATTGTATGCTTTTTTTGACAATGGATATCTCTTAGAGATTTCCAATAGACTATTTACCAGTCATTATGTACTGTAGATTCCTTATTTTATGCGAGTACTTAATTCCGGGAATTCAACCGTTTTGCATCAAACCGTGAGAATATAAAATCGCGAGCACTGAATTTTTATCATAGTTTTAAATAAGTTACATCTGTCTGAAAATAAAGGCGAGATTTTAAAATCCGCGAGATGTGCTTCTCGCGATTTTATGCAGATATCAATTCCTCGTATTTAATTAGGAATGTACAGTATGTCTTTTCTTTTGATATCTCAAAATAAGAATCCCCCACAGAGTTACCTACCCTGTTGTTCTGACATGCCAGCAGACAGGTTTTCCCATTGGTCAGAAAGATCTCTATTCCTATATCCCTCAGCTGGAACCAGCGCTTGTGGATTTCTCGAATATCCTCATAGGGCCAAGTCATGGATAGCTGGTCTTTGTTTCCCAGGAGGACCTGCCAACACAACATCATTTTAATATTCTACTTTCCAATCCTAGTACAAGAGGGTATATGCAAAATACATATTGCACAATTTGTTAATTACCTGTGTATAGTTGGCATCTGTGATAGCCTCATCTGCTACAAAGAAAATGCTGTTTTCTCCTAAAAACAAGACAAAAAAGGTTTTTTTAAAAAATTCCATGGTAACATCAAAATAGTTTGAAAGTAAATTAAACCTAGTCATTTCAGATATGCAGTTTAACAAAAGGTTAGTTACTCTGCAGTGAATACTTACCGACCAACAGCTCTCCCATGCTCTCATTAAATGGGGACACAGCAGTACATTTACATGTATGTCTGGAATAATCAATGGCAATGTTACTGTACTCTATCAAAACGTGTCAACATGATCCTAAATTCTAACAGAAGTTCTATCCTAGAGTTACATGTACTCACTGAATTTTCTCGTTCCTATAGAGCTGGTAAACAAGAGCTGCAGAGTCTGAAGTCTGATGGTCATCTTCAAACAGGTAGATCAAGGGTGGATCTTCCATTTCACTTTCTACAAAAGTAACATCCAAATTTATATCAATATGCACTGCTTTTATTGGATACAAGCAAATAATATCTAAATCTTCAATATAAAATGTTTCCAAAAATCAATTTCGTGTGCATACCTAATTTGACCTGATTCTCTGGGGTGAGGAATCTCTTTTCAATTCCAAGATGACACCTCATCAGCCTCTTTCTCACCCTTCCTGGACCCTCAGTTGGATCCAGTTGCCATGACATTGGATAAGACTTGGCATCATGCCAGACACCCCTGAAATATGAAGTATACTATAAAATACTGAAATACTATTGAACACAGACAATTAAAAGTAAAAATGCTATACTGAAGCAAAATTTTACCTCTCATGAGTGAGATTCTGAACAACCTGCTGCCATGATTTTTTAATCTGAATTTTCTCTGTCATTGTCTTCTTGATATGCTCCACAAACTTGCTTCTCTCTTGACCCTGTAACTGTGTGACTCTCTGGGTCATCTCCATGGCAAGAGATGACAAACTCGAATACATTTTATCTTGTCGATGTAAGGCCCTAAAAATAAAACAAAAACAATCTCAAGTCAATTAGTCTATCACTAAACATCTCTCCGAATGTCATTTTACTATTTCATATTCTTTAAAATATTCAAAACCACCTACTTTTCAACATCTGAATCACTCTTTTTCTTCCACAATTGTCTTCCTTTCTGTAGTCTAAATTCAATAATTTGCTTTTCCTGTTAAAGAAAAATCATTGGCAAATTGGTTTTCAAAAATCAGTAAATTGATCAAGTAATTATCAAGTTGTTAAACCACCTATATCAGTGCAGCAATAAACATCTTTAAACCAGAAACTCAGATTAAAAGCCTTCTAAAGTTTTATGCATTAAACATTCATTAAGAGTCTGTTGGTAGTCTTACCTCAGTCAGGTGAGTTTGACTCTCCCCGCTTTTCCCGGGGGACACCACAGGAATGTCACAGTTCTTGAGGGTCTGCATGATCTTGGCACCGTCTGCACGGTGCTGGCTGTTCAGACAGTCCTCCCACCTCTCCAACAGGTCCCACATGTAATAGGCCAGCTCATGGGCCTGGAGAACAAGTGTCATGTACATATATACAGTCATGGTAAGTAAAATGTAAAACAATTAACGTTCAAAGTAAGAGATCTTTCAACAGTTATAAAGATTATCATAAAACAAAGATCTCTTACTTTCCTTTCTAAATGATGATGATTTACATCTAAATAAAATTGCACATTTTATTGTATTAGCAGAAATTAATTATTATTTATCTTTCAGTTTTGTAATGGGGTATTTTAGTTTTTTGACACAAACTGTACTTACATATTCTGTGGAAGTGTTGATGAGAATTTTCAGGATTTCCTGCCCCTTTAGTTCATTAGCGATGTATGACAAAATGTACGTCCTATCCTCCAGAACTTGTCTGGTTGAAATCATGTACACCAACAGGCGAGCCAACTGAAAACCCAAGGAAACCAGAAATAATTTTTGCTAAAAGGGTCCCCCTTTCATTAAGGACACTATGGTAAAACAGGACTGTATTTCCTTGCTCTAATCTTAAAGCACGTACCAGAACTCTCGTTGTATCTCTCAGACTCCACATGACTTGATTTTTCTGTGTTCTCTGAACCATCCTGTCCTGTGAGGCAGTAAAATTAACATTTAGGTAACAATACTAAAATACTCATTCAACAGTCTAAAGGTTGTGTTTATTTACCTGTAATATGAAAGTACAGATTTAAGATCTGTAAAAATACCTGGTTATAAAGAGTGTGCTCAAATCCTCTGTACAAGAAATCAAACAAGCGCCTCATGTAAATAGTATCTATGGACACTGGCTCAGATTTCTCAAAAATGGAACTAATGGTTTTCCGTTCAAGTGGTTTTATAACTTCTTTTTTCTCTGTCAATATATAAACAAATTCAGTTAAGCATACATGCAATAAGATACATTATAAGTAAGTTTTGTAAATGAATGTGTTTTATTTGATGTTTTAAATAAAGTAAATGCAAAAAAGTACAAGGCTAGGTGAGGTGCAATATAACACATACCTGCGTTGACTACAACATCCACAGCAGAGTTTAGCAACTTCCTAATTCTGTCATTGACTTCTGATTGAGACAATGGGAGCACCATCAGTCTACTTTTCTTGGTGCTGAGCTGTTTGAACATGTTGCTGATGGAGAATCCAGACTTGCCCTGCTTCTGTGTGATTGGTTCATTGGGCAGACTACCACCCAATGACTGATGCCGAGAGAAACGCCCCGAGGAAGTGGAGCTGTCGGAATCTCCCTGGGAGTAGGATCGATTGTCTAGATCTAAAGACAAGCTAAACGATGCAGGAAGAGCTGACAATCTGGGGAGGGAGTCTGAGAGGTTTCTAGGCTGATAAACGATAGGTGGGGAGGAATGGGTAGGTCCAAAATAATGTCCTGGAGAGAAAATACAGATGCACTGTGTGAAACAGGACAGACGTGTGCTCAAGATAAAGAATTATAAGTCTTGGTGCAAATTCTTCGAAGAAAATTCTTAAGACTTGACATGGTAATACAACATGTGCAAAGGTATTTTTGGTATACATGTCTATACATTTATTTCAGCACAATTATCGAGATTTTTAAGAGAACAAACAATCTGCCAAAGGAAAAGAAATTCTCTGCATAATTACCATAAGGTTCCCCAAACTCTGCGGGCATGGAGACTTGTCTGGATAATCTGTCCTGTCCGGCATTCTCTACCACAGTCAGCTGTCGTAGAATCACACTGTACTGTAGACTCTTCAAGTTCTGCACTGGCTTACTCTTCTCACCTGTCGAGAAAAAAACCTGTTTCATGATGTCAAGTCCGTGATGTTTTATTGATAGGTCTTGAAATCATAAGTTTGGTAGTTATTAAGAATTGACAAGATCTTGATAACTCACCAAATTCTTTCCTTTCTTTGTTCTCCAGCTGCCTCAGAAGATATCGTAAATCATCAAACTGTTGGAGGTGATGGCTGCTACTCGCGCTACAAACAAATCACTCATCAATCTCTGAACTATATACTGCTACATTTAACAACTTCTTTAAGAGTTCAGATCAGAACTTAGTGTATTACCTGAACTCCCTGCATGCTATAACACAGACAAGGTTTTGGAGATCTTCCACACAGATCTGTCTTTCATCTCTTCCAGCTATATCAGTGTTCCTGTAAAGAAACCATTTATCTTATTTAAGAATAATCATGTGATAATTTAACAAATCTTTATGTTGTTCAGTTTGAAAGACATAAGTGTGATAACCTTTTTCCAAGAATATACATGACCATTTTCAATTTATACTTACTTGGTAGAGAGTCGATATATCCTTGCCATCATGTTAGTAAGAACTTCTACCAAACCTGCCTCCAACATTAGAGAGCCCAGGATAGGGCTGCGCTCAAATAACTACAAATTAAAATACAAACAATAAAGAAACCTGTAAAATATCATGATTTCTGGACATACCAGTACATGGATATCAAGTATTTTGGGAGAAAAATACCTGGTTAATAGTGAATTTGTTACTTGAGAGAGGGCCTTACCTGTCGAGTGGTCAGGAGGGCATTGTGACACAGGGCCACATCCCACAGGGTATTCTCCAGCAGAGACAGAAGTAAGACCACAGCAGACTGCTGGACAGGGGTCATCTCAAGATCACTTATCTCCAAACTAAAAAAACAACATAAATAAACATGTATCAATCGACAAAATAAATGATATGGTAACAAAACAGATATTTTCAATGATGGATTGCAGGTAGCAGCCTTATTACATGTACTGAAAGTAAATGATATGGTGAAAGAGAAGCTCACTCTGAGTCGAAGGTGAATCTGAGGCCAAGTATGAGTGAGATGGATTCCTCCAACTGCTCGGTATGAGACAGATACTGGTAAAATTGGGCCCCCAACAGGTGGAAGCTCTCTTTCTTCAAGAATTCAGACACCTGCTCAGGTGTGGCCCGAAACAGGTAACTACTCAGTAACTGAAAGAGACACACAAATTGCTTCATGAAATCAGCAAGTTAAAATAATCTATCTATATTTTTTCCTTGATATAATATCTATATTCTCTGGACAATTTAATCATAGTAGTATGATGGCAATCTCCTTTCTGTGGTCTTACCTTGATTACGTAGGTCCTGACCTCCGGCGAGTTACTGTGAGCCATGATGATCAGGATGTCGGTATTGATGACCTTCTGTAGGACCTTGGTGACCATGTTATCGGGGATGTTGATGACCACATCTGACAGAGTCTTCAGTAAACCTATACAATCAATTCATCAATACTTCAATCAGTAATGATACCACAGGATAAAAAAGATGACTTTTAATTTACCTTCAAATAAATTTGGTTTTAAAGTATGAAACAAAACTACACATTCTTCTCTCTTTAAATGAGCAGCAAATGAAGATTGTTTTATCAAAAATCTGTCTTGTCTCTTTCTCATTTTTGCTAAGTTTTTTTATTGGTTCAACAGATATTTCAAAATTCTGCAGAAATTACCTATACATTAAACAATATGAATGCAAAAATGTAAATGATTGTATACTTTCCTAAAATGTTTTGTCTCATTAGCCCTGATTTCACAGTAAAACTTACCAATACACACAGCAATCAGACCCCGTTCATACTCATTGTCCTCAGTCTTCTCATCGAAATGGACATCAGGCTTCTGGGCAATCAGCCCCTCGTCATCATGGTGGATTTCTTCTGACGTGTAGGATGACAGGGACGTAGAAAAGTCTGGTCTCCCCTCAAACTGGGAGTACAGTTCACTTTCTACATCTGATGGAGTGACCAGGTGTTCCACAGACTCCCCACTTTTTTCTAAGTCTGACACTGTCTCCAAACATTCTCTGTTGTTAACTGTTAGCTGGTTTTCAGCCTTTGGGTCCTTTAACTGGTCTTCTGTCCTTCCTGCTTGGCTGCTTTTTAGAGTTAGCTCTCCTGGGTCTAGTGCATCTATCTCTGTGATTGTCTTTATATCAGTAGGGGAAGGATCCAAAGTTATGGGAGCTGGGGTCTCTGGTTGGTGGGTGCTATACTCCTCTGGAGTGAGAATCTCCATCCAGCTGCCTTGTTTTCGATGTAACACTTTCACTGGAGGATATTTGTCTTCTTTGAAGACTACATCATCGTCATTAAATAAATTCTTCTTGGTAGAGTCTACTTCTGCATCTAAATAGGAAGACAACTGTCAATGTATTACATGAATTACATGTACATCATCAAATTTAAATCTATTCTTCAAAATATGACATAAATTATTTTTCTTTGAAAAAAACACAAATGCGAAAGATTTTTTACAAATAATCAATGTATAAATATGTCATTCAATACACCACAAAGGGACCAATTTCTGTTCAACATTTATATCGATCAATTAAAAATTTTCAAGCTTGTTTATCTATCCATACTTATTTGAGAAAGTGTAGAAAATAATTACAAGGAATAAGGGGAGAATGGTCAATAAAAGCAATTTATAGCTCAGCATTTGTGGGTTTTGTGGGTACCATGAGTTTAGTCCCTCAAAAATTGACTTACTGTCCATACAATTATAATGTATTCAATAAAACCTAACAGTGAAATTTCACCTCAATGAACCTCTTAACTTTAGACAATCCACAAAACTTGCATATAAATGATTTCACAATATGGACATAAAACATATTGTGGGGGTTGGTTCTGACCTGTGAGACTGTGGTTGGAACCCTCACTCTTGCTGTGTGGGGTACTGGACACTGGTCTCCTCACTGTGTTCACTCGACTCAGACTTGATCTGAAGGCCGTGTCTTTATCCGAATCTACAGAAGTACGATCAATTATAAACTGGGCATGTAAATGTACACAATACAGACACACATGTTTTGCCATCAAGGCCATCAAGACAAGCTGTCTAAATCAAACAATACATCTACATAATACATCTACCAATATTGACATCAAAACAAGTTACTGATTTCACAAAAATTGTAACCAATTTATACTGTACTTTACATCAAGTATTTGCCAATACCCTGTTAAAACTAATCTGCAATGATTAAACTCCCTCAGCAAGTAGTAATTTCTTTTATTTCTAGAGTATACTTTGTTTCCATTGTAACAATATGCAAGCAAAGGTTGCTCATGAACATTTATTGTCTGTATAAAACAGTATCCTACATGAATATTATGTTTTAATTTCAGTCACTAGATTTGTTTCTAGTAGTTCTGACTATCAAACAAACAGACACTGACCCCACCACAGTTTGAAGTAAAACCCTGACTGGGTACAGCTGATGTAGGTGTTGGCCGCAGGATGGACGTACAACAGGAAGTCGCAGACCGCCACAATAATGTGCATGTCTGGCGGGCTTCCCATCAGGCTAGTGATGATGCTGACCACAGACTGACCAATCGACACAGGGTATGCAGGGTAGCCATCTTGAATTCTCTCCTAATTTACAATAATCAGTATTAAAATTTAAGTAAATTAAAAATTATCAAACACAGATCTTATTGTAATGTTTAAGAATATCAAACACAAATAATATTCATCAGTAATTGATATAATATAGCTATAACATTGTGCAAAAATCTCATTTTGAAAAATTCCATTATCATTAAAAACATGACTCATATTTTTTTCTTATTCCAGTTAACTTTAGTCACAATTGCAAACACACCTGATAAGTACAAAATATTCGATCCACCACAGACACTGAGTGGAACTGCTTGATGTTGAAGGCTTGGTGTGGATGGTCCTCCCTGATTAGTGAGGACAGTCCTCGGTACAAGAGATCCAACACCCCCTCCTCAGCCCCCTCCCAGATATGCCAGTTGAGGATCAGCTCTTCAATCACTGTCGCCCTGGTAACCACTGCCTCGTTCTTCCTCCTCATTACAAGGTTTTTGGTTTCGGGGTCAAACCTAAAGATTGTCTCCGTGGTACAGGCATCAAACAAAACCTGGGGATTTATAAACAGAAAGCAAAATAAAACTAAATGAAAAGTGTCTACTCTGGAATCATTTAAATTCGTGGGGGCCAATTTTCGTGGATTGTGGGTGTTTTGCTTATTCGGGGGATGTAACTTCGTGGAAACGTCGGTTTTTAGTTTCAGTAAAAAAGATAACTTTCCAAATTCGAGGATGTAAATTTGTGGGGGGAGCTACCCACGAATACCACGAAAATTGAGCCACCATGAATTCTAATGTTTTCACGGTATATTACACTATAAGAATTTAGTGCAAGGATATTTTACCTATATCACATATAATGCAGGGATTGAATAATTCCTACCTTTAGTGTGCTATATCCCACAATTCCCCTGCTAGAGGTTAAGACTTTGGACAGAAGTTTGTTCCCATTAGCTGTTGTGTAGTCGTTGGCCAGGTCTGGAGAGAAGTTGACCACAGAGAAGAGCAGCTGTAGCACTTTGGACTGCAGTTGTTCCTCCATCTTGTCATTGTCATGGTTGTTATGGTTATTGTCCTCAACAATCTACAGACAAATGTTGTAATCAAGTCAAAATGTCTGTGAATACTAATGTAAGTTATAGAATAACAAATCTGAACATTATTAGATACCTTGTTTTTTTAAGTCCTAAAAAATGAAGGTGGAAGTATGAAGGCCAAAAAACAAAATTATTTCTATTTCACGGGCCATAAAATCTTATCAAGTCAAAATGTCGGTGAATCTTCTGTTTCTGATAATTATTAGAAAATTCAGTTACCTGTTTTTAATATGGAAATCATATTGATTAATGCAGAAGCATTTGACTGAATGCTGCAGTACTAAAGAAACTATAATTTGAATTTTATGACCTAGTAAATGTCATAAGGAAATGTTTTGGATTATCATTAAGTGGACAGTTTATTTCTCCAATGAAAAACATTTTATAAAGTATTCCTGGAAAACTCACCAAAGAATCATAAAGCCCACCAGAACATCTTGCTCCTACCTTTGCCACCAGATACATGATGGACTCCATTCCGCCCACTTCCTTCACCGCTTTCTCCAGTCCATAACACAGCTTGGTAGCCACCTTGCCATAGGTCACCACATCACTCAGTAGCGGCTGCTGACTCAACAGCTGAGACTGGGGCTGGGGAATCCCCAGGTTTCCCGCCATCAGGGCAGGGATTTCTGATCGGAGGGCAGACTCATACAGCATCACCTGGCCTGGACTTCTTCCGCTGTAGTGCAGCATGATCTTCATCTAAACAAAAATCAAATGCATCTATAAAGTCATGGAATGACTTTAAAACCACAATATCAGAAGAGACATGTTTATGGAGTTTTAGACTATACATAAATGCATTTTACTTAAATTAATGAATTTCAAGAAAGTTGCTGTATCAGTTAATGATATTAAAAATCAATAGAAAAACTTTCCAGACAATTTGCTTTTGCAATCATTTCTTACCCTCAGTTGATCTCTGTCAACAAGCCGCAGTCCCACAAGTGCATCATGAGAAATATTGGAGTGCTGTATGAGCTGTTTGGTGATGAAGGTGGAGTAGGACATTGGCTGCTCGGGGCCATCACATTTACTGAGGGCCCTACAGCTGGGGCCCAGGGCATACAGGTAGAGGCACTCCTCTTCACTCAGATCCACACCTGGACAGGAAGAACAGGTAAGCAAGAATTTTGTTAATGCAAAGACAAAAAGCTTTATTTTGAATCTCATTCTGTTACTTAAAAAGGTTTTTAGAAAAAAATGAAATGGAAGTTCTACATGTTTAAGAATATTTACAATACTTATGAGCATTTGTAAATCTATGATTTGACTAAATAAGGCATGCTAACCTTTGAACAATGACAGTGAACCCAACTGCCAAGGCAGAAAGTTGGTCATTTCTCGGAGTTCATCATAAACATGGCCGACACAAAGGCTGCTCCTGCCCTCAGAGGTTTCCACTTTCGTGGCTGGGTTAGGCTGTTCTAGTCTGATTTCCTGTCTCTGCCAACCATCCATTGTGAGAGTGATCTGTAAACAAAAGTAATATAGTATACAGCCCATACTGCTAACACCTTATTTCTTTAATAAGAAGTTATATTTTAAACATGAAGATCTGTTTCAATATCACAACTCATTCATGTAGAATGTTTGACTGTAGAGAACAGTAAGAATATATATTTGGTATAGCTGCATGGGTTCCTATGACTTACCCTGCCTATAAGCTTGGGCTCTTCCTCCTCTGTATTCTCCAAAGCTTCTATGTAACTGAACATGACATGGTGCCACTTCCCGGGATGAACACTATCTCTAGATGTGGCTTCATCCAACACCAGTCCACCCTCATTGGTTTCAGAGGTCAGTCTGTCAGGTTAGAAAAACATTTTTAATTTCCCATCATAATTAGAAAATAGCTTGTAGAAAACATAACTTGTACATACCAGATGATTGATGTTTTCCAAATATATATAAAATTTAAAAAAAAACAATATCTGAAAACTTCCTACGGACACACTTACCTAAACAGTAACTTTCCAGTTTTACAAGAGATCCACACTTCCAACAGTTTATCCCTTGTACCGACAGACATGACATGGATGCACTCTGATGTCAGCAATGGTTTGGTGGACTTTCCATTGGCAAGACCCTTCTTTGACAAGTCTGAAATCAAACTTGTATGTTAGTAAGGTGAGTAAATTGCAGATGCTCACAAATAACTGCATCAAGTTAGATCAATCAGCTTCTCATACATTTTTTTTTAAATCTGCCAACTAAAAATTGACTTTACCTTCACTACTTGATGCATAAACATGGTTTGCTGTTGATAAAACTGTTGTTGGTTTCAAGCTCATCCCCTCCTCTTCACAGATTTTCAACCAGAGGGCAAAGGTTAAACCAGTTTGATAAGGAGGCCATATGACCCCAATAGACAATGGAATCTCTAGAGCCATCACGTTCCACACTTCCTGTTCAAATGTCTTCTGGGATTTCTCCGGTTCCTGCTGTGATTGTACATCTGGTGTAGGCATCATGGAGACCAGGGATGAGATGGAACGTAGGAGAGGAATCACAGCACTGCCTTTCTCTGTGGACCTGGATTTGGTTTGCAGGAGCTCAGAGGACACCTTTATACTGCCTGAGGATACAGAGGACTGGGTGGAGGCTTTCTTGGGGCCGGATTTCACTGGGAACTTGACGCTGTAGAATGGCTGAATGCTGGACTGTTCCACAATGGACAGCAAACAGGACAGCAGAAACTCCTAGAACAAAAGGAGGACGGATCTTAAGTTAACATACTGATAATGAGTCCTAAGTCAAAAGCTAAATCAAAGGACTGAAGGCCTGAGAGGCGCATCGCATTGAAGGTAGCTAAAAACATCACCACAAGCATTTTTCTGGCGGCATGAGACATCTGAGTGTTTGACTTTCTTCCTTGATGGGTGGTTAAAGTATCAGGCTTGTAAACCACATATGCAAAGTTCGAATGTGGCTGAGGTTTTTGACCATACTTCAGTATTGTCTGATTATTAATCATTCTTTCAATAAATAATGCATATTTTTCACTTATTTGAATTAAATACCCTTTTTATGCAACATGCCAATTATGCAAGGCAGCTCCGCAAGGTGGCGCGCTTTTCCTCATTCAGTTGGACATCGTCTTATTCGTTTTATCAAGTGAAAAAATACAAAATCTGTTCCTAGCTATAGGAAGACAGCCACTTACTCTCATTTTAATATAAATATTTTATATACGAAATTACATTTGTTTACCTCCGATATTCAAACAATTAACGTCACCGCTTTTAAATTGAAGTACGAACTGTTGTTATGCAAATTATCTCATCGGTTGACTGATCCTCTGTCTCTATCATCTGCGTATTAATCTTTGTTTTGTTCTTTCATTGATGTTGATGTTTTTTCAATGTGTAAAGGAGATATCTGTTGTAATGATTTGTTGATATGTTTAAAACGATCACTGAATATATGTTTCTGATTGAAAATACGTAACAATCAGAACGGCACTATATATTTATTGGCGCATTGATACTTGAGTTCTATGACGCCGCTTGTATATAAGCCGAGAGAAGTGAGCCGACAGCAATGAGGCTACATCGCTGATAGCGATGCGCCTCAAAAAATGAAGCTTCAAATAATATTTCAATACAATTTACTGGGAAAAAGATAGTAAATATTGTCTTTATGAGCTCTCTCACATTTTACAAATACATTTCAAGTAAGTATGTCTGTGAAGCTTCTGTTGCAATATTTAAAAGTAGTAGCAACCCTACTCTCCAATCTCTATTAAGATGGTATAATGGTAAGATGTGCTACATGTATTAGTGCTTCTCTTCAGTTTACTTACCCTTGATATATGTGAGTACTGGAAGAGTTGTAGGATTTTCTGGAGCTCCAGGGATGTGATCCTATGTTGTGCCAGGCACTGGATCAGTGAAAGGAGGTACCTTCTCACTGAAAACAATAAAGAGGAAATGATACAATCAATATTTCTCTCTGTTTGAGGACTGCTTTTTCAAAAGCAATATTCTTCAAAAACAAAATAAATCCAAGTCCTTACCCATTCCTTGGTCATCTTTTGCAGTAAGCTGTGTCCAGAAGCCATTCAGTATCTCATACAGCAGACCCTGAAAAGAAGATGTACACAGGAATTGTAAACAAGTAACAATTTTTATCTTCATTTTACAAGTGTGCCCTGTGTGTAAAAAGAGAAGGTGTATTGTTTGTACAAGAAAACTTCATTCACTAGCAGGCTTTGCAGAGTGAGAGGTTTTGCATCAGAATGGACATGGTATAGTATAAACCACTGAATTTTGCAATCTGGTGAGTCTGGTGAGTCTGTCATAATGGACAGTGAATCAAATTACTTTATATTAGTTGGTGAAGGTGGATTTCTGGGTATATTACAATATCAAAAATATTTTATATTTGGAAAGGACAGTCTTTAAATTTTGTTTAACTTGCTGCTTCAAGGATTGCGCTAGGACTTCAGACTATAAAGTAAGACATTTTACCTCCTCACAGACAACCATGATCGCTGCCGTGTTTCCTTTCAGAGTCTGTAGAAGTTTTAACAAAACCTGGGGAAGGATGTTTTTCCCAGCTTGGTGTTCCTGACTTTTAATCAACAGCTCAATGATCAGTCTGAACAAAGAAGGAAAGTATTCCCTTCGAGAAATTGGGTCAGAGCCTCCATTTGACTTGCAGTCATCCTGAGACGTTTCTGTGTCCCCGTCATAGCCTTTTTCCACTACCTTCCCAGAATCCCCTTCTTCCTCGCTGCTCATGTTGAGGAGTTGTCTGATCTCATCATCATCAATGACATCCTCTTTGATAAACTGTAAAAATTTGAAGTCAATTCATTTACCAACATTTGATCTCATAACTTTCACAAAAATATGATTTTTTAATTCTAGACAGCGCAACAATGTTGTGTGTCTAATATGCTCAGAAAAAAATAACACAACTCTACAAAATGCGATACTTTGAATTTTAAATCAAAGTTCTTTGGCTTCTTACATCTTGTGGAATGCTAGTTTTCTGGTTGGAGTCAAACACCGTGACCTTTTTGGGCATGGCTGAGTTCAGCATGATGTCAAACAGTGTCTTGAGGCGACACGCAGGCAGGAGAGCGCAATCCTGGAACGAGTCACGGATCCTCCCCCACATTTTTATTTCGTTCTGTAAATGGAAAATACAAAGAATATTAATATTTAAGTGTCAGCTAGAAAAAACCCTAGCATTTAAAAAATTTGTCATCTTTGATACTACAACCACAGTCTTCTCTATTTGGAATAGTTACAGCATATTGTATAGCAATATAATAAATTGATGGAAATTAATCCAATTTGCTCACACGTGTCAAATTAGATGGATAAGCCATGTGTCCTTCATTATTTTTTTTTCTAACGTGGTTCATTCCTTAGGAGAAAATTTCAGTATCAATACATTGTTGTCTAGACAATAATCTGGTAATATACTTGGTTATAGGAGAATGATAAGGTCAGTATCAGCCTCTGTCATACTGTATTTATTTATCAAACTGTAACGGTTACAGTACAGTTACCCAATTATCTGTCGTACTTTTGATAATGCTGACATATTATTTGCTAAAACTTATACAAGGTATTTGCTCAACGTAAAATCAAATATCAGTATCTGTCAAATTCATTAAAATAGATTATCTGATTAAATAGTGCAGCGGCTGTCCATTATATCATTTGAGGTCAGTGTACCTCATGTTATTAATGTAATTTGACAAAAAATTAGAGAGCAGAAATGCACTGTGTACTGTGCACTTATGTAGAGATCTGTGTTTTAATCAGATTGAGAAATGGATGGAGTGGCATATGACATCATTCATCGTTTATTGTTTTACATAATTATCCATAAAATTTCTATTGCAGTTTTTAAAAAATTTCAATACTAATAATACAATTCACATAAATATAATGATAATTAAGAATCAATACCTTATTTATAACGTAGATTTATAAATACTTACCATGCACTATCAAATTATGGATCAATAATTGTTTTCCTGACAATTTCCAATGTTGCCCTTGCTAGCGAGCAATATATATCATTGTTTAACTGTTCGAATGCTATATTAAATATAATTTTGAGTGTCTTATGACAATGTTTAATCAAGCCTGGTTAAGAAAAATTGCATTGCCATTTAAATCCTTGTTTTAAATGTTTTCATGACACCTAGCTAGACAAAAAGGATGGGAATAAATTTTGAGCAGTCAATATTACATTTAGGTAATAAGGAATCATTCTTTTATAATGTTTATGGGATTATCAATATGGCTGGATCATGTGATCCTTTGGTAGATTTGATCACATACCCATGGATATACATTGTATTTATATCCCAATAAAAGTCAAAGAATGGTTTATTATTCCTTATTACTCATTTATTTTTCATAATTTTTTTTTCAATTATTGTACAAATAAAATTTTTGCCATTTTCACATTATTTTCATTTTGAATGTAAACCCTGCTTGTGCCCCAACAGAGTTTTTATGATTTTATCATTGAGAGGGAAAAATTATTTATTTTCATAAAATGCTCCCCAATCAATTAGATAAAACTGATTCACATGCAAGTATCATAATGACAAATAATTCCCTCTCGAGATGTCCCTTCATATAACATCCTATCACAAATTTTATCAGTCTTGTGACCTCGAGCACACTGTACCCAATAGCCATGTGAGGATGCACAAGGCACATGCACTACTGTGCATGTACTTATGACAAACTTTACTTTTATCTCATAGACAAAAACAAATAAAGCACGAATCCATTACTGGTACATGCATGTACAAATAATCAGAGGCAAGAGGGAATATTACACATATATTTCTATGTCATCATCCAATCTTATAACGATCCTGTTGTTGTTATTGAGCTAGTCAACAATAACAATGGTTGAAGTAGAACAATGGGATTGGTTGTTGTTTGTTTGTTTGGTCATTAAGAAATTACTGAGGCTTGTTTCTTGTGTATGTAAAGAAGTATAGGAGATCCAATAACATGTAACACATGTACAATATGATAAATGGAAATGCTCCAAGTACATGTATTTTGTCCAATAGCCAAGTTATAAAAAAAACCCCACAGCATTGCAGTTAAAGTAAACTGACTAAAGGGGAAAAAAATCCTAATGATCAAATTGAAGCCATTTACCCATAAATAAACAAATACTAGATGATCATGAAATCAAAATTTTCGAGTTGCATCATTAATCAATTCACAATGTACCACGTTTTTATTATTCAGTATCAGCAGTAAAAAAAAAAAGCAAAACAGTAAATAAAAATGTCAATAATTCATAAACACAGAGACTCAAACTTGATCAATCCAGCTACGGGTGGTTCTGAGGACAACAGATAGATTGGGGAACACCTTTGATGTCCAGCATCATATACTTCATGCTAACAAACACTAAATACTCGGGTTTAATCAATATCCGTTAAATACCAATTTTTCATGGATTTTGTTTTGAGTTGATCCACAAAATTAGAACCATTTTAACAAGACCTTGGACTTTCAGTAGGGCGTAGCTATCTATTTCTTGTGTCAAAACAAGTTAAAAATGACGCGGTTTCAAGCGAAATATGCACCGATTGCGTAGTCTTAGCTCAAAAGCCAGACAAATCTTGTTGATTTCACAGAGCCATGGCTGAGTGGCCTACAATGAAATAGACATGACTACGTCACATTGCTGTTTGACACAACTACCCAAAGTCCAAGATCTTGTTAAAATGGTTCTAAATGTTCATTGAAGTACATTTTGTAATAGCATATTGTATTTGATAGTATATATAATATTAGTCACTTTACATAGCCTTGAAACTGCGCTTTTTACTAAATCCCAAAAAATTAATGCCTAGGAAAATTAATGAACCACAGTAATACGTTTGCTGTCTTCTGTAATCACTATTAATAATCTACATGTCCGTGAATTTGTTTCTGAAATAGAAGACTTAATTTTAATGTCAAAATTTTATTCTCCATAAAATAAGTGATTCTTATTAGCTCTGCAAGGATTATTGATAGGATGAGCATGACTATTGTAATCAATTTGTTCTACTAGCTTCTGGATGCGTAATTATTGTCAGTATTTTTTCAAATAACTTGATTCTTTACCTGGAAACTTTAAGTTAGATCTTTTGTGGCTACTTTCTAACAGAGATTCTGTAAAACTTACAGCCGTTTTTAAGATGTTGCCATAATGCAAATTAAAAAGAGAACAAAAATAGAAAGATTTTGAGATTTCTATGCCACAATGTTTTTATCATTAGTGCCGAAAAAAATTGATTTATAAAAATTGCATAATGTTTAACCTGAATGTGGTCTGTTTTGAATTGCAATCAAACACAGGTGGACAAAAATGGGCTGATTACGAAAGATAATTTGCTCTGATTATGAGCAGACAAAAGTTTTTGGTGCTAATTAACCCTGCTGGATTTGTGATGCTGGACCTTACAACATTTGAATTCGATAAGGTTCATTGTATACATGTATTTACATATTTTAATGTGTTATTTTCAATTTGGGAAATGATTTGAATTAATGTTATAAAAGTGACTGAATACATAGAATCTCTAATGTATGAAAAAAGCAAGTGTGCATGTCAAAGTGGCACTGGGTCAATTTAAAGTATACAGCATGAATTAATACACTGAAACTGTGTCACTGGTTTATCCGAATACAGGTACAGGTAAACAGTCTGGAAGTGCAGCAGCGCAAATTTCAGGTGTTGATTTTCTTTTTAATAAGCATGATAAGTTGAATATGTAGAGCACATGGCTTAGTGGTCATGGACCAGTAACCGAAAGGTCGCTGGTTCAAACCCCACTGTGGTCACTTGATGGTGTGTGTTGTGCACTTAGACAAGGCACTTTATCTACATTGTCTCAGTCCACTGATGCCTGTGTTGATATGTATTTGATATGTATTTTTTTTTTACTTATTTTGAATAGAAATGACGTAAATATCAAGTTCATTATAAAAGAAAATACCAAATTTTGATGTGAAAACTGTGAATCTTAGTTAAAGTTTACTACATACCAGTAAATCTGATTAAAGCTTTGCTCACATTTTCTAAAAATTACTGCATTTAAAAATCATGTAAATATTGCACCCTTATTGTTTAAAACAAAATATTCAATTTCAATTAATATTTAAAAAATTTTTTGGCAGCAAGTGCCTTGATCTTTAAACAATGATGAAAATGTCTCCAATTTACTGGTTTCTTAAAGAGTTTGTTTACAGCAAGTGCACTAAACTAGATGTTCTTTAACAGTTTTATTGAATCATTGACTTACGAGTCTCCCATGATGCTTGTAGCAGACATTACAGACAGTCAGCAGACACTGGAGAAGGGCCAGCTTCAGGAAGCACACTGAGGGCATGTTCATCGTCAAGGAGACCAGGTGCTCCAGTTCCTGTCCAGAGTCCTCCGACGAATCCTTGCAGTGTTCCTCCCCCTGGCCCACCTGCCTGGCTATATCACAGTTTGTGGAGGCCTTGAGTTGTTTTAAGACTTTCAACAAGAGGTTCCCAGCAATGGGGAGACATTGGGACTGTAACAGGTGCACCACAAAGTGTTCACTGTTCAGAGAGAGCTTGGCACACGTTTCCCACATGTCCACCATCAGAGTCAGGTTTTGGATGTATTTGTTGTCGGGACTTAGCTTACAGAGATCCTTTTGATCTTTTATATCAGAAGAGAGGTACAGTGACAAACTCATGTCTGTTTTCTTGGCAAGACCATCTATAAATGCAGAGATGACCATTCCTGCTTTTGACTTTGATTCTTCTACGGTTTCCAAGCTGTTTTCAAATTCTCGCTCCTTTACTTCATCTAGGATGACTAATGCTTCAAACACTTTCAAGACAGGAGCTCGTAATACATTATCATCCAGCATTCTACAAATCTGACCTACCCCTCTTTTAGTGAGAAAAGCTTTCATTACTTTCTCTTCTTTCAACAAGTTTGGCACTGCAAGTAAACAATGGACTTTCACTTTAGAGGAAAATGTTGGTTGGTTGATCACATTTTCAGAGGTTTCCTGAGATGCATTGGAAGGGGTTTTCTTCATATTCCCAAGGAATGACTCAAAAGCATGGATATACACATTGAAAAAGAGATCTTCTTTCAATGAGGCACTGCCCAAAAGGGCCAAAGTACCTAGGTTTTTAGCAGTCACTTCTGCAACAGTACTGTCTGGAGAAAACAACAAGTTTTTAAAACCTTGCATCACCTTGGAAAAACTGTTAATCACTGGAAATTTCTTTTCTGGAAAATCGTGACTAGAAAACCCACTGTCCATACCAAAAGTAATAGTTTTTTCTGACATTTCTATTTTCTCCACACTCTTCTCACTAACAAGTTTCACGTCTCTACATGTATTGCACTGATGAATTGATTGTTCTTTGCCATTTTCATTGCTAGCCTTTTCATGAAACTGTCCTAGCAAAATCCGATTGAAAACTTCTAAGGCAAAATTCTTGATTCCAGGACTGAATTTTGCTAAATTTTCTTTGATTGGCTCAAATATGGTTTCTAATGAAATACAGCAACAATTCCCTGTTTGTTCAACTGTTCGTAAAATCTCAATTAGTAAAGATTTGTCTTTGACTTTAGAAATGAGATCAAGCAGAAATGTGCACCATATTGCAACCAGACATGTTGTGTTATAAAGAGACGTCTCTGGCATCCCTTCCAATTTTTCTTCTCCAATGGAATAATGAGGCAATCCAAGAATATTATGATGGTGGTTGAAATACTCTTGAAACTGGCAAGATTTGTGCTTGCGTTTTGTACATTTCATGACATGGATATAATTTAGCTTCAAGGATTTAAGGGTACTGAGGAAGGAGCTGATGATTTTGACTGGTTCTGTGACCTGGATACAAAGCTTCATCTGAATGGAGGTGGACTTGACTGTGTTACTGTCCAGAGTATGGATAATCCTTTCTAACATAGTAAAGCCATGTCCTTCATCAAATTCTTCCACTAACTGTATGGCACTCTTCACATGAACTAGATTGAAGGGTAAGCATTGGAATGTGACATCTACTGTCATCAAAAGACCTAGGATCAACTCGGTAAACAAAACAAAGTCATCAGTCATTTGACAGAGGTCATCTGATGTTCTCTGCCTGGCATAGGACAGTTCCTCTTTCAGATTTTGGAGCTGTTGAATCTGCCTTGCTACATCCAGTAGAACAGACACAAACTTATGTCCAACAATGACATTGATTCCATTGGGTTGAGTTGCAGCGGTTGACACCATGATTAGAATAGTTCTTAAAATCTTTCTTTGAAAATACGTCTGCTGCTTTTTCAGCCAATGAAAAGCCAGTAAATCTTCATTTCCTCCACTGGGACTGGGATACATGTTTGTGAGAGTATGAAGGATGTGAGGCAAGAGAACTGGTGACAGTGCTTTGGTGTGGTTGACTTGGTCAGTATCAAGAAGACAGATATCAGTGAGAACGTCCACAATAAGCAGACACAGTTTGTAAGGAGATATCACTTTGTTTCCAGCCTTGTACTTAGACAGAAGTGTTGTCATTTCCTCCTCATCTTCTTCCTTGCTGGACTGACTTCTCTCCAAGGGTTCCTTTGCCAGATTTTGCGAGATGCTCCTATGCCTCATCATTCTCTTTCCTGATCTGTGTCTTTTGACTGGTTCAGTCAAACTCTCGACTTCGCTGTCTGAATTGTCCTGCTGTTTGGCACTTTCTGGAATCTTCCGCAGCTTTCTTTGGCCTCCTGAAGTGTGGAGTTTGTGTGTGTGTTTGTCTGTGTTGGGTAGCACCTTGTTTCTTTGGGAGGTACATCGCTGCCATTTTGCAGAGTGTTCCAAATGTAGGAAGCTGGTGTGAACTGGTAGCAATGGCTCCAGGATTTCTAAACTCAGAAAACATCTCAAATTCATTTACATGATACATGTAGTTTTCAAATTGTTCTTTGTATCATATCACAGTATTATCCGCATTTTTGTTAATCAAATACATGTATTCAAAATTTGAAGCATGCAAACTGCTTACCTGCTTGGGGTTCACTGTTGTCAACAGGAAATTTCAAGCACCATGGCAGTAAAGAGACTAGCAGATTACTGAAATCTTTTCCAACAGTGAGACCCTAAGGGGAAAAAAGATACATGTATATTATTCCTCTCTTTCACACATTATTAATCATGTATATGATTCCTCTCTTTCACACATTATTAATTTCTGTTGAAAACGTATACATTTGAACTTTGGTATATCTCCAATACATGTACCATAACCGTGTCGAGGTGAGTTAAAAGTTGTAACTATTATTTTGATAGGTATTTTAATCTCCATATCTTGAATCTTTGAATACCTCTAGCTTTTTTCTAGGATCTCTTGATTTTTAGATTTAAACATGGTTAAAATATTTTGCAATTAACTTTTGCAGAGCATAAAATACAAAGCTTAACACTTAAAAAAACAAAAACTATGTAAATTGTTACTAATTACTGTAATGTTCTACCTGTGTGCCATTTTTATGAATGGTGTAGAGGAGCAGCCATCCTCGCTCTCTGAGGAGATAGTTCTGTAGAGGAGCGGTGTCATCATCATCTGAGGACCCAGTGACACGGATTATGTCAGACATAAACTCCTGACACAAGTGATTTGCCACACTCCTCATGTCACTGTAACAAAAAAATTGTCCTCAATCATTTTGTAAAATTTCATCATATTGAGTCATGGTTTTGCTGAAATAAAAGGTCCCAAGAATTAATCAGAGTTTCACTTCAATAACTTGCCCATTACAAAGTCAATATGGTCATCAGAAAGAAGCTGTGGAATCACTTGAATTTTTGTGGATTGCTGGTACTTTCACAGGTTTATTGGAACATATTTTCCTGGGGGTTTTTTTCATAAGAATAAAGAAAAAAAGATTGTGTTACATTATTTGTTGAGGTTATTAATTTGTGGATAAGGGGTACCCACAAAATTATTCACGAAAATTGAGCTCCCACAAATATTAATGATTTCCCTGTAATGGGGAAAGTAATGTCACTCCAATAACAAGGATTCTATGAACTCATTCTTGAGTCTTGTCTTTTTAGTAAAATTTGTCCTCAAATTAACTTATAGTAATAATTATCATTAATATGCACAAATTCTGTACTTCAATAAATGATAATTAAGCTATAAAACAATATAACCCCCAAACAGACACTATGATGCATGAATTAGAACATTTATGGTACATGCCGGTATATTTCAATGTTATTGCCCTTTCAGTTATACATGATATCAGGTTATCGAATTTCTTTATCATGACTTGAAGGGAAGCACCTTGTGGTAATGAACTTCTGGGTGCTTTTTTAAACCAGTTAGGTGACCTGGGTCATGAAAAACTGTGTTAATTGTTCACTTACCATGCAGCAATAGGGAAATCTGTTTACATACATGTATAAAAGCTAATGGAAAGTCTCTTTCAGACAGACCTGTGTTTTTAAACCATGATCTAAGCTAGCTAGATTAAATTGTTTTGTGCTATTTTAATACATACATACATGATAATATTATGTACATGCATAAAAACTACGAAAGTAAAATGGATTGAACATGTTAATTTTTGCAATCATCAATTTGCTTAAATTATTTATTCAGTGACCTTTTTTTTCTCCCCCTAATATATAGCCTAGCTGTCACACATCACTATTTTCAGACAAGGTTACACCCTGTTAAGATTTATTTGAATGAAGTCCACATGAGGTTTACTTTCATGGTCAGTGACATTCTTCTTCTAAGTTAACACATTAATTCACCTACTTCCCATTCAGTAAATAATCAGATAGAATAGCGTTCTTATAACAACCCCCCCCCCAAAAAAAAAATAAATAAAAAAATATAAACATCCTTCTCTGAAAGTGTTATACACTTTCATATCATAAATGAAATTCCTTTAACTAATATATAATTCCAAATTAGCTAGGTTTTTTTTTTCATTATCTTACAACTTTACTGACTTTTTTCTTGGAAAGGGGGAGGAAGGGGGGGGGGGGGTTACATGGTTACACGCATATAAAATGTAATTATTTAATAACTATTAATCCTGTATTAAAGCCTGAAGTTTTTTCCATTTCTCTTTGTTTATAATTAATATTTTGAAGTGTTTCATTTATTGAGAATTATTTTGATAAAAGTAAGTTAATTTTTCTAGTGTAAAAAATATGACATTACTTCATTATATCATTTGCAGTTAAGTACATCTATCATCATTTACATTCATTACTACCGGTAATAGAATCATATCCTCTAAATAGAGCTTTATAGTACGGTGTACTTATACTACTAATTAATGCAAAATTTAAATGATCCTACCTTTCAAGTATTATTCTACACGTTCTCTCCCCCATGTTTACTACTGACTTCATAATGAATTACAGGTAATTACACCTATAGGCCGTATATTCTGTCTACCGGTAGACATGGTCCGCAGCCTTGAGAACTAGATTATGTCACATGGTTTCCCTGCTTTAACCTTCACATTTATAGGATATCTTCTTTTTATTTCTTTTCTTCATTAAATCTGACCAAAAAAAATAATCTCTCTCCACTGTCACTTCACCGGTCTTTCCACTGAAAAAACTTCCCTCTGAATTCTTAATTAACAGCTAGACCCCCCTTTTAAGAAACTTTAATTATAGATCAGGGAACTAGTTTTGTTTGCAATGAACAATACAGGATAAATAACATGGAAAGGTAAAAACTTAATAAGAGGGGAATGACATTTTAAAAGTCTTTCCACATTGATCAATCTCCTCTCTCTTTCTCCTGGAACATTTTGTAATATCACACATACTTTGCAAACAGATTAAATTTCAAGCTATTTAGTTTATTTTACACAAAAATCTATGAATATCTACAAAATGGTCTATTATAGTTGTATACATAAAGGCTGGAGCCTGAAAACGTTTCCATTGCAATTGGCAGGCTCGATCCTCAAAGTCAAAGGTGGAAAGGATATACATGTAACTTCTCATTCATTGAATTTTCAAATGAAAAATTTATTATTGTGTATACTTTTAAATTGACTTATTAGCTAACATCAATTTATTTGAATTTTAAGAATTCATAATTCTGCTAGATTTTTGTTTTAAATAACCCATCCACCCAGGAAAATAAAATTCTTTGGTACATGTATAAATTTGCTTTTAATGATAATTTCTTCTTGTTCAACAGGGGAAAGAAGTTTTTTGTTTTTACATGTTATTTTATATTGCTTTCTATAGAGAAATCTGAATTCTTATATAATTATGAAAATAAAATAATGGAAATGACAAGAAATAATTAGTTTAAGATGCTGGGTAGTCAACAAAATCACGTACCATCAGAAAAATGATTAATGGATTTTTTAGCTATTAAATACTTTTTAGAAAAATTCCAAATATCTTAGCTTTCAAATCTGAATATTTTCCAATATCTTTATAGTTCTATCAAGCTCTTCTTCTTATAAGAAGATTTATATAGTCTAAAAATGGCCACGAACATCCAACCTTCTTAATGCTGCCATAATCATCAATTGCTCTTTTATATCAGTTTTTTAGATAATAAGAAAAAATGCTCATACTAGTACATACCCAAAATTATGATTCACTTAAAATCTACCATGCACAACTACAACTGAGTTCTTCAGTTTGTCAACAGTAAATGACACATTATATTTAATGCTGCTGTATCATCAAAGTGTCAACACAGATTGATAAGTGAGTTATCTTTAATCAAAGTCAAATGTCCCCCCTTACTTCTATTATCATCCAGGCACTGATTGTCACTGCCCCCAAAACTTGCTCCAGTTTCTAAATGTGTCTGGTTATCATTATACAGTGTATTCAGTAAATTAAGATAACTTATTTATCGGTACCGGTTTATTGTTTATTTGGGATTGAGTGTTGTTTTTTTATTTTGTTTTGTTTTGTTGTTGTTTTGTTTTTAGATCACCTGAGCCAAAGGCTCAAGTGATCTTTTCTGATCACAATTTGTCCGTTGTCTGTCGTTGTCGTCGTCGTCGTTGTCGTTGTAAACTTTTCACATTTTCATCTTCTTCTCCAGAACCACTGGGCAGATTTCAACCAAACTTGGCACAAAGCAT
>WFKH01006014.1:13047077-13052899 GCA_016163765.1 Magallana hongkongensis | reverse complement strand
AAATAATTTGAATCTAGACATCATTGAGATGGTAACCATCTCAAAGGACCCCTTAAATATATGGAACGCCAAATTAACATATATTCAAATATTTGTACCTATCTTCAAATAATTGTACCTATCTTCAATTCAATTGTACCTATCTTCTATTCAATTGTACCTATCTTCAAATTGAATTAGAGATAGGTACAATTCAATTATACCTATCTTTAATTCAATTTGAAGATAGGTACAATTGAATTGAAGATAGGTACAAATGCAATGAATTGAAGATAGGTACAATTGAATTAAAGATAGGTACAATTGAATTGAACCTATCTTCAATTACTAAAATAGGGAGCGTTCATTATTTTCAACAATACACAAAACGAATTGAACCTAGGTATAATTGAATTGTACCTATCTTCAAATCCTTTGTAGATATGTTTGAATTGAACCTATCTTCAAATCAATTGTACCTATCTTTAAATGAATTTTACCTATCTTCAAATGAATTAGAGATAGGTATAATTCAATTGAACCTATCTTTAATTGAATTGAAGATAGGTATAATTCATTTGTACCTAGGTATAATTCATTTGTACCTAGGTATAATTCATTTGTACCTAGGTATAATTATTTAGAGATAGGTATAATTATTTACACCTATCTTCAATTCAATTGTACCTATCTTCAAATAATTGTACCTATCTTTAATTTAATTGTACCTATCTTCAAATGATTTGAAGATAGGTACAATTAATTGAAGATAGGTACAATTATTTGAAGATAGGTACAAATATTTGAATATATGTTAATTTGGCGTTCCATATTAATATTAAAAGGATACGAGAATAACACGAGGCCCAGGGGCTACATCGCTCACCTAAGCAACAATAGGGCCCACATTGCTCACCTGTATGCTTTAAGGTATCAACTACAAAATAACTTAATATTAGAGTATAATTTGTTTATTAAAGGGACCTGGACACGATTTCAGATGAAAATTTTATTTTTGATTGTTATGTATTAAATAGTTTACTTGTGTATTGTGAATGATTTACCAAAATTTGAATGTTAGAAGTCGTGTTACAAGCGAGATACAGAGGAAAGAAGTCGTTGTTATGTAAACAAAGCTCGAGTCTTATATTTGTTTACAAATAATGTAAAGTAAAGAAATTACCATTTCTTTGACAAAATAACTTGTGGAAACAAGATAAACTTATTAAACGTGTTCATAAATAAGTTTATCAACAACAAAATGCAACATCAGATTGAAACTTTTACCAATTCAAGACATTTGTAAACAATAACAGGACTCGAGCTTTGTTTACAAAACAGAGAATTTTAACCTCTGTAACTCGCTTGTAACTTGATATTTGACTTTCAAATTTTGACAGAGCATTAAAAACATCCATATTGACCATTCTAGACATTAAAAATGAAAAAAGCTCAAATCGTGTCCAAGTCCCTTTAAAAATGTTAAAATTATCTCCATATATTCTCATGTTAAAAGTTTTACTTAATTCCTTCCTATGTCAAATTCAACCCCCATCGTGGCCCCACCTTACCCCCGGGATTACGATTTGAACAAAATCTAATCTACACTACCTGGGGATGATTCCACACGTTTCAGCCTTTCTGGTTAAATGGGTTTTGAGAAGGAAAATTTTATAGATTTTTTCCTATTCCTTTGTAAAAATTCAACCCCCATTGTGGCCACACCCTATCCCTGGGGATCATGATTTGAATTAAACTTGAATCTACCCTACCTGAGGAGGCTTCCATACAAGTTTCAGTCGTTCTGATTGAATGGTTTTTGAGAGGAAGATTTTTAAAGATGTCTCTATCTATCCCTATGTAAAAATTTACCCCCCCCCCCCATGTCCTCCATTTAAGGCCATATAAAATTAATCTTCAGATTCTCATCCTGATTTGCAAAAAATATGGGGCGGGTGGGCGGATTTTATGTATTATTTTTTATTTTTATAAAAACACCTTTTTCACCGTTTCATGTTCTAGAAATAACAACTGCTCTATTCTTTTAAGTTGTTAATGCTAATATGAGTACACAAACCCACATGTAATCTTTTAATTCCATTTTATTTCGACTTAACTGGCAATGCATGAAGAAATTTGTATTCTTATGATAACAAACATGACTGGAATCAAACGGTAATCCACATGTTTAGGCAGCCATTAAAATGTTTTGAATTTTTTGAATACCGAGCCCGATTTTTTTCCCGAATTTTTTTTTCAAAATAAAATAAAATGCATCAGGGCGGGCCATTTTCAGAGGGGCGGGCGGGGATGAGATCTATAAATTAATTTTATGTGGCCTTAGTGGCCCAATCCTACTCCCGGGGATCATATTTGAACAAAATTGAAGCTACACTACCTGCATGAGGAAGTCATCACACAAATTTCAGTTTATCTTGCCAAATAGCTTTTAAGAAGATTTTTAAAAAATGCTAACATTTTTTCAATAATTCAACAAACTTGAACCCCCTTCAACCAAGGATGCTTTGTGCCAAGTTAGGTTAAAATTGGCCCAGTTGTTCTGGAGAAGAATGAAATGTGAAAAAGTTTAGGCCGAAAATGCCAATGGCGACAACTTCAATGACAGGCAACAAACAATATTTTGATCGGAAAAGCTCACTTGCACTTGGCTTAGGTTAGCTAAAAAGTTAAATTAGTTCTCCAATAAGCACTCTATGGGTGCATTATAAGAAAGATAGGGTAAATGGGAAATATATATAGGGTCCAGACATGATCTTTCACAGAGATCTACTATGACCTTGACCTTGTAACTTAGATCAAGGATACTGCACATCTCTACCTGGATGCAGTTTTTAGGAAGTTTGAGCAAAATTTGGCCAAAAGGAGAGAAATATCCAAACTGGATTTCTATGACCTTCACATTTGACCAAGAAACTTGTTTCAAGGTCATTGCAAATCTGTTACCAACAAGCATTCTTTGTCATGTACGAGCTATAATGGACTTATGGGAATGAACATTTGGTTCCGACAAGAATTTTTTTTTACATAGGTCCGATATGACCTTCACCTTTGGCGTAGAAATTTGTTCCAAGAGCATTGCAACCCTTTAACCAAAAGCCAGATTGGGCCAAAAGGAGAGAATAGATGGTCCAGATAAGGATTTAACATAGGTCTGCTATAACCTGTACATTAAACCTTTGGTTCATGGACATTGCACAACCTTTACCTGAAGGAACTCTGTTGGTAAAGTATGAGCCAGATTGGGCCAACGGGAAAGAAAAAATGGTCTGGACATGTGATGTCAAACTTCTATAAATGGAAATGTTTCACGATAGAGCCTAATGTATGAAATTGCCACGGTAAACATGGGGGGGGGGGGGGGGGGACCCAAAATGAATTGGATTTTGTTATAAAAAATGAATTGGATTTTGTTTTAAAAATAATACCACCTGAACTGAATCTGAGAAGAACAAAGTCGAGCCAGTCAGGTATACATATATTTATTCCAGTAGATCTGGTATTACTGGACAACAAGTCTCACGTAACAAAAGAAGATGAAGATGATGACTATGTGTCAGGTGACATTGCTAAAAATCGCCTTGTTTACATACTTTATATATATGCTTATATATAGAACACAGCCATCACATGTCATCAATGAGCAATATCAATAAAATGATACAATTTATGAAAAAAAGACATTTCTTTTTTAAACTTTATACAAGTATATAGATGCAAATATATATATATATTTCTTGACATTTTTCTCTCCCTTTTTCTCTTACCAAAAAAAAGTATCATATAAAAAAGTTTAATTGTTCATATAAATATCTCCACAATAAACAAATACATGCAACAGAAAGAGGGTATAGTTCATCAGATAAAAATCAGGCTGCATTTATTCCAGGTTCCTCCTTTCATAATCCTCTCACAACAAAAATATGAATATGTTTCTAATCAACAGTGACCCTCTCTCGGCAATGAAAAACACTTCTCTGAGCACAGTAATCAGAGTCATGTATGTTATCAGTCTTATAGAAAAGTCTGTCATTAAACATCTATTACCAGTGTGTCAAAATCTGCTGAATAATTTTCATTTCGAAAGAATGAATATAGAAATTTCAGATTTTAAAGAATAAATTACAGACAGTCTAAAATATTGTTTTAAAATGGAAAATATTATGATGCACATCTTTAAGATTATTGTGAAATAGCAATAGAGTCAAGTTCTTTCCATTGCCTAGAGAAGGTCACCCACACATACAATACTACACACATATACACAAGTAAACTAATCTTCATGCATAAACTAACACTTTACTGCACCAATTGGAGTGACTTTTAATAAAAAGATTGAATCGCCTACATCAACAGCAATATAAACTCTAAACAAATCAACATTTCGTACAAATAATCCAGATAAAAACTAGGAAACAACATAAAAAGCACTCAGAGAAACAACAGACTGGCCATCCCACACACACACACACACACACACAATTTGATTCTCTACTAATACTTTTGTAACAAGTAATGGACAATCTGCTTTCATCTACACAGTTTAATGTTTCATATTTATGTGGTTTCATAGAGATATGTTGATCTAGAGTCTCTGTTACAATACACTAAAGTGGTCATAATTAATGGGGAATACCATTGCATATCATCTGTACATACAAACAAAGCAAGCATGCTGAATAACCGGGGTACTGAATCGCTTGACGCAATGCAACAAACATGTACATAAAGATCTGAGTCACCTGATCTCGTAAATATAGCTCTTTTAATGAAGAAAGAATCTATTTTTGACACTGTTGATGATTAAAACCATCCCTTATGCACAAATACATAGGGGGCACATTCAGTATGGCTACAATATGGAAGGAATCAATGTCATGATATTAAGTACAAACATACATAAAAGGCTTTCAGGAAAATTAAATACTGAATGCTGGCCTTCAATAAATCAAAAGATAATGTCTCCACTGTGTGATTTGTCCCATCAAAACCCTGTTTAAAAAATGATCTCGTAAGAAAAAAAAATTGACTGTAAATATTGAATAAAAATGACCAAAATATATCCACCATGACATTTTGAACTCAATATGTGCACTTTGCATTCTTGAAGACACTAACAACTTTCATAAAATCACAGACATCTATCACATTCATGACAAAAAGCAGAACTGAAACACACACAGGCAATAGAAAGGCAGTTAACTACAGGGTGTTTGTCATGAGAGATCCATAACAGATACAGTGTGAAACAAAAGTCAACATTGATGGCTGTGTTCACATAGGAAAATACCGTCATGGATTTTAAAAAGATTTTTATTTACACATAAACCAGTATGCAAGGTATAAAAAGCAGATTTGCTAAATACACTAGGTAAAGATAAAATGATTATATTAAACAAATATTGATCAGAGAACTTGGGGAGAAATTTTTTTTGATTAAGTCTTAGTATAAAATTCACATAAAACATATCTGAGCTACAGTAATTAAACAAACTCTACATGAATTGGACGCAAAACAACACATACTCTTTCATTCAGAAAACCTAATGACAATTAATGCAAAACAAAACCTCTTTTTTTCCATTACCAGTTGGTTTTCCACGTTTAGTTCTACAAATTTATCTTCATTACTCAAGAATTTTTAATATCAAGTACAACAATGCCCAAAACTTAATACTAAAAGTATGACCGAAGTAGATCACAAAATCGAGTTTCCCTTTACTTAATATTTGCCATTTATGTATTCCAGAATCAAAACAATAATATTCATGCATGATGTTTTTATTGTATGCTGACCTCTTTAAATTGCTGTCACAACCAAGATA
>WFKH01006014.1:13022077-13042077 GCA_016163765.1 Magallana hongkongensis | reverse complement strand
TTATTCTAATTCTCCCAAAGTCATTACAATTAAGAAACTATATATTTTTAAAAAATCCAAAAATACCCAAAGAATTACACGAGTGGCCCCACTCACCATTTTGAACTGTTCGAATTGGTGTTGTAACGCCTGTGTCTGCTGTTGATGCTGCAGATGGTAGTTATCGGTGAAGTTATTCCAGGTGGAGGGGGGCAGACCGGGCGACTGTGAGGGGGAGTACGATGGTTGTGAGTGGGGGGATGTGGGAGACTGACAGTTTTCTGATACACTGTTTCTATAATGTGATAATGAAGGCTGAAAAGAAGAGAGGAAATCATTGTATCACCTGACATAGATAACAACATCAAATAAAAATCATATCTCTTTCAATAATTCAATGACTAGTTTTATGTCATGTTAATTTTTTTTCTTTTTTCCATTTTATTTTTCTATGGTATCTGAATTATATGTGTATTTCCATGGTTTTTTCTTGTATTCAATGACAAAATTAATAGCAGATATGATACAGATATCTGTTCTTTTATTTCTGGCAATGAGTTAAGACAGCATGTTCTGCATTACAGACAAAATAAATCATGTGTAATAATGGTAACTAAGCTTTAAATTCCCTCTGTCAATAGATCTTCTGAATACTGTCTATTGAATATATCAATTCCAAAATATGTAAATTCATATTTTGACATTTCTCTAAAATTGATGAAAATAACAGAACATTTTGTCACATATTTGAAACATTTTCAGAAATTAATTGTTTAATTGACAATTGCGATAAAAATATCATCACACACACACACAAAAGCAGAGAAAAAACAATGAATTTTAAACATGCAATTGCATGCACTCCAAACAAAGTAGGGCAAAACCATTAAAAAATAAGATAGCGTAATTTAACAGTTCTCTGTTAATGCATTGCCTTAAATAGCATACACACTCTAAGATAAAACAAGTCACTAGTATATTTAAATATCCTACGATGTCTATTTCAGGATCATCTATGAATGGCAGGAACATACACCTAGTTGGAGTATTGATTCTTTTCTATTCTCAAAGTGGCAAACAAGGCTTTAGTAAATATAGAAGCTTAAATTCTTTATGACTTGGTTTCTAATTTTGCTTCTGGTTAAAAAAAATCTAACACATTTCTGTATCTGGAGGAGTGGCATTTTAAGAAAGTAAAAATGTTACAAATAACATCGAGTCTCAAAGTATATTAAAACTGAGGTCTAAAAACGCCCTAAAACAGACTATTTCCCTTCATTACTGCTCTCCTGAACTTTGATTTGGTTGTTTGTGGGTTGCTGACATTTCAAAGCCCTTGGGATGTCTCCCTGTATTCATGTTCTTGATCAATAAGTGTCATATTTAAGGAGCACCATTATTTTGGGAAACACGGGGCTTAACTAAAAATATGTCCACTCTAGAAATAGAGAAATTATGGCCGTGATATCAAATCAATTACAAGTACCCAAAATGCTGAATTTCAAGCGTGATCAAATCAAAACTTAGCAGGGTTGAGTAAGTTAATATTAGAGGTCAAGCAGGATATGGAGATTTGAAGGGAAGTAACATGCTCCTAGTTCGGCTACTGACCTGAGAGTCGTTTTGTTCGGCGGTAGTGATACAAACTTGTGGTACCCTTTGTTGGTGATTCTGTAGTACCGCGTTATTTGGCTGCTGCGAGGGAGGGTGGGGTGCCCCCACTCCCCCTCCACCTGAGTGGTGGTGGTTAGGGTGGGGTTGTTGCGACTGATAAGAATGATTAGGAGCCCTATGTCTCTGCTGCTGCTGGTGTAAGCGTAACAAAAACTGTTGTTTAATCTGCGGATCCATGGGCAATTTACTGGGATCGAGATTAGGAACCTATGAGTATACACAACAGAACTACAGCACAACATAAAGACATGGGGGTGTGTAGACCTACAACCCGAATCAACAACACAATTACAAAAAAAATTGAATACAGCTTACTCCAACTAACAATTATACAAACAAATTGACTCCACAATTAACATTATGCTGATGTACGGATGTACTTCCTGAAAAATGCCTGAGATTTTTTGTCAGTCTGATTTTAATCTTTCAAGCGTTAACACTTTAATATAAACATTAGAATTTCAAAAGCATGCTAATTGTGGACAAAAATAAATTCATTATTAGGAATACAATTAAAACTAACAAAAAAAACATTAACAACATCAATGATAGATCAGTAGTTACAAAAACTCAAATTAAGTAGCTCTTAAAAAAAAAAAGACTTTAATAATAAGAAACAATTTCAAACTTTGGGGGAATAAATCAGGAAAAATGCACCACAGTTATAAGCATTCCTATGGATCGTACAACTTACACTAACTGGTGGTGAGTGGGGCATTCTCATCTGTTGTGATGGGGAGCTGCTCAGAACAAGTGGGCTGGGTCCGCCCTGGTGAGGCCGCCTCCTCTGGGCGGGGCTCTGGGCCTGTGGACTAGCTGATTGCTGCGGCACCATTCCAACGTGATGGGCACTAGTAGGAGAGAGATTGGAGGGTTGGGCACCGTAATTCTGGTCTTCAGCATCTAGAGGGGTGGTCAGGGGTGGGGGGAAGTGCAAGACTGTCAGGTCGGGCAGTGAGCCTGTGTTGTTTGTTATTGGTACTGGCACTCCTCCTGTGTGGTTCTCTTGTTCAGCAGAGGGGTAGATACTGAAGTACAAAGAACATGCATTCCCACATGATAAGAAACATGGCATGTGCATCTAAATAACAAACAATCACTCAAGTCGACGAGTGCAATAATAGCTAGAAGCCAAAATTATTGCTATGAAGAACTTTAAAAAACCAGGAATCTACTTTAAAATTATTCATCAGACAAATTTGACACTGTCCCGAACCTGGTAGCAATTTCTCAAAAATCAATGTGTAATGTCAACCAGTACCATACCTACATGTGTATATTTTAAAATTTGTCGCATGGTGACCTGTTACATTGTGACCCTGACCTTTTGATGTTTGACCTTGACTTATTATTAATTATAATAAATATTTTATACATTTCCTGATGATTAACCTACCTATGCTGTATTTATATATGGTACCTAGAATTCCTAAACTCATGAAAAACAATTGAACTGGAAAGAGATTCCTTGAATATTAAAGTGCGTCTAGTTTCGAGAAAAAGATAAATGTTCTCCCGAAAGGTAATGGACTTGTATAGGTAGACAAATATTTAAATAGCAACACCATGACACTAGTGGATGATGTTTTAATGACAACAAGATTTCACTATCCACTTACTGCTCTTGATAAATTGTCACTTTCAATCTTTGTTTACACACTGTCTTATAGGTATACACATTAAACGAGATACCTTTCCATAAGAGCAGTTCAAAAAGTGCATCCTAGCAATTTTGTTTTTCAGATGATATGTATTCTAGAAAGTAGAAAATTGAAACTACTTACTTGATATTAGGAACTTCACAGGATTTGGGTCGTGAACCAGGCATCTGCAAATTTTCACCAGAACCAGCGATGAGAATATTAAAAAGTTTTTCTATCGAGGCACAAGATTTCTTTAATCAGCAATCCAAGAAACAAATTAACTCATAATTAAGTATGAGCAGCAGAAATTAATAGTTTGATTTCCCTTTGTTTTTTTTGAAGATGAAAGGTTAGAAGCATGGTTTGAAATCTTGCCTGTTTGGGATCCCAAAATCCTTTCCTCATATTGTCATTTCCCATGTTTTCTCCAACCATTTCCACAACTGCAAATGATGGGCAAAATCAAAATCATGGTTCAGTTTTTATTTAATGGTATTTCTTATACAATATTCATTGCTTTAAAAATTATCATAAACATTGTCTTAAAAAGAAAAATAACTTTTTAAAATGTTATTTTTTCAATAAAGGAGAACTAAATTGGTATAGATTCTTCCGAACTCATTATACAACACTAATTAGAAATTCAAAAGCATCCTTATTTAAAGTGGGACTAGTGTAACTGATTTTAAATTAATGATAAAACAAGCCTAATGAAGGCATGCCAGCATTGCCTTGTAACTGGAACTGCTCATACAATAGAACTTCACAGGAAATGTAAATTATTGAGCAGTTCACCAGGATCCAAACAATTGATTGTATATCAAGCAGAGCAGCAAATATTGAAGACATCATTAATTGGCAATGTTATCCTTTACATATTTACGTGATAGCTGAATGATTTATGTAACAACCACCATTGTTGATTGATTTTGATGCAGAAGGATCTGGGAAACAAGCCCAACTTGTTTTAACTTTAAGTTCACTCTTAAAAATTCAGCAGAGGTTTGTTGTTCACTGGCATAAGCTTATCTCTGTAACACGCAACTTGTTATAACAGTAGAATATTATACATGTATTTCTAAGTTTATCCCCAACAGTTGTGTCATTTTGCATTAAAATCATTTTTTTTTCCTTTCAGACAGACATGGGTTTTTTTTTCTGTTTGACATGTTTGTGTTAACCTACTTACAGACCCCACCCCCCAACCCCCGCGTAAAAAAAGAAATCTGATTGGATAGTCTACCAGCTTTGTTTTCTCTCCGCCATTGTTGTCTCGGATAATAGCACATGATACCCTTCAAATTAACATCGACCCCCCTTGTCAATTTCATTTTATTTAGAAATAATACAATATGAAGGGAACAAAATCCATGAAGAAACTTGAGAATTACAAAGAAAAAAAAAATTCGATCAATTTTGTGTTCAGTCTTTGTTTACTAGCTAAGAAGGAGGGAATCAAGGGGATCATACTTTCATCTTTGTTGATATATGACTTGAATTTCAAGACATTGGTTCATACACATAGATTAGATATTATGTAAATATTCTTATTGAATGATTATGTGTGCATTGATGATCCAAATGATGATCCAAATAAATAACTCAGTTTTTTATGGCTGGTAAGCTGTCACAAGACTAGTAAATATATTTGTTTACAAAATTCTCTCTGTTAGTACATATCAGCTGCAAGAAAGCCCACAAATCCATTAAGTATAAATGTACTAAACAAATACATGTTTTGGCTACTTAAATTGAAATCAATGTTTACAAAATAATCTACAGGATTTTTATCATCAGTTATGATCAAAATCCAGAAATCATGTTAATCTCCTACTAGAGGCTAAGGTATACACATATTATGTCAGAATGTGAAACCTGACATGTTATAACATCATTGGTAACAGGCTATTTCATCATTAGTTTGCACTGATTAACTTTTAGAATGTTCTTGTGACTCAATATTCACCTATAATTGCATTTTGTACAGATTTCTTTAGTATCTAAAAGAAAACCCAAATATTAAGTGCAATCATAATATTTTTTAATGATGACATACGTTATAGAAATTTCCCAGCATCTATCTCTTAGTCCTATTCCCTTATTCATATTCCTAATCTTATCTAAATGACTGAAGCTTTTCCTTCATTTCATCATAATAATAAGATTCATGTTTATATCAACAAATATGCAGATTTACTTTAAGTCTTTTAACGAGGATTAAATAAATTCTGTTCACTGTCTCTCACTTCAACAATTTACGCAATAGATTACACGGATCAGAACTTCCTATAATCAGTTAGTCACCAGTGACTACACCTTGTAGCACAGAGGGCCTTCTCTACAACAATATCTCTCCCATTCCTGTGCACATGTAAATACCTGCGCCGAGGGAGGACATTCATTTCTATTTGTTTTGTGTGTGCAGACATGTTTGCCGATATAACACAGACAGTTGACAGACAGGCATTCTGATGTTCTAATTCTGATGTTCCATGCTAATTGTAGAATCCATTCTCATCACAATGACCTTGATTAATTCTTAATTCTGATTCATTTTCCCTTAATTTGCTGGATCATCTTATACATTATTCTGACTGTGACCACACCTAGAGTACTCTCGTGTAGTTTGTACCTTCAAGTATTTCCGTCTAGCATAACTGATTAGAAAAAGTCTTCACACATTTTGACTTTGTGTCATGACAAATAGTTTTTGATGTAGTTCTTGACAGCTAATATGTGTAACAGAAACCAATCCTGTGGCCTAACAAAGACCCTGTGTTCCCATGCTCATGAAGGAAAAAGAGTGTTTCCAATTAGATCTATTGAAAGGTACTGATAATACGGCTTTATATCTAACAATCTCTGAATAAACTGAACAGCAAACTCTAAAAAAAAATCTCTGACAGAGTACACCTTATCTCAAAGAGGACTTAAACATCATAATAGGTCATCAAACTTATGTAAATGTAACCGAAATGGTTGGACAACCATCAATCACACTGGTAAAATTACTGCTGGGCATACTTTCTACTATCAGCATATTTGGGCTGAATTATCTCCCCTTTGTAAGATCATAATCAAATTACAAAAGTCAGCCCCACTGCTTTTTAATTTAGTTGTATAAGAATGCAGTTTGTATTTCTCAAACCAAAATGTCAGAAATTATTACATCCTTAGAGTTTAAATGTCAACATATGGAATAAATTAAGTAAATCAGAGAGAGAAAGAGAAGAGAGTGAGAGATTAAATCAATAATATAATCCATCCTGCTCCAGATATTTCTAACAGGTAAAAATATTGACTCCTATCAAAAATATTAAAAGAACAGACCATACATCATATCTCTGCCTTTCAGAGCGGCACCATACATAACGATACAGATAGCCTGTGGACAATTTACGAAATGTTTTAGGAAATAGTCCGTCATGCAAGCCGCAAGTTAAAAAGAACCCGATGTTAAAAGTACATCACAGATGACAACATAAATGGTTAATCAAAAACTACAATAGAATCACAGTGCATTACATCCACTACTACCGCTAATACGTTTGTGCAATACAGAAAATAAACAAAACCCATTTCTTCACCGTCACACCTCACTGCTGGACAGGACCGGGGAATTTTTTTTTGCATTGTTAAATAAATTCTAAAATTCATTGAATCATTTTTCTCTCCATAATTTTTTTTCATTGTAATTGAATGAGTCACTTCGGTTTAATGGCAAGTTTTTTAATATGTTAATTTTATACCTTATTCAATAAAATAATGTGTTTTCCCCTATTTCTATAAAAGAATAGGTAAATATGACGTTTGTGATATAAAACGAGATCAATCGTCCATGGTCTATTTAACTCTGTCTTTAGCAAATGATTATAGCTTGTTAATTAACTGTGCAATTTTCAATATAGCTTTTACTGGATCAAAACTTAGTGCAATTATACTTAAATGGTCATAACATGAAACTTTTTTTATGCACTTCTGTCAGCCATCAAAATTTTTCTTTCTTTATTTGAATTATCAGACATAGAGCCAAGATTTAGGAGAGGAAGAGCAAGCTTTTAAACAAGTTACACTGTGTTTCAATCCATTTAACTTTTCAGACTTTCTTGTGTGAAGACAGATGCAAGATGTGGAGAAGAAAAATAAGACTGAGTATTATTGTGACTGTCAGCTACTAGTGTGTATTAGTTTGTTATATAATGTTAGTGACATCTTGTGACCTATTTATCCAATCAGTAAGTAAAAATGACCTACTTCTGCGGTGTGGAGGGGGAGTTGTGGGGCTAGGCATGTTGTCCAGCTCAGAATTTACAGCAGGTCCCATAGTACTGGTGTGAATAGCAGAGTCCGAATTTGTTCTGAAAGAGCACAATATGAAACACATATTAACATACTGTTTTCCTTGGTCTGAAAGTTGTAGGGGCTGGAAAAAAGCTGCATACTAGGAGTACTAGTTGTTCCCATTACACTCGTGTGAAGAGCGGAATCGGAGCTGCTTCTGAAATATAAAGTTGACAGTTACAAAAAAAGCTGACCATAAAACTCTCCCATATATATATTCCTTGAGATTGAACCACACTTCTGAGATTTCTGATATATCTGTGGTCTGAGAGTTTTTGTTGTGAAATGCAGTTTCACTGTATCAACAGCAGAAAGGGTTATCGTATATCATTTTAGAAAAAAAAAGCATCTCAGAATTAATTATGAACACATACTAGATTTACAAAAGGAAAAAAGACCAATATTTGAATAGCTCAATAATGAATGGAGCATGCTTTCAATGCTGTAGATAAAAACATTGACAGAGGAATAATTTCGTTCATATTTCACAGACTCGTATATATTAGGATCACAGAGAGCTTGCAGCTACATCATATAGTTTACCATGGAGATTTTACAAAATTTGGCTTTTGATGTATATATAATGTCTTTTTTAAACTGCATTGCAAAGAATTAATGAGATAATGAGATTTCTTGCATGCTAGAATTTTCAACACCTGACATTATCATGACTACATTGTAACACCTCTCTTTAGGAAGTTGGATTTGCAAAGAGGAAAAAATCAATGGCAATACTTTTTTTTGAGACCTTCAGTCTCTGCACTCTGTTGAACAAACTGTCTCTAGCCTACATAAATCACACACTCAAAGCATAGCTCTGCAGAAGTTTCAGGAAGTTGGAGGCATTGATTGAAAAGTAAAACACTCCACCGATCGCTGGAAGCTCATCAGTGAACAAGGATCACAGACCTGGGTACAATATGAACAAAGCCAAACTCTGGCCTTTTGTCAGCCTATTCTCAAAAATAATTCTCACCATAAATCTAACTGTAGGAAGGATTATCCTCGATTAGTATTGATAAACTTCAGAGCGAGACCAGATTATGACAAGCTTCTCTATCTACACCCACAGAAAAGCTCCCATTTAATAGCATATTACACACTTTTTATTTTCAGGAATTTCCCCACAAGTCACAATATCTATGGAGCAACCAGGGGGTATTAATAAATTTTCTATACATTTTAAAAACCAATGTGTGCAAATATCATAGAATAAATCATTTATAGAAGATGCATAAAAATAGCTTTGCAAGCTTCTAGAAGTGTAGGGGGGCATTAATTGGAACATGTTACAAAGCTGTCCTTGTATTCTTAATAGCCTTTTTAAAAAACAATCAATCAAATCTAAAATTCTTGATAATTATAGGAATTAATCCTAATCTTTCTATAAATAACCTACTTGAGAAGAAGTTCAAGCAACTTTCTCTTTAAATGCCAACAAATGCAGAATGCAAAATCCTCATTAGATAAATTGCTCAGGTGATTTTTCTTTCCTGGGTTTTAAAAACTTTTCTGTACTAAGTATTCTACATTGAATACTTAATATTGTTCAAAAAAATATTAATGAACAAGGGGTATGGCTACCTCTAGTGTTATAAATTTTGGGATATCATTGGGGAGTTAAAGGAAAAATTATTTTTGTTAAATAGTTCATAATGCATAATTTCACTGACTAAATCATCATTCTAAAATACTGTACTAATTATCAAATTTTCCGGGACCAAAAAACCCCCACAAAACCCCTGATTAATGATCCTCCATGAAATTTTTCTTATGATCCGACACTATTTGATGTCAGAAATGTGCAGCATCCTGTAATACATATCACCCATAAAAATAATGGCTTGATGCAGATCTGTTTATTCTTTTGTCACAAGATCATCTTCAGTGTAGGAGGGTAAGCAATAAGAGGCAGTTTAAACAAAGAGACATGTGGCCATAATAGTTAGCTAATTATCTCGTGTCTGTATCTCTATTACAGTATGACTCAATTCTAACTGAAAAAGATGATATCCTAAGCCTAAACTTTATGTAAGAATATGTCAAATTTTTGCTTTCATTTCATAACAAGGTTAATTCTGCATTTCTTGTCTTATTTTTCGTAAAAAGTGTTTTTAAGCAAGGCTTTCTGGTGTTTTCATTGTTTTACCTCATTTTCATGTAAGGCACAATCATTCGCTGAATGTTGACCTTTTTTCACTCTTATAAACCTATTCATAGAAAAACTATGTAGTAAATAAATGTTCATAGCTTAGTCAAGTAAACGAAAATCTGATTACCGATGCCTTTACAGAAAATTTACAGATACACATAAGAAATTTACATATACTGATTTAATGATAATTGCTAGGTCTCCCCTTATAATTTTTCAAATGATACTAGCTCACAATGCTTTGCTATTTTCAGTGTACAAGCAAATGTACACACAGAATTCCCCTCCCTGTAGTTTCACTTCTTTTCTGTATATTGATTTTTACCAGAATCAAGGGGGAAAGGAGTAATAGGGTATGTTCTTTGTTACTAGCAATTTCACAGCAGGTGTGAGCGAGAGCGATCGGTTTTAATAGTCTATGTGATGATTTCTCAGATGAACTGCAAACACTATCAACCAAAACGCATATTAGAAATGCAAGAAAAATTCAACATAATCATCTATAGGTAGTATACTACAAAGATAACTCATCTTTACAGACATCTGGGACATATTTTTGACAGTACACAAAAATGCAACATCTGGTTCATCATTAATGGGAAATAAAAGTTTTCAAATTCCTAACGGATTTAACTAACATGAATAAAATCATTACAAATAATAGATGAGAAAAACATAAGGGTAAATACTAAATAGATTTAAAACATGTCCATATGCTTTATCTAAGGTATTAAAATCACTAGATCTAGTCACACATTTCCCTTGATTTACATATTATCATTTTTTATGACAGGAATACTAAAGGAAAGGGGATTTTCGAAATTAATCATCACTGACAAAAGCAACATTTACATAAGAACATATCAAATCTAACAAAAAAATTGTCCATCTATTTACACACACTAAATATGCCTAACTAACAACAAATGTCTACAAGTTACTCAAGGCTGCAGTCTAACTATATCAGGTGGGATCACATAAACCTTTAATCACCGTAACCTTGTCCCATATACCTCATGCACATCCAGACACCATTACTTGGAGTTCTGCAACCAACTGCATAACTTGCCAATGTCCCTAGCAAGCTGACAATAACAATATTCTGCATGCTAACGGGTATTAGCAAAATTCCATTGAATTATTTCTTGGAGCGGATCAAACAAGATTCCACTCCTACTATATGTATACTACAGGCTCTGTCTGGCTGCTTATGTTTAATCAAAGCAATATTCCAACACAGTCCAGCAAAGGAAGCAAAGCTTGTTGGACTAGCAGATATGGCTAGGGATTTTTGGTTTTGGTCCTTTCTAACTCATAATATACTCAGGGTATTTGCTAAGTTCTGCCAAAATAAATTTCCTTTGAACTACTGAAGGAATGAAATGACAGGTTAAAGAGTATATCTATATGAAACAGTACATTAAGCATATACATGACTTACGCACATAAATATATATATATATTTTATTCTTTCCACTGCTAAGAGAAGCAAAAAGCATGATTGTTTCCTTTTGCAATAATTTCACATTAACTTCTAAATTTACTTTTTTAATAGAAGTATAACCAATATCTTTTTTCCTAAATCTTGATATTATTTGAACACCTGAAACTAAATCACAAAAATCAACCATGATATAGTCATTTTGTTGTGAGTTAAACCATCTATTGGTGACAAAAGCTCTTATTAGTTAAGGCTTTTTTCAACACTTTTTGTCACCACACAAAGTAATTCAATACTAAGTGAAAAATGATATACGCAGTGCAAAAAACTCCACTCAAGTAAAACAAAAAAAATTGCTGATAAAAATAACAGTTAAATTCTGACAATCTTTTACAGTTAAGGAGACATGTAGCATAATTTTTTCAAAAAATATTCAAACCTTTCAGACAATGTTATAACAAGAACATACAATATGCTGCCACCCTCCCAAATCAACAGCAGAGTGTACAGTTAGTAAAACCATGCATAGGGGATATAACTAGAGTATGCCACAGGCAAGGCGATTCTTGGATAACTCACCGAGGTAAATCATGGTTGCGGATCATTTGCGTCCTGAAAATGGTAGGAGGGTCAAAACAAAAATCAGAGCGGAGTTAAAGAAGAGTGTAAAAACAAAACTGAAGCTAGATCAGAAGTACCAAACTCTAAAGGAAAAAAACTGCAAAACACATTTTGCAACCAAAATGTAACAAAATTAAAAAACAACAAACACAAGAATGATATTGCATTTTTTAAAATAATTTTAAAATATATTGTTCAACATATTTTTTTTCAATTTTTCAAGATAAAAATACTTAGGGGGAATTTAAATTCATATGATTATTTTCTGTGTTTTCTAATATTGATTTTGAGAATTATCATCCTTTTTTTCCCAACTGTTGAATTATATATCAAAAAATATTTCTATCAGCTTTAAAATCTGCATTATTGAGTAATTAAACCACTGCACTCTTACATAGCAATTAATCCGTCAGCTTCATCATTATCTCAATGTTATGAAATTTTCTCAACTTTATGAAAATCCATGAAGGTGAAAAATTGAAAATTGTGTGTGTTTTCTGATATAGTTGATTTAGCATCAAGGTAGATGGAAAATTGGAATGTTCATGTACGACTCAGTATAGACTATCAAGAAATCTTTTTTTTTCTCTCTCTCTCTCTCTCTCTCTCTCTCTCTCTCTCTCTCTCTCTCGAGAAATCAAACTATACAGTGGTCAACTACTATACCACATCTTTAGTAACATTTTATTGAAGTGAGAAAAACCAAGTATCAGTCAAAATTGAAAGATATTGAAAACATAGAAAACTTTTTATTTCTTAAAAACCAAAACTGTTTTCTACTGCAGAACATGTGCGAGTAAAATTGAATCTTCTGAAATATTTAAGCTAGGAATTCCCTGAAAATACCATTTCACAGTGGTATAAATCCATACATTCACTAAATCTATGAGAACATTCACTGGGAAGGTGGTAGAAATAGAGGCTGGGAGTTGATACAATGCCTTACCTTTTCCATATTGTATCAGGTGGAGGTGAAAGGTATGCTGATCCATAAGGAGAACAGTCGTTCTGAAAAACACAAACAAAACAGTAAAAATAGAGATTAACAAAAACTTACTACTTTTACTAAAGATAAAGTAGTTATTTTTACAGTCTGAATTACAGTGTTAGCTGCAAAATGAAAGTGACAACAGTTGATAGCGAGACGGTTTTTTAGTCATTTCCATTGAATTTTCAGCAACATGAAACCGATGTGTGAATTTTTCTGAAATTTGTTTGCAAGTTTTAAGAGAATAAATAATTCAATCAATAGAAGACTCTGTATGACTCTTGCAACAACAAAGCTGATCCAAGCTACAACAAACTTGTGAAAATAAAAACACTGAACAGAAGGAATTTATTTTTCATTGCTCAATTTTATGAATAAAGTTCCAACAAACACTAAATAAATCATGCCCTTGAAAAAAATTAAGACAAAATCTACAAATGATTAAAGGAGTTTAAAACAAAAAAACATTATATTTTATTTCTCAAAGCAACGGCATCATTAATTATTTACAAAGAACAATAAAGGTATGTTCATTCTCCATTATAGCGTATGTAAGCACTAAGCTATGGTTTTAATTACAAGCATCAATTCCTCTTCTTCTGATCAAAACGATTTAGACATTTGAAGTTTGTACAAATGAGACTAAAAGTACCAATTAAAATACCCTCATCAAATGATTATTTTAAATTTCCATGTGTTGCCAAAGCATTCAAAAGGCTTCAATATCCCTTGAGAAATTCATAATCATTATGTGCATCTTTCCTCAATAAAATTTGCATAATTAAGCTGGTTTGTTCGCAGATACATTTTCCACTCCAGTTATTATATACAAAATTTATTGCAATAAACAAAACTACACTTAGTATGTTGATTAGTTCACATAATATAGAACTTTCTCATTTTCATAATTCATCAGGGACAAAAATTGCCTTGATCAACTCTATCCTGATCACTGATCTAACTCAAAAATGTTTTTAGATTGTTAATATGATTATTTTACTTTGGTAACATTATACATCAAGCATTTAACAAACTGTATCTCAATGGTAACACAATTGGTGTGAAGAACACAATTTTTTCAAGAATCGTTGTGATATTACTGAACTTTGAGAGTAATATTTAGGAATGGGTGCTGATTTTTTTCTTCAACTAAACACGAAACAAGAAATCCTAAACAGCACCGATCCATACTTTAAACCATTGGATTCATAACCAAGTAAAAATGGTATGCATATATCCATTTGTTTTCTACACTCTGTCTCAGTACATTTCTGCATCATTTTTTGTGATAATCTCAGATTTCTATCAATTAAAAACACCTGAAACCAACGTAAGATTAAAATGTCCTAGATTTCTCCATTGACACATTCACTGTTTTTTATCCTTGGAAATTCACATTATGTGGGTTTATAATACAATCTGACTTCTGTGATCCATATCAAACTTCTCAGAACACATTGCACAATTATGATCCAGGTACTTTTATGTCACTTGCAATGCACAATCCCAATAGACTTTATATTTTAAAAAGTCCTTCAATAACAACATGACAAAATAGCAGGGTCATTTCAAAGAATAAGTTTCCGAACATTTTTCATTTTAGTGAACTAATATAGGTCTGTTCACTAGTGTACGTAAGAATAACTATTATTTAGCAAAAAATTGATGCAGAAAAGTATTGGGACAGAGTATTACTTTAAAAAAAACATTTCTTTTATGGAAATCAGAGAATATGTGAAAAAATGAAACTTTTCTTTAAACATCAACACAACTTAAGTGGTATAATTCATTCCATGTGTTTTACAGACATGATTGAAGGTAGAGAGTAACAGAAATATGTACCCGTGGTTTGTCCATAGGAAATGCTCTTCTGTGAGGACCGAGTTGTCTTCCCCTGTCACGAACATTGTGTATTCGACCATCCACTCTGTTATGTATTGGACCGCCCGCTCGAATATCCTCGAAATCACGCAGAGCAGACTGAAACATACCACATAAAAAATCCTCATGATACCTCACAAAATCGAAAATAACAAACAAACCGATCAATATAACAACAATTACATTTGATCCGCCATGTTTTGAAAATAAAAAATATACGTACTGGAAGATCAATGGGAGAATTTGTAGCCATCTGATTGACATTGGGAAGCGAGCCGGCGCGGTACTGGGTCCCAATGTTTTGATGTAACTGAAGATGCTGCTGTGGAGGATAGCTTTTTTGTGTAGTACACTGAAATTAACGAAAATGGTGTTTAGTATCATGCAAATGACAATCTGCTTCACCTCGCTTCGCGTGTATCTATCCGACATTACGATCAGAAATCGGTCAAGTGCGCCTTACCTTGGTTGCAAACGATACATCTCTGAGAATGGCTTCAAATGCTGCTGTTTCTTCTGCTTGTTTTTGGTTATGAAGTGCTATTTTCTCGCTAAACTTACGCGGATTCGACATCATGGCAGAAACGACAGGCTTGTTATGATTTTGACATCGCAGGGGGTCCGTCCTATTATTATCCAATCAAAACTTTGAATAGGGCCATGTGATCACCGATAGATGTCAGCGTAATCGGGCACCTGCTCTTCAATATATGTAACAAATAGCATAAACCTTTTCGCATTTACCTCCATAATGATGATCATATTTACCAGAGAATCGATCTTATAGCTTATCAAATTATCTAATCCTCTCTTTCTCTTTTCTTTTTCTCTATTATCTCCCATTTTTTCCAGACTATTTATCAGCTATAGTTTAGTACTGACATGCGTCCCTGCAAATATGCATTCGCCAGTATATATATTCAACAGTATATATTTCGGGTTTTGTCGCTAAAGTTACTGCGTTTGTTCGCAAAAGTTGGCAAACATTTCGCGTTTATTCACTAAATTACGCGTTTTGTGGGGGATAATTTAATGCGTTTGTTAACGAAATTACGCGTTTCAGGAAAAATAGAGCGTTCATTCGCGAAGATTTTGCGTTTTCATCGCAAAAAACCCAACAAAACAAACAAGGGTAGCTTATATTCCCGAGAGGTTCTCGCGGTTAATTGAGAAAATTTTTCGTTACTTCGCGAAAGTTTCGAATTATATCGCAAAAGGTACGCGTTTATTCGCAAAAGTTATATGCGTTTATTGACGGAGTATTATCTCTTTAGCTACGAAAACGAGCTCAATCTATGTTTGAATCAACAAAGAAGACATTGTGTCGTTAAAAATGAACCTATATTTTAGCCAATACGCAGATAATCCGTAAAAAATTTATTTTTTAGTCGCAAGAACTATAGTGAAAATGTAGTGAAAATATTTTACAAAGGTATTACAATTAAAATTTTTAAAACTATCCAAAATACAGAATTTTGATGAAAATGATGTTATTAGATTTTTTGTCGTTTCAAAGGTAAAGCATCTGCCTCATATGTCTTCATTATCTTACGACCCTGCATGACTATATTTCTCCAGTTACATATCATATGTATGTCTCGGAAACGGGTTTAAGACCAGTCCAAATGAATGTCAAACTAGAACAGACACTGCTGCGATGGAAGTGGAAAAAAAACCAATGGTAGCTTTGCATCCAGAGAAATAACAACTGAACGCACCGTGCGCATCGCTAATCATCCGCCGATCAAAGGAGATATTTCCCCGTGATATCATCGTAAAATTTCAATATCTAACAATCGCAGTCCTCACTTCATGTTCAAAGAGAACGGAAGCTTGGGGCCCTAGATACACATGCAAGTAAAAAGTACATCAAAATAACAGGTTTTTATGCACAGACGATATCGCGCTGCACCATCGCAAATTGGTACTGCTGACTATAAACGAAGAGGAATTCATAAGGCAGTATACTGCCATATATGCCTGAATTAATAAGAACAGTTTGTGATCCAGGTACATGGGACAAAAATTGGAAAGACATTTCACGATACCAACGGGTACATTTGTTGCATGACAGCCTCTGTCCTGTCTGATGTTTGGTCCATAGATTGCACTTGCCGAGGTAGTAATTAGTATAAGGATGTGAAACCAGTTTGTTCATCTGTTTCCCGTTTAGTATTTTTATTAAAGATTTATCAGAAATGCCATGTATTTTGCACTTATTCTTGAGGAAAAAAGCCTTAGATTTTTAGAGACATAAACACGATTTTATCTCAAATTTTCTGAGTTTTATTTTTTATCTTTAATGTTTAGAATGTTTAAATTAGCCATTTAAAATGCTTGATTAAACTATCAATGTCAGAAGTCAAGTTATACAAGCTAGATGCATATTTATATGGAGGGTAATCGTGTTCAAAAATACAGACATGTAAACTTGAAAATCTGAATATGCAATCGGGTTGGTGTGTGAGTATGAATGTGTGTAATTTTGAAACATCTAAATCTCCATGTTGTGATGTACAGTCAAAAAGGTATGTATTGGGCGGGGGGGGGGGGGGGGGGGGTTCAAAATCAATGGGATTGGACACAAATTCCACTGAAAACTTAATATTTATATCACTCGCGGGTTGTGAAAAATCCTTAATGAGATATTGTTTACGAGCCGTCTCAATACATCTAAAATGTTCTCAAGTTGACGTTCAACAAAACACTGAGGTGTTTCAAATGCCAACAAAAAACAAATTGACGCAAGCGTCAAGAGAACGACCGCAAACCATTATTTTTATTATTATGAACAAAATATGTCTTAATAAATGTAAGCATGGATTTGAAATGATTAAATCATTTATATGGAAATAAATACTTACGAAAAACACATTTTTTTAAATTTTAAAGCAAATCGTTCTGAGACATGTATATTTCGTTATTCTTCACCTTTTGCTCGTTGTATTCGAATTCGTTTTGTTATAACCGCAAGAAATAAGCAAATAAATTTCCATGTCATTGTGTAAATTTATAATTATATGTTTATGTTTATAAAGGTTTCAGCCATCCATGTTATTGTGTAAATTTATATGTTTATGTTAATCTTTATGAAGGTTTCAGCCACCCGCACTACTCCCGACCCTCAAAAAGGTAAATAAAATTAAAAAAACAAAAACACAAAAACACACAAAAAAAACAACCCCCCCCCCCCCTCCAAGAAAAAAACCCCCACAAAAAACACACACACACACAAAATAAATCTAGAATTTTAAAGCTTAAATTAAAGTTATTATGCCATTTTAATGGTTGCATCTCTAGGGTCATTCCATACAAAAATAACAACTCCTTTCGACCTTTCACATATTTAAAATTTCCCAAAATATATATGGAAATTGTCGCACACGATACACGATACTGGTACCGTTATGCTTAGAACGTCAAAAGACACAAAAACACAACGTCTCATTTTCAAGAGACCAATTTGTTAGGATGCTTCTATAAAAATATTGGTAAGAAACTTATTTTTTTTATTTTCACATTTTTATTACCTTTATCTCAGCAACAATATATATGTGTATACGTGTATACGTAAGAAATTATGTTAAAAAATACTTTTAAAAAAGGATGGAGACAGGCATTAATCATGCTAAAAAGAATTCAGTACCAACAAAATACTTTCTGCTAAAATGCCAACTAAAGTAATCAAAAGCATACATGCATCTTATTGTTAACATAAACATATGCATGCACGTCGCAATGACAAATAGAGTATTCATAATTTCATTGCAAATTTCCATTACGACGTCAATTCCTAAACTGCAGGTCCTTAAGAAATCATCAATCATGTACGAGTACTCACAGACGGTAAATAATTCTGTGCGAAATTCAAAATGAATAGAAAAAATTAAAACTCGACTTTAAAATATTTATTCAGATATAGGAAAAATTAAACAGATAACAACATCAGTACCTAAGTTGTTATGTGCCGTTACTTGCGCGGATCCATAATTTTTTCTCGGGGGGGGGGGGGGGGGGTCCGTAAATTTTATAACTTTGAATTTTCCAGATCCGCGTATGCCAATAGTTATTTTCGAAATTAACCTATAAATTCCTCGTCAGTTATGTCCAATGCAGTCTTCATCGAAGGAACCCTTGGGATTTTTCTAGCTCCATTATTCTAGTTTAGAAAGAGGTGCCTATTATTCAAAGTACTAAAAGCACTGTTGGATGTAAATGTTGATTTATATTGTAACAATGGACCCAATTTGGCACGTAGAAGACTGTAATATAATTATATAAGTTTTTAAGATTTTTTTTAAAAATGAAACCGCACAGCTGTTCACTATATAGCAAACAAATCTATTGGAAAATGTGTACCGTTTTCTCAAAAGTTTTCTCAGTCCAATGCATTTTCCAAAAATATACATGTAGATTATAATTATAATTTGAAATCGTCTTTATTATATTTTTTAAATACTGCAAACAATATAATATATAAATACATATTCAAAATGTGATAGGATCAAGGTCTAGTAAATGATCGAATAGAGCCTGTCGGTTGTAGGTTTTGAGATCTGAGATATTAATTCTTTTACTGATGTCTAATAAAAACAACATCGCATGTGGGAATCTAGAGGGAAATTCAAACTTGTTATATTCACATGGTGAAATTACCCCCCCCCCCAACAACAAAAATACCCCTCGCCCCCCCCCCCCCCTTTCGGGAGAAAAGAAGCAATTTGCGCATGCGTTGGTTAAATAATGTGTTTTGAAGGATAAGTGTTAGGTAAACGCGATAGAAAATGTGTTTGGAACTCTCAATTTTAATAAGTTATGCAGAAAATCGGATGAAATCTCATTTTTTAAAAATTGAATGAAAAGAACAGGTTTCATTAACTTAACCTACATGTATCTTTATTGTTGCTTTGTGATTAAATCCGAATTTTATCCATTTGAAGAAAGTTTTATTGAAAAGGTCAATTTTTTAACTTAGATATCAACTTCCTTAAATAATGCTTTTTGTTTTTGACATGCATGTCTTTTAAAGGTGTGTTTTATAACGTTGAACATCGGAAGTATATAACCATTTTCCGGCACTACGTACTATGAAATATACAGTCGAGCGTCGAAAATATTTATAAATGAGACATTTTTCAAAAGTTTCGTAAAAAACAAAAATTAGGTCCGTATGAATTAAACATAGACATTTTCATGATATGTTGTTGTTTTACTGTTTCTTACGTTAGGTGTGACAAGTGTATAAATTTGTGTTATGATGAAAAATTGAATATAAAAAAA
>WFKH01006014.1:12931505-13021977 GCA_016163765.1 Magallana hongkongensis | reverse complement strand
ATGTTATTCATACATATAAAGGAAACAAGTAACATTTGGATGAAAGATGAAACAAAATAGCAAAAGATGTGAACTAAAGAGCTACTGAGGTTCTCAGGCTCAGTATCTTCAAATGATTACTCCTTCATTCAACAGCCTCAAACAATCTAATATTAATCAATATTAAGGAATGGAATCTCATAAGTAAAAAAAATTACAGAATAATTATCACAAATTCGAATTAACCCACAGAGAACAGGTAAATTCAACAAGGGAATATTATTAACAAAATCGGGTCTGGCAACTCCGTCATTTTCGACTTCCTCTGTTAACATTGAATTAGTCACGTGGTAGACGCCATTTTCAGTATAACGTCGAAATTAAAATAAGAAAAGTACTACTTTCACATTTAATACAATGTCAGACCAGGAACAGAACAGTATGGGGTAAGAGTGTTAAAAGTATATATATGTTTGATGATGCAAATCCTGTCAGCATCTAATTCGCTTCCATAAACAATCATAAACGAATAGTTCACATCTAGACCACTGGCGTCACACGTTAAAAATACGGGAGTCGGAGACTGAACAGTACGACTGTACATGATTTACATCTCTGGTGCACGTCTGATCAATGTATAAACATAAAGAATATATAAATAATGTTAGAAAATATATCATGATTAATATGTTAACTGTTTTACGTGAATCAATTCATGTCGTATGACAAAAAGTAATTTTTTTTAAAATGAAACACCCCATTCTGTGATTATTTATAGTCATTTGTTGATTAAGTAGTAAATGGATGCTTTTGAATTCTTTTTAGTTGGGACAACAACGACATGCAGCAATATGATGACGATTTGGATGGAATGGAAAAAACAAGGTACAATAAAGTATAGTCACAAACAGTTGAAATACTTCCCTTTACAGTCGTAATACCTCTGTTTACACGTTTACAAATATCAATGCAATGTTATGGAATGCTTCAAAGAACCTATTTACAAAAATCTTTTGACAGTGTTTCTCATTTATTATCATTACAGGCATAGAGAATCAACATCTCGATCTCGGTCTCGATCACCAGTTAGACGCTCTAGGTCACGGTCAAGATCTCATGAAAGGCATCGAGACAGAGCTCGTCGGATAAATCTTATCTCCAAAAGAGTTATTATCAGCAATGTGCCATATGAGATGAAGTGGCAGGACATCAAAGACATTTTTAGAAAAGAAGGTATACCAACAGAAATGTAAAAATTCTGCAAAACTTATTTAAAGATGTCAGTGTCTAACAAATAGATATTTTGATATACTTTTTAATTTAATTTTACACAATTATCTTAAATATCTTGAAATAGATCTTAGGTTTTGGTGACCTTACATGCTGTATTTTTTCACAGTTGGAGAGGTGCAGTATGTTGAAATGTTTGAAACTCCTGATGGAAAATCTCGGGGGTCAGGGTATGTTTGGTTTTTTTATCTTATCTGTGTAAATATAATTTTCCCTATCAAGTCTCTATTGTTTTGAAATAACATGATTTTTATGATGTTGAACATAGATTGAAATTATTGCTTATTCACTGCAGAATAATTGAATTCAAAGACAAAGATACTGCCAGAAAAGCCATTGAAACCATGCACAGATATAAGATGAAAGACAGAAATATTGTTGTCCGAGAGGTATGACCTGTCCCACAGTGTAAATATTGGACTCTTTTCCTAAAAATTTGAGGAGAAAAAATTCCTAATATGTTTTGTGTACTATTCAAGATTAGATTTTAGTTCTCAAACAGTTGTTTTATATGATCTTTAGTATGGTGTTAATAGAACATTTAAATTAGATCTTCATTTTATTGCATTATTTAGGAACGTGAGAGTGATCAGAACCAGAACATGGGAGGTGGTCGAGGGGGTGGATCTGGGATGATGGGTGGAGGAGGAGGAGGTCTAGGAGGTGGAATGGGAATGATGGGAAATATGGGAGGAAGTGGAGGCATGATGGGTAATATGGGGGGAGGTGGAGGAGGACCTGGTATTACCCCTCAACTCTTACAGCAGCTGGGTGTGGATGGACCAGTAACCAACACAGTGTTTGTATCCAATGTAAGTTTCAGTATTGATTTCGTTGGTGCAATTGTCAAGTATGGATTTTGGCATTAAAACATCAAAGTCTACAGTTGATGAAAATGTATGACTTCATTGGATTTTCCTATGAATGTTTCAGATTGATTACAAAGTTACCTGGAAGAAACTAAAGGATGTGTTTAAGTTGGCTGGAAATGTACAGAGAGTGGAAGTTATGCAGTCCAAGGATGGAAAGAGTAGAGGAATGGCCACTGTCAGCTTTGACACTCAGTTAGAGGCTCTCCAAGCTATCTGTATCCTTAAAGCACTGAAAAATCTAAATTTCATATCTTATTGATATTGAAAGTAATGAAATATGCACACTTCAGTACATTTAATGATATGGATGAGAAAAATCTTTTTGTGTTTACTTTTTAGTTCAGTTAAAATTTTAGGATGAAAAGACTTCAGATAGGTGTATCTTAAAAAACCTTAATTGATTATATAGCAATGTTCAACAATCAAACCCTGTATGATCGTCCAATGAGAGTGAAGATGGACAGTACAGCAGCCAAGAAACCAGACATACCACTACCATGTAAATGCAGACTCCATAGCAAAAAGAATTCTATTAAACAATAAATGAATTTGAGACTTTCATTCTGTTTGTTTCACATACTTTAAATGTTTGATAATTTTGTCAATTTGCAGCTGGACTGAAGTCTATTGGTATGGGACTTGGTTTAGGAGGTGCACCAATCCAAAATCCCCAAGGTAGTTGTGCAATGCACAAAGAAACAAAAAAAAAAAAAAAATCAAAACTTACTAAATTCATACAGCCAAAGAGAAAACGAAAAAATCAGTTACATTATAGTTCTTTGTACCTCGTAGACATATTTATATTATGGCTTTAGGAATGAGTATTATTTTATTTTTTGTCAAGACAAGTTGATTTTAATTTATTGTATTTAATTTCAGGATCTGGAATGGGGATGGGGAACCTCGGAGGAGGGGGAGGCGGTGGTGGAATGGGGTCAGGAATGTCCTCTGTTGGGGGCCTGGGCAACATGGATAGTGGGATGGGCATGGGATCTTCCTTGGGAGGGGGATCTATGGGCTCAATGGGAGGCAGTCTTTCTGGCCTCGGGCTGGGGGGTGGAAACATGGGAGGAGGAGGAGGATCCAATGTTGGTCTTGGTGGTTTAGGGAATTCCGGCCTGTCAGGAATGGGACTGTCTGGAGGACTGAATGACTTCAACTCAGGAATGGGCTCTGGAGGAGGACTAGGCAGCAACTTTGGCAACTCTCTCAGTGGATTGAGTGACAACCGTATGGGTCTGGGCAGCCTCAGCAACAGTAGTCTCAGTGGAAATAATTTCAGCAGCAACATGATGGACAACATGGGTGGTGGGCTAGGTCTGGGCAACAGCAGCAGCTCCAATTATGGAGGAGGAAGTGGGCTGTCATCCTCCTACTCTGACCGCGGAGGCAGCAGCAGGGGCAGGGACAGGGACAGTGACCGGTCAACCCGCCCTGACAACTGTACAGTGTGTGTCAGAAATGTAAGGATTGCATTTGATAATTCACAATCAAAACATTCAAATTTGCTACCCTGAGAAATAGTCCTCTGTGGTAATGGACCTGTAAATATTTATGTAAGACTTACATGTGTAATTGTTAACTGGTGTTCTTTGTTAATTAGCTTCCATATTCCTTGAAATGGCAAGATCTGAAAGAGAAATTTAAGGCCGTTGGTAAGTTCTGGCTCAACATGAAAGTACCATTCCTTTGTGTCATTTCCCAGAAGGAAATCGAAAAACATTCTTAACATATTTTGTTTAATTTTCTTACAGCTGATGTCAGATTTGCAGAAATCAAAATGGAGAATGGAAGATCTGCTGGTTGGGGCTTAGTCCGATTTGGAAATCCTGATGATGCCCAGAGAGCTATTTGTATCCTTATTTTTGAGAATTGTAAATTTGACTATAAATCAAATATTTTTAATTTACTGGTGTGTGTTAAAATTTCTAGTATAGAAAGATTGGTAGTTGATGATTGGCTTTCTTTGACGGATTGATAGCTCTGATGAACAGGAGCCGCATTGATGGGCGAGAAGTGGACGTCAAAATGTACCGTTGATCATAAATGGTATTTTTGTTGACTCTTGACCCAGTTGTACTGTATACAGTTGTGGTTTGGATCGAATTCTGTCCTAGTTTTTTGTCATTGATGGGCGTGTTGTAGTTTTTGTGAAGACCACTCACAGAAACATCTGAACAGCTGTAAATATAGAGTAGTTTGGATCTGTGTTGTCCCATTGTTTTATCTTCATCATGCCATTGGACCATATTCATCATGATTTTATACAATGAGAAATTGACCAGAGGTGTCTAGTTTTATGCTGCATCTCATTTGGGCAGACTTGTTCAAGCATCATTTGAAACATTTATTGTGTCGTATTTTTTTTAATATTGCCAATTCAGTGGACCATAATAAAGCCGTCGTACCATGAGAAGAGTTCATTTTATTCTACAAGTTTGCTTTGTATGTGTGTGTTTATTCTTTGTTGACTTTATATACAAATTACATGATTGTGTAGTATGCAGTATTTATAGTGTATGTTTGATCTGAGGCTAAATTCTGGATTTGTTTTGTTTACAGATTTCATTTGCAGAGTAATACTGTGAACTGTTAAACTTCAGCATCTCGGGTCAAACTTCACAATTGTCTTTGCATGACTTAAATATTGGCTTTGTAAGCTTGTCTCTCCTAAAATCTTGGGCCATGTTTAAGGGGATGTACAAATATTTCTAGTGGGTTTGTCATTTTGATGCAATTTTATTGGTTTTATATATATGAGGTAAAATTTCAGTAAAAAAAAAGACAATCTGGATTTTGGGATAATTATTGATAGCTTTGACTAAAGTAGGATAAACCCACCTTTAAAAAAAAAAGATTGATAAATTTGAATTGAAAAACTAATATAATTTTTATGTCAAATATAATGTGAGGGTTTTACAAATAATGAACAGCCTAGTTTTTCAGCTGCTTAGTTTGTAGAATGTATTCTCCAAAGAGCTGAGTTCTACCATTCAAGAGCTGTCATTTGAGAGCTTGATTTAGATTTGTAGTGCTACATGTATGAAACCCAGTCCGGATGATTTGAGTCAGAAGCCGTTGTAATGGGCCTGGTTCTCTTTGATTGTGAGGGTCCAGGTATACCAGTGTTTCCTCTGGGCACAACTGCTGACCAGTTTGAGGATCGGTGAATGGAGTTGGTTTGTGTCAGATTTTTGTACAGGTAAATGTATTGTTTTATTGGTTGGATACTATACTTTAATTTAATACTGGGCTGAGGGATTTTCCAGTTTATCAATCATTGTTTTATTAAGATGCATCCTTGTGTTGAAAGTACTCTGTACTCTTTGCCTATTTTTGAGAAAGTTCCCAATTTGTATTGTTGTCAGAAATTGAGGGTGACGAAAATTAAAAAGAAGGAATTTAAAGCTGTGGGTATTCAGGGCTAATTCTTTGTGTGTTAAAGTATTTTGTTTTTTGTTTATTCTTGATTTTTTCAGTAAAAAAAAATATTTTAACAGATGTCCAAGAAGTCAGAATTATTGCCTTTTTCCAGGGCAATGTAAAAGTTGTTCCATTGTTCAGCTTTGGGAGTTCAGACACATGAATTTGTTGTATTGTGTCTCAGTAATGGTGGTACATTTTCTTTCTGTGTGATTCTGTCGCTGGAATTGGCCTTTTCAATAAGTGCAATTTAAATCATTCATGGTTAAAAAGTCTAAACACCATTTATGTGAAGCTAAAATTAGAAAATCTTCAAAATTATTGTGAACTGTTCCTACCACTACCAGCCTTTCAGCATACTGTACTATATTTTAGATTCAACATGTGCAGCTACCAGGAGATGCTGAAGAGGACTGTTCATAACATGGGACAATGGAAAGTACCAGTACTATGACATAGGTAATTCTCTTCATTTATCCTGGGCTTCCTTTCATGTGTAGTAAGATGCATTCTGAAATGTATATTACTGTTGTTTTTTTCTAAGAAGAAAAAAATCCATACTTTTTAAAGAAAATTTGAACTTGTTCATCTCTTTACTTTCAACCAGGAAACTCAATGGTGATTTCTATTCAGGCTTTTCCTATTTTGGATTAAGGAAATGATAAATGTGTGAGATTATTTATGATCAGGCAATGGACATCATGATCAAAATCCTGGTTTGATTGTTTGTTTATTTAATATTTTTCCTTTTGCAGTATGGTAGCAGTTGAAAGATTTGAAGAAAACTTTTTTTCTGTATACAAGTCTTGATGGTTCTAGAATAAATAGGCAGCAGAAATAGAGCTAAAGCAACACTAAATAAGAAAGGTACATGATGAAGACATAAGCTCTCTCTCTTGAGCCCAACTCTGAAGATTTTATCATATTTAGTCTACTTAATCAATAAAGCACTTTAGAACAATGAATGGTCAAGAATGCAGTCTAAAAGACAAATCTTTTTTTTTTAACAGGCAGAAAAGGAACAACTCAAAGGATTGCGACAGGGACAGAGAGAGAGAGACAGCAATTGTTAATAGATCAGTTCTTAATGAAATAAATGTAATTTAAGACTAGATGATGTTGGTTTTGTTGATATGTAAGAATGCTGGAAGGGAAATAATTTTTATTTAGTAGATATGACAAGACAGAAATAGTGTACATTTCCAAGTTGACATCACAAACCATGGCTGATAACAATATGTATGATTATCTCCAACTGGCCTTGGTTGCCTGTGAAGAAAAAAAAATTGTAACCCATTACAAAGCATAACTCGTATGTCAATCCTAAAATGTAAAAACATCATGGCAATACATATACTGTATGTGATCAAGAAACCAGCTTTGCAGCCTCCAGGTAGTGGCTTAAGGGGAAGACAAGTTGAATGCAGAATTATAATTTATTGCAAAAAGATTATTTCTTCAAAGGTAAAACACAAAGATGCCAAGCCAGGAAGGATTAAATGAAGAAGATGGGTGGATAAGGCGTGTAGAATGCATGTACAAGGACAGTTGGGATACTATAACATTAAAATATCAACAAAACTGATAATTTTGTAAATCATTCAAAACAATGTATATTCAACATAACATCAATTTGTAACCTTTAAATACAGGTATCTTCAATACTTGGAATATGTTGATTCAAACTAGCGTATGCGTATTGAAACCTCCAAATTGTGTCATTTTTTAGAACTTCAATGCCTTTTCTTCTATACAGTGGGTCTGTGCTCCATATTTTTGTATAAATAAGGTCTGATGGAAAACAAACCGATTTCAATCAACTAAAACGTGGAGAGATGTCCCCATTATACATTAAAAATATCTTTTTGTATCCCAACATTTGAACATTTTGGAAAAATAATACAAGTCCGTAAATTTGTGGCCAAAGTCGTATGTAGCATTTAAACCAAGAACTCTGTTGTGACTGAAATAGCTTAGTGGTTAGAGAACCAAACATTAGGTAACCGTTGAGAACTAGGCTTTTTAGTTTGTGGGTTTGATACCATCAAAACTTAAGGCAATATTTTTTTTCTTGTCGTTTGTTAAAATATTCAAAGCTGAATATTAGTTAGACATTTTGCTTTTTCAAACTTGTATTATAACATTTATCAAATAGTTTTAATTAGAAAAAAAATAAAAATTGAAATAATTATTGTATTTTACGATTTGCGCTACCTTATTCCCCCCCCCCCCAATCTTCTTTTGATATGTAATAATATTAGCCTTGAATTCTAACATAAAATGATTTGGTATAGATGTGTTTTACTTTTACAAAGTTAAGAAATTAAACATTTAAAACAATGATTGGCAGAAACATCATGACTTGAATTAAGTAATTTATGTAAGTAAATAACAAATTATGGCAATATAGCACAAGGGTATGTAAAGTGCAGTCGGACCTGGAAATAACAGTATCCGACCATCAATGGTTAACTATCAAAATATTTTCTGATTCGAAATAGTGGAAAAAGAACTTTTATCTGTTCGCGCATGCTTTTAAAGGTTTTGGGTTGAATAAAAGCCGCAAGTTAAAAGTTAAGAAAATGCCAGATTGAGAGATAATTAACACAGAAGCAAAGTCTTTCTTCATAACATTGTTTATCTTGAAGGGATAAACTTGATTATATCAAAGAGTTTTGTGATCTAGTCTTGAATTTAGCCATTTGAGACATTGGGATGCTATTTATTGAGATCTTTGTAAATGGATCAATGGAATTACAGAACTTGACCAACAGCTTTTTGACACACTTGATAATTCTGTAGAATTTGAAGCTCTCTGATTTGAAAGGTGCATTGATTAAAAGACAGGTTTGAATTCCACCAATTAGCACAGTTTTATTGACTCTTGGAGGAAAACTCTATATCCAGTTTTCTCATCGAATTTAGTAACATTGGATGTATAAATTAAAGTGTTCCAGATCTATTTACCATTTACCTTTGGGCTTGGTTTTAATTTCCCACAAAGAATAGCTATATTTTCTAACAAATTTGAAGATGAGTACATGTATTATATATATTTCTTTATTGAATAGAAATAATTAACACATCAAATCAATAGTTTTAATATTACATTTTATATAGTGGAATTAGTTTAATAATTGCATCAATGTTGCAAGTGCAGATTTAACATGCATTGTAGGAATGCAGTTTAATAAATCATACTGAATTAATATAACTTGGATTGCAAGACACTCAAGAAAGATAATCTTGGTTAATCTGTATTTAGAAAATTTCACTCACTTTTCACACACTTACAAATTGCTTAAAACGCTATATTTCTCTTCAAACAAGGATCGCTATGAAAAAGTTAAATTGAAAGCAAAACACACTCTAAATCACTACATACATTACATGATACAGCCATTTCACATCTCAATTTCTAACTTGCTCATTTATTATAGGCACATTTTCAAGATTTAATAGTGAAACTTTGAATTGCTCCTATAATTGCATGAAAAGGGAAGTTCTATAATAAATAATTTTCATAACAAACATTAATAAGACAACACCTGGGCACTACAAGAACATAAAATGCTGACCAAAAACAAACGAACAACAGTCCAATTAAAAAATGAGAGAAATACCTACTATAATAACGTGCGTACATACATGTATATAATGGTATGATGGTAAACTCTACTGCATACATGTGTTATCATGAACACACAATACAAGAAATGACTGGGATACAAACGGATGTCTGAGAGGGATATAGTAGAAGAAGCATAAAAAACATCAATTTATGTCCACAAGAGAACCACTGTACTCTAAATCTAATTAAAACTTCACTCGGATATCCGCTTCTCTACAATACCCTTTATCAAGTAGTGAGGTATCGGCGGAGCAATTTACAAGTCTAATTTTTTTATCATCACAGTTCCAGAGAAGGATAAGGTACCAGTCCTCTGAAAACAGGATTGAAAGCATGGTTGTAGAACTTTACATATACCAGTTTATATACATGTAGCTCAAACAAGTCTTCAATCAAATAATAAATAAAATAAAAATTGATAAAATAGAGCTATCAAACTCTTATGAGTATCTCACTTCAAATATAATGGTGTGCTTTGATTTGTGAAAAGTGTGCATGAATTAAGCCCCTTAGGAAGTTTTATTGTATATAATCTACGGTAACTTAAAAATTCTTCTACCTGTTATTAGAAAATAATTGGTAGGCTGTTAACTTTGGCCAGGGCATTTATTTGCTTATACTGTACTACTTTTTTACATGAAAAATTTGTAACTAATTTGGTAACTAATTTGATGATATTTCAACTCTTTGATTGATAGTGTCATTACTGCATAAATAAAATAAATTATGCCAAGTGTGCAGGTTCATGTACATGTAAACATTAAGAATAATTTGCCTATACATCTGAGCATGTACATGAACTGCTGTTATAATCTGTATGTGTATTTTAAGCACTACAAGTACATGTACATTTAAACTATGGTACCAATAAATTATATAAATAATCAAATATCACAATCACACACAAAATAATAAAACAAGTACATGTATATAAATAAAAACAGGCATTAATTTTGGTCATAGGGTACAAGAACACTCATAAATATGAACAAACAAAATCGCAGAATATTTAATGGAACCTGATCCTTTGAAAAACAAGTTGGCTTGTAACAGTACAATATGTTTCATGGCTAACAAGAGGAACGTCAATCCTAATGGCTCCTATCTAGCACCTTGATTTATTCAGTTTCATAAAAAAATCTGTTTAAAGAAATTGTAATTTGCAGAAGAGTAACATGTACATAGATTTTTCTTAATCTACTAGCCTCTTTTCAAATACTAGTAATTATAAATTCTCAAATTAAGCTATCTAATAATCAAAATAAACAGAACAGTATACTTCACAATGATGATAGATTCATTTGTAAGCACATAAGGGATAATATATTTAAAACTATTTCTATAATTTGAATTCATTGTTAGCTTCTTTTGTGTAAGCATATAAAGGATAATGTTTGAAATTTGAATTCTGTCAGGCGAATAAATCCTCTTCATCGCTGTCTTCCTCGGACTCAGGTGAGCTTTCCCGTGTGAACTTGCTGATGCGACTCAGACTCTCTTGCAGCAGTCTCATGTGGCTGTCGCTGGGGGTCTCCAAAATGTCCAAGTCTTGTGAGGATCTCTTATCGTCCTTATCTGCAGGCCGCAGCTTCACACCTTGTTTGATCATACTCAGAATGCTGTCCATGGGGTTCACTGAGAAAGAAATAAATTACCAGTATATGTTAAATGTTAAATTATGTAAAACAAGTATTCTACAACCCCTGGTTTATAATTTCTATCACAATGTCTTATACGCTTATGATTTATATGGATAAAATTGTCTCACTCAATAGCTCAGTGGATAAAGCATCAAACTATTATCCTACAGAGCCCAGTTAAATACAATGACCATATCAAACTGATCAAAGTAAGATTTGAAGCTTACTTGGTTTTTTAAAATACAAAGCAATAAGCATGGAGGAGAGCTGTTATATTCATCATTTAGGTTTTGCATTTAAAATAAACTTGAGCACTTGATTCCTAAGACTGGACAGTAGTTGTATTCTGCTGAACATCACCACTCACCGGTCACTGGTTTTTGCTTCTGCTTACTCTCGCTGACTGGTTTGAGCTTACTTTTTCCTGCCAAAATGGAACCCAGATCTGGAGGGCCAGCTTCTTTCTCTTTTGGTTTCTCTTCCTTCTCCTTTTTCACAATCACAAGTTTTGGTGGAGGACCGCCCCCTGATGGAGGAGGTGGGGGAGGAGGGGGAGGAGGAGGAGGAGGTGGAGGTGGGACCATGGGAGGGGGAGGAACACAGACTGGGGGAACCGGTGATGGAGCAGAATCTACAGTGTCTTGTGTCAGGTTTCCTCCTCCTGCAGTGTAAATCGTTACTGGCATAGAATCCACTGCATCATGAGATTTTCTAGGTCGCGGTTGGGGTTTGCTTTTCTCAGAACTACTGCTGTGCTTACTAGGTGACTTCTTGGCAGTGTTTGTGATTCGGATAGTTTTCTCAGAGTTTGTCAATGGCCTGCTTGGTTTTTTGACAAAAGTTTTATCACAGACTGGCAGGGATGGGGGCGAGTCTTGGGGAGGGTTCTTTTTCTGACTAGGGGGTTGATATCTTGGAGGTTTTATTGTCTCAGGTGCAGGGAATTTCTGAAAAAAAAGAAGAAAATGTATTTTGAATTCATTATTATTGTTATTAATTCTCAAATATATATATAGATATTAAATACTTTAAATATTCCACATTGTTAATTAACTTCTAAATCAACAATTAATTATGGTACCACAGGACAATTTGGTATCAAACCAACATATATTGTGATTTGAGCAAAAATAAAAGCACATTACAATTCGAGGCAAACTAACATTTGGAAACTTGATTTTTAAATGAATTTCCTTACAATTTTAAAATCCTTGATGCGATTGATAGCCTTAACACGTTGGTTTAATATGAAATCCTTTTTCTTCTCTTCTTCCTCCTTTTTAACTTCTCTTTTCTGAAAAAAAGATATAGAATTACAAATTTTCCAGGTACCATCTTGCAGAGCATTGATTATTAAAATAAGAAAATACTGATTCCTTATCTATCAGTTACTGGGAACCACCAATAAAACCACAGTATGTATCATCACAAATTCAATTATAAGTAAATAAATTGGTTACCAATTGAACTGCATGATGTTGTTTGAATTGGACCTCTTCATCTTTTTTCTTTTGAACTTTTGATTTGAATTTCCTCTCCAGAGAAACCTATTTAAATGAAAGAATGCAATATGGCCCAAAGTATATTAATCAAGTACATGCATGTACAAAAACTTAAAAATGCAATAAAGTTACAATAGATTGTAAAACTATACAATTGTGATCTGCATATGATAAGTTTACAGCTTGAAGTGATAAAATGACCAAATACATGTATGATGAATTATCAAAATATAAAATCATGATATTCTAAACATGAATTGAAAAGTTGAAAAATTCCATCACAATCCTTGACAAAGGAAAAAAATGAAATGATAGACAAATGAATGAATGTGTGACTGTAAGGACTCATCTATGGTTTCCTTGTTCTGGACAATAGCCAAGCATTGACAAGATTTAACAACTTCTTTCATGCTACAGTTGCTTCATTGTTTACCTTGCCATTCCTAATCTTGGCCCTCTTGCGAGTGATGGTGGTAAGTTTAGTCCGTAGGGTTATGATTCGAGGGTCTGTGGAGGATTTACTGGCCGCCTCCTCGTCAGAACTCAGTTCTTCTACGTCCTCAACAGCGTCGTAAAATACAGGAATATCTTCATCAGCTGTCGGATAAAAAATGATTATACTGTATATTCATGCTGGCAAACACACATTGATTTGCATATACATGTACATTTAATCTGCATCAAATAGTGTAGATTTTCATAATGCAGTTTAAAAAGAAGCTAGTTTAAAGGTAATAAAAATGCGGAAGACTACTACGTAAAAATATATTACTGTACCTTTAATCTGGTTGGTGATAGCCTCCATCTGAGTTCGAATCAATCTCTCCTCCTCATCCAGAATCGCCATTTGCTGTTGCTGGACCTTGATTTGCCAGTTGAACACAATGCCCTCCAATCTCTCCAGCTCTGTGATGGCCCCTGGTTTATCCTCCACACAGGCAATCTGTCAAACAGCACAGCAATGATAATTTTGGATGATGATATAGAAATATACTGTTATAAACATAATCTTCATCATGTTGTGTTAAATGCTGCTTATACCATACAATAGGCATATACTTAGAGAATCTGATTTCGTCTAAAGCTGTTAATATGGACTTCTTGCCAACTTTATGCTAGCACAATTACAATACATATCAGAGTTTTTGTATTAAGATATTACTGGTATCTGAACATCAAATGCAACCTTTTCAATCCCACATAGATAAAGAGATCACTTTAAAAGGTACCTATCAGTATAGTATGCTTCCAACATCACCAAACACATAATGGTAGACTAATTACATCTTACCTCCTCTTTCACTTTATCTCGTTCTTGCACATATAACTTTTTCTCATTATTTAGCAACTGCAGACATTCTAAAGAATGATCTTCCTTTATCCTGAAACAAAAAAATCTCAAATGGAAGATACCGTACAAGTATTATCTATGAATGAACAGTATTTATTCTTATCTAAACTTTTATATAGTGTATCTTACCGAAAAAATCTCTCAGCACCAATCAATTCAAATGCAGTCTTCCCAAACTTTGTTTGATCTTCTCTCATTCTTTTTAACATACCTATGGTAATGGATTCACATACAGTATTTACTACCATACACACAAACATGGTTAAAATATATTTTTATAGAATTTATCAAAGCAATTAGATTTTAAAAATCATGAACAGTCATCTTTAAACATGAAAGAAACTATATACATTTGTACATGAATAAATGAATACTGTGCAATCATTAGAATTCGTGGTGGCTCAGTTTTCGTGGTATTCATGGGTAGCCCTTCCCCATGAATTTACATCCTTGATGAAAACATATTTTGACAAAGTCCGTTTTCTTACTGAAACTGAAAACCGAAGCATCCACGAAACTACTCCCCCATGAATAAGCAAAAATCACACATTCCACGAAAATTGGCCCCCACAAATTCAAACGATTCCACAGTATATGGTTTCTGTACATGAATTTGGTACCTTCATAAATCTTTGAAGTTCTTGTGTAATACTCAATATAATATTTCTGGATATTGTCAAGAGCTTCCTCGTAATGAGCTTGCCATTCTGTAAACATCTCCCCATACTCTCGCTTCACACGTGCTCCAATGTCAGGGTTTTCTAATTGTTCCTTCGCCTCCATTACACGACTGTAGGCCAGTTCCCTGACATCCAGAAATGGCTGTAACAGGTAATTATACAGAGAGGCCAAAGCAATGTTCAGTTTGAACACAGCTTTATCCTCCGACTTGTAGACATCTTTCATGTCAGTCATGTGACTGGCATTAGTGCGTAAAAATATCACATTCTTTAACTCCTCTTCTGCTTTGTTGATTTCATCATCATATCCTTGCCTACGGAGCTCACTGATGTTTTCAAAATATTCTTCAGCTGAATGTTCTTCATATTCAAACAAAGTTGACATAAGAAGTTTCTCCTTGCAAATTTCTAAAGCATAACATAAGTATTCCTCTATTTGATAACATACATGTGAATAGTCTGTATTGCACTCCTCATAACCAAGGTATGTCCATAATGACCTGGGTTCTTCTGGAAGAACTGGTAAATGAGGTCCTAAAGCAGGGTGGACATGACAGAGTAAGTTGTGAATTGCCTCTAACTCATGGAAGGAGAAAATTCCAGTTCTTGAGTTCAAGTTATCTTTATCGCTTGCTACGCGACAGTGAGGCCGGCAAGTGATGGCTATTTTCTTCTTATCATCGTTCCAACACACCAAGAAGTTGAACTTTGGGGGGTTGATGGTGTCTGCGAAGGGGCCCTCCTTGACCACCATCCACCCCTCCAGGCTGTCCACCTGGTCATCACAATCCATCACTGCCCTTGTCAGGGAATCTAAATCAAACAAAGAAAACCCTTGTATCAATTGATGTTAATGTTCATTACAATGCTTTTATTTAATCTGTATCAACTGCAATAATAATTAAATTCATTATACAAAAAATAAAAAAAATATTTTTAAGACTTCAAGTGTGCTAGATTGGTTGTTTTGGCATAGCTTCAAAAGAAAGGAGAATTAATAGCGAGCGCAGCTCGCCGGCGCGAAGTGCCGGCAAGCACTGCGAACTCTATCAACAACGCCTGGGCAAATAGAATATTCGAACTACTGCTACCTTTGACATGCTGAAAATTCTGTCGTCAGATTTGTACCCACAATTCTGTGTATATTGCAAATGGCTACCAATGTCATATGTTCTCGTGAGAACAGGTAAAAATGTATTTAAGAATGTCCTGCATTTAAATGATAAATAAAACATTCTGCTAATTAAGGTCTTCCGTTTCCAACGGGGAAGACCTTATAGTGATTGTTAGGTTTTTTCTTTCTTTCTTTTTCTTTTTTTTCCCCCCTTTTTTGTCGGCAGAATTTCTCAGAGATGGCTGGATAGATTTTCCTGAAATTTTCAAGGGTGATAGAAATGATAATATCTCTAGGCATTTTTTTCATTTTTTCAAAATTCATTTCCGGTCGTCCGTTTCCTGTCCCGCGACGAAAAGCTTGTGACATCGAGATCTCCGAAACGATTAAGACTTGAACATCCAAACTTTGAGGGATGATAGACATATAGTTGTAGATGTGTTTAAACTATTTTATTTTGTTCGTCATAACTTCCGGTCGTCACCGGAAGCACTTCAAAAAATATTTTTTTTACGTATTTAATTTATTTTACAGAGAATGAATATATTAGTAAAAATCCTTACATATGTCAACTGTGCGATGTTAAATAAACAACAAAATTCTACTTTCGGTGAGATATCTCAATTATCTCAGGTAGCTTTTTAAAAACACATTTTGTACCCGCGAGATCTCAGAAACTGTAATTGATCAAGACATGAAACTTTAATGGCTGATAGACATTTGACTGTAGATGTGTTTTAACGGTTTCATTTTGTGGACTGTCACTTCCGGTCCACACCGGAAGAGTTCAAACAAATCAAGCTGTTTGTTAGTTTAACTGTTTTCCTTTGATAGTTTTAGTTAGCTCAATAAACAGTAATGTACGATAGGCAAGTACACAAGAAATATTAAATTTAATTTTCACTGAGCACTTCCTTTGTCCGTTTCCTGTCCAGAGACAAAAAAACCTTATTTCGATGAGTTCTCAAAAACGGTAACGACTTGAACAACCAAACTTTGTGGGATGATAGACCTATGTATGTACATGTGTTTACACTATTTTGTTTTATCTGGCGTAACTTCCGGTCGTCACAGGAAGTACACCAAAATTTGATTTTTTAAAAATATTTTGGTTTTTAAGCATGGAAGTAACATTTTAGCAATAGAAATACAAAAGGTCATCTACACATGGTTAAATAAACAAAAAAAATCTACTTCCGGTGAGACATCTCAAATATCTCAGATAGCTTTCTTTTATAAAAATTTTGTACCCGTGAGATCTCAGAAACAGTAAGAGATCAAGATACAAAACTTATATGGATGATAGACATTTGATTGAACATGTGTTTAACGGGTTTCATTTGGACGTCCTTCACTTCCGGTTCTCACTCGAAGTGTTCAAGCAAAAGAAGTTTTTTAAAAGTTTAGATTTTTTAAAACAATTTACTCAGTGTGATGAACAGTAACGTACTGTAGGTAAATATACTAAAAATATCTTCTTTTAATGTCTTTAATCACTTACGTTTGTCCGTTTCCGGTCCTGAGACAAAAACCTTTTCTCAGACAGCGAGATCTCATATAAACTAACAAAAATTTGAACATCCAAACTTTGAGAAAAGACAGAACGATGAAGATATGTTTACTATGTTCTATCTGATCCGTCGTAACTTCCGGTCATCACAGAAAGTACTCAAAAATTGACTGTTTGTCTCTTTGTTTTGTTTTACATAGAAATAATTACTGGGAAATTCCTTAACAGTATATATTATATCTATTTTCTTTTTACAAGAGAAATGTATTTTTTTTTTTACAGATTAATACATGAGGAACGGAAGACCTTTCTGTTGCTATAGCAACAAGAGTCTAGTTCTAAATACTGATTTGCAACTAGTTGCTAAAAGGTATTTTCTTGGCAAATTGTTCGGAGCATTATTACTTTGACGGAAATTGTCGTGTGATGTCTGCTCAACTAACATGACATCATAATGTCTAGACTGAGCACTTGACCCATAGAGTAATGAATAAATAGATAGGTGGATCCAACTGTGCATGTTTCTAATGAATCTGAACGTGAACTTGTGATTGTACGTGTCATTGGCTTCGCCCTCCACACCGCAAACCATAAATGTTTTTACATGTATAATGCAGCGTAAAATATTTTATTTTTAATCATTTAGTGACTTCATCAGGTCCAGTACAATCTCCAGATTTAACTATATAGCTTGAATAGGCTAAATAGCTTTATTAAGCTATGCAGAGTAGCTTCATTTAGCTATTTTGTCATACATTTTTCTTAAATGTGTAATTTTTTCAGTATGTATAAAAAATTGCACTTTAGTGCAGTGATAGTTTTCAACTTTGAACTGTTCTGTAAACAATGCATCTAAAGATTACTCATGACTTTGTGTCTCCTTAAGGTCAGACGACACATTCCTCGAGAATCTTTTTTGTATCTCCTCGTGATAGAGAGTTCCAATAAAATCATTATTATTTATAATCATCTTTATAATGATTAAAATTTCATTTGTTTATATGTATATGCCTAGATGGCCGAGTGGTTAGAGCGGTGGCTGCTAACTGCTAGGAGGGTAGATTCCATAGGTCATGAGTTCAAGCCCCGACTGCGGTGAACCTCCAATTTTCCCTGTGCTGTATATATTTATATATATGCCAAATATTTTTGCATCAACAATTCAAAAGTATTTTCAAGAAGATTATATAGGAAATTGCATACTCTAGTATCTTGCAGAAATGCCTGGTAAGGTATCCTAATTTTTTGCAAGAAAGCTTGTCAAAGTAGTAGTAAATCAATTATTACATATTCCTAGAAAAAGTTATATAAAATTGAGGAACGTGTCGTCTGACCTTAAGAGACTTTGCGCTTAAAGTTTTGGGGCAATTGATTCATGACCACACAGTTACTTCTTGAATGAAATATAAAGGAGGTCAGTTATGGTAAAGAAGATAATTGATTGGTAATAATTCAGCACAATGAGAAGAAATCATACTTATCCACGCCTCAATGCACACAAAGTGGTGGACAGTTACCCAAACAATGGAAATATATTGTTTGCTTAAAAGTGTTCAAAAGCTGCAATGTTAAAACTATCTTTAATTAGGGTTAAGTTTTTAATGGTCAATGTTGCAAATATGAGAAGCAAGTTAATTGCGATTTTTTGTCTATTTCTTATAATAATTATTTTCTTCAAAAACTGAATATAAATAGCTTTATCAAGCTATTTTGAATAGCTTAATAAAGCTATATAGCTTTTTCAAGCTATATAGCTAAATCAAGAGATTGTACTGGACCTGTTCATATGAGTCTGAGGCAGTATAATTTAAGCAATGTTGTTCTTAAGGACCAAAAAGCTATCTATTAAAAATATATATTTAGTAGAAATATATATAGTCCAACTTAATTTATGTGTGCTGTCTAAGATCTAAACAATAAAAAAGAATGATTTCACAACAGCAATCAACATCATTTTTAAACATAATCTTAATGGGATACCGTTTGTATAGTTTGCAACGTCACGTAAATAGATTATTCCCGACGTTATAATATGACGTTTATAACGTCAACGTAAATTTCTGCTGAGCAACGAACACATTAACAGCTAATTAATGTAGCATGTCAAAACATCGCATTCAGACACTTGAGTATCGTTATGACCATCATACATAAGAGTCTTACAAAAATTTATGACACAATGACTGAACTTGACAAAACCTCAGAATATGATTTAACAACCAAAAACCAAATGTCAATCGACAGAATTGTTTCAATAAAATTTTCTTGAATTTCTCGAATAAACAATTATAGGAAGCTATAAAATTTGGAACTAAAGTGTGTCTGTTACCTTTGTTCGATGTTATTCAAAACAAAAGAAGACATTTTGTGCTAAAAATGGTTCATGACACGATCACCTGTGAATACATTTATTTTCGATTGTCGCAAATATAAACAACGAAAATTGCTTAAAGAAAAGTTTCTAAAACATAAGTTTTTGATGCTCACAATTTATAAGCTCCAGTTATTTCTTAATGAATGATATGTTATTATTTTTTATTTTGACTTTTTAATTTTACGACAAACAGATTATCATGGAAATGTTCAAAATAGTATATTTTATAATCATGATCATATTATTTAATTAAAATTAATTTCATGGATGTTTATATAGTCCTCGGAAAAAGACTATAATAATATTTTTTAATAGAAAAATATATTTTTTATCCTAAAACTTGTCCATGGAAAAATATCGTACGAAGAATTCCTTTTTATGTTTTGACATAATCCCTTCTACACGAAAAGCGTATATGTGATCATGATTTTTTTTTCCACGTTGGCCACGCATGCGTTGAAGGAAATATGGCTACCGAAAGAGATGTTGACGAACTCTTCGAGATAAAGACAGCATTATACACGGGAAACTACCAACACTGCATTAATGAATGTCACAAATTACGGGTAACACATTTCATTTATTTTTCTAATTTCACCGAAACACTTAACGTTCACTCAAAAGGGAGAAAATATGTGTTGACAGTTGACATTTGATGGGTAATATGCTTCTCATTTATTGTACAGTCTTGATTTTAAGGAAAAAAAACCCACATACCAAGATAGCATTTTGACACACCACTGAGTGATAATTATGTGAAGAGAATAGATAATGATTTTTAGTGTTCAAGTCTTTGGTTTTATTTGTTGATACCAGTAAGTACTAAGTACATAACTTCATAAGTTGAGCATGGTTTACAAACCAGATGGGAACAAGCTGTAATGCATTTCTGTGAAAGCTTTACCACAGAGGCTTGTGTACAAAAAAAATGTTTAAAAAGTGGGTACCTTGGAGAAAAAATTATCAGCTAATTTGTTATTTAAAATTGTTAAACTAGACATGTGTGCCAATATGTATTACTTTATAAATGATTCTTTTTTAAGATCTCACCTCAGGTTTAATTATTTTTTACACCTACATTAACAAATTTGTTGATTTCTCCCATAAAGTTAAAAATCAACAACTCCTTGGATTCTGCAGAAAGTGTATGGCATGTGAGATCTCTGTCATAGGAGTGGTTATTAGAAAATCCAAGGAGTTGATTTTGAATGTTTATATATGCAAGAAATAGATAAAGTTTGTAATGCAGACATAAAAAGAATTAAACCGGAGGTGAGATCTTGCAGAAGAATCATTTATGGAGGACTACGAATCGGGACATATGTCTAGTGTAAAAATTTAAATGAGAAATTGGCTGATGAAGCGAGGCGGTATCCAAAATGGCATCCTCCCTTGTTATTTTTCCTCAAAGGTACCGAATTTTTTTAACGATGCTTTCATGCCCCTGTGGCTTTACCATGTTGACACACAGGCCACCGTTTTGAGGTTCGACTCACATTTGGTGGTCTAATGCCTGTATGATACTCCTATTTTACCCATCAAATGGGAGTAAATTTTTTTTAAATTCTGAATTATGCTTTTTATTAGAAAAAAAGGTGCATCATGGCAAGTGCACATCAGAAAAAACCCCACTATTTTCAAAAATCCTTTTGTAAATTTTTGCGTTCAGGATTTTAAAATTTTAAAAAGGTAATCAGATGCATCAAAGAAACAATGTGTTTCTGTCTTTAAAAAAACTGATATTATTGTTATCATACTTTATTGAGGACCATGGCTATACTCATTTCAGTTGTCAAACCCAGAGCTGAAAACAGCTAAAGATGTCATTATGTACAGAGCTTATTTGGCTCAAAGAAAATATGGTGTTGTTCTGGATGAAATTAATTCTTCCCACCCACCTGAGCTGCAGGCAGTAAAGATGTTTGCTGATTATTTGTCCAATGAACACAAAAGGTGACTATTTCAGCTTTTAAATCTTTAATTCTGTTAGGTTTTTAAAATATTTTACATCAGTATAGAGATAAATGTGTGAAGAGAAACTGTAAAAGAAAAGTCGTGATTGGATATTCCAGTTTTGTAAAATTGTTTCATTTTCATTCCTAGAGCCTCCATTGTGAGGGATTTAGACCAAAAGATGAGTGGCAGTGTTGATGTTTCTAACAGCACATTCCTCGTCATGGCAGCATCAATTTACAACCATGAACAAGTAAGTGGAGCTCACTCCTTGTTGTAATTTGATATTGTTGTATTTGTGAATTCTCTCCTACATTCACTATGAGGGATTTTTCTTTCGTGTTATAGAATAGTGATGCTGCACTAAGAGCCCTACACCAGTCGGATGCTTTGGAATGGTAAGATGATAATTTCAACACAAAAACTTTTTGTCATCAAATGAATGGTAATATTTTGATTCAGACTTTAACATATATTTTTTAAATTGAGTCAAAAACAAATGATTTTCTTTACAGATTTAATCCAATGGATAATCCTGCCCATAGATTAAAAAACTTTCAATTGTTCATGTCATAATGCATTTCTTATGTGTCCTTGGATACATTCCAAAGAATAATACATCTCTGTTCTTTTCCAGCATTGCTTTATCTATCCAGATTTTGCTTAAACTGGACAGAGTTGATCTTGCAAGGTAATTAATGCAGCTGATTTTATATATACCTTTATATATACCTACATGTAACAAGTTAATGTTTATTATATTGTTTATGTTTCATTTCTCATCTGCAAATGTATGTGTGCCTAAGATAGTTTTTCTTAAAAGATGATTATTTACTCCAGGTTAATGTTTAAACTAAACATTTCTCTAAATTTCCAGTAGAGTAGTTTGTTAATAACTCCAAATGCAATTGCTTTATAATAATTCAATGGTTCATTTTTCAGAAAGGAACTGAAGAGAATGCAGGAGATAGATGAGGATAGCATTCTCACACAGCTGGCCCAGGCTTGGTTTAACTTGGCTGTGGTGAGTTCCCTTCAATCAGTGTTTGCTAATCATCACGGCAGTGTTGAAATGATAACATGGTCATACATTGACTGTAGTAGTCTTTGTCTAGTCACATTTACTGTCTAGTATTTCTTATGATGTGAGTGCCATATTTTGATACAATGCACAAAACAAATGTTATGATGCTGTTTTACTAAAAATGGATAATATATTTTATTTTGTGTTGTGCATTTTCTATGCCACTGGTTTGGTAAATAGAATAGAAATCATTTCTCATCACAAATCACGTTATTTTTAAGTATCATTTTAATGATTTGTTGAAAGGTTTTTAGAAATCCATGTTGTTTTATAGTGGCAACTACTGGTAGATATGACTTTGTAAGTACATTTAGAAGTGGTCTAAATCATTCTTCTTGACATACATTTGCATTAGTGACATTTTCTTTATGTTGTAGGGAGGAGAGAAGTATCAGGATGCCTATTACATTTTCCAAGAGATGGCCGATAAACACAACTCTACCCCTCTCCTGTTGAATGGCCAGGCAGCCTGTTACATGGCTCAGGGCAAATTTGATGATGCTGAATCTGTGCTACAGGAGGCCATAGATAAGGTAGGATTTGATTGACATGGAGATATTAGTTATAGTACATGAACTATGATTCTAACATCAAAGTTTATTGTAAAGCATTTGAAAAGTTATAATAGATGTGATTGTTAAAGATTATTGTATGTTATGAAATATATTTTATGCAAAACACTTTGAATTTGTATATGCTAGTACTCTAAAAATAGTTGCTAAAAATTGTTTTAGTGAAAATTTCTTTAACTTTATTTTGTAGGACTCCAATAACCCAGAGACTCTGGTGAACATGATAGTCCTAACACAACATATTGGGAAACCACCAGAGGTAAGTAATACTTATTTCACTTACATGCACATGTCTAAAGCAGTCTTATGATGTATCATCCATGTCTTACTAAGGTTGTAAAGAAATTTATCCCAGGTTGTATTTCATACACCCTTAGATCAAGGGAAATGCAACTCAGGGTAAATCTCATACACCCGTGATTAGACCTGGATAATTTTTGATTGATTTACATTGTCTGACCATGACTTCGGATCACACGTTCTGTAGTTCTCAACTGGAATTGACATAAATTCAAGAAACTATTAAGCTATTTTCAATTTATGTGTATGGTTTACACATGTAGTTGATGTTAGTAGAAAAACTATCATATTGTTAGGACAAAATATTTATCTCTGGCATCAGCAGAATAATCAGTAATTTACACAGGGCTAGCTAACTTAACCAAATTAGTCTATCTAGTTACAAAGGAAGTAAAGTATATTCCACTTGTGTAATCACATCTCACATTGAAATGAAAAAGTTTTATTGATGCAAGAGAATATGTTGATATTTCTGTGATCTAAGTTCTTCACAGAATAAGTCAAATTAAAAAGAAAAAACCTTTAAAGTCTGTTTAAATTAAAAAAAAAATTGTCATAGCATTCATTTTCATACAACATTCACTTGAATTTAGAATAAAATCTACGTAAACAATATTTTATAATTTGAACAAAAACAACAAGATTATTGTCATTTCGTTGAATGCCGATAATGATCTTGTCATTTCATTGAATGCTGAAACTGATGTTAACTTTATGTACAATAATCATTATATGTGTTTGAAAGTTTTACTAGAAACTTTGAGCACACTGTTTGATGTTTCCCTGGCTCTGTGTTGATATATATCTTCCTGCTTTTATGTTGATAGGTCAGTAATAGATATGTATCCCAGCTGAAGGACTCTCATCGAAATCATCCATTTGTCAGAGACTATTTACAAAAGGTAGGATAGAAAACAAATTCAGATTTGTCTCGAATCATGTTCTTGGTAATGTTTGATCCATCAGGGTTTTTGTCATTGCAACAAAAACCCAAAACTCAAAAATGTCTTGTAAAAGGAAGATTGTAAACAGTTTTTGTCAATACATGTGTAGATTAATGAAAATTTATCATCAATAGCCCTTCATTTAATTGTGAATTCTTTTGATCTATTTGCAGGAGAGTGACTTTGATAGGATATCTCGCAACTACTCCCCCTCAGTTACAGCCTAACAGACACACAGTCACACAGACAGTGAATCATCATTTTCATGTCTTTTTAGTATCTCTATGAATGTGGACATTGTGTACATTTGTACTGACTGTTATTTTATGTCTGGGAAGGATCAATATTGTATGAATATTTATTAAACTTTGAAAATTTTTTTCCTAATATGGACTTGAGTTTTCTGTCTGAAAGAATGATGTAAAATACAGCCTCTTAGGAAATTGACAAAAAATAAATTTCAGAATTTCCATTTCATTTTTCATGTACAATGTACTTCATGATTTATATAATTGTGTACCCTCATAAATCCTTTTTTTTCCCAAGATAAAACAATCACGTGAAAAGGGTACACTGCCTACCGGTACATTCAATCTCCATAGACTTTTTCCCCCACCCCACATTCACAAGCCTTTTAAATACATGAGCACAAATAGATTCATATTTTTCCTTTAATTTGTCAATGTATTTTGTGAAAATTATCTAAATGCAAGATAAGGAAAAGGTACCTCACAGCACTTGTGCATTTTGAAAACTTTGTTTATTTAAAGATGCATTTGTCCAGTTTGCCCTCCCCATTAAAAATTGATGTTCTTTACCAGGTGTTAACTCGCTTAGTGTTTTATATTTACATCTACCGAGTATGATTCCCTCTATTTCTTACGGAAACTTATAGTTAATTCATAGCTCTATATTTACATTCAGTGTATATTTCCCCCTATGTTTGCATTGGAAATCTGCGACGAATACACTTTACTAATTCATGCACCATGAGCACAAATATAAACGTCACCACGTGTTTTTAGTATATTTATTTTTGTAAGATTAAATGAAACGTTCAACCTTACATAACCCATTTGATATGTACTTTTGAAAAATAACCATTAAATTATATCTACTCCTTAATTAAAAAGATTTTTCTCTACAAAGTTTCTGGCACTATATTTTTAGCTGCGGAAGCGTACTAAATAACATGTTAATATGGCTATTCCATGTATGTTTCATATCCCAGACTGAAAGCGTATATAATGGCTTTACAGCGACGATACACATATATTTCATGCAAAAAAACATCTGTATTAATATAAATATAAGCATTGAATGCTTAAATAGAAACAGCCAGACTGAAATCTACACGCCCCGTTTATCGATTGGTCGAAATCTACAGCGACTGAAACTGACAGGACTGAAATATACACGCCCCGTTTATCGATTGGTCGAAACCTACAGCGACCTAAGAAAAATCACGGGCTGCACGAAATAATCATGAATCATGATGTCAGACTCAAATTCCCATAGGAGACGATTTGGCTGTTTCTTTTAGCTAACGTACTGATGTACATTAACAGTAATTTAGTGAATTTTACTTACTTTTTACAATCAATTTATTAATTTGTTAAAAAAAGATGTAAATATAAAAAATAAAATGCTTTCTTTGATGATTCATGCGGGTTATGAAGGTATGTCCAGCTATCGCGGGTTATGTATTTTTTTTCTGCAATGTCGCCACCTTCATATTCCGCATGAATCACCAAAGAAAGCATTTGATTGTTTAGATAATGTTACTCGCCAGTGTTGCACATGTCATGGGACATCCATTTCAGTAAGTGTGTTTGATGCGACTCTACAATTATGCCATTAACCTTGATTTATGAAATTACATTTGTATTTTCAAAAGATTTTTTTATGATAGCCAAGTTCTCATTAGAACTACTGGCGAGAGTAACAATATCACGTGATATGTAAATTATTCTTGTCTTATTTGCATAATTTCCTCATATACATATCCTCTTAACTGTACTAGGGCCTGCCAATTCCATTCAAAGAAAGGTCACAGTCCAATCGAAATTCATTGTTACTGGGTCTACAAAACGAACAAAATGCGTCAACCAAATTGAATGCAATGTAAACCGATCCAAGCTATGAACATAACCAAGAGTCATTTTTGTTCACTCTCATTAAGAATTATCAAAATCATGGTAGATTTACTATAATCGTTGTACAGAAACGGATAGCTGACATATCATCCTTTAGAGTTTAAAAAAGTTGAAATACTCGTATATGAAGATGAAAACTGCCACAACCTAGTAGTAGTATAATCATATTAATCGAGTCGCTATTGAATTGATTTCTTAATTAAACAGAGCTCTGCGCTTTATATAAAAGCGTAAACCGTTCCAACCTTAATATTACTTCCATTTTTACATGGTTCCCCCAAAAAAAGGGGGGGGGGGGCAACTCCATAATAATTCACTTTTTTATATGTAAATTTAATAAAAAATGTCTGCTGCGACAAATCCCCCCCCCCCCCCGATGCTACGTGCCTGTATAAACAATTAAATGCCTTATTTGGTGTTTCATGCGGGTATGAAGGTAGCATGATATTAGGTGATTGGTAATATCATTTTCTACCTTATATGTAAAAAATACTAAATTCTACCGTCTGGTTTTTAGTGGGGGGCATCTCAAAATATGAAACTGCACCAAATTTTGCTATCTATTTGGAGTATTAGATTGGTACCATAGATTCATTAAAAAATTAAGAAAAATAACCCTGAAGATAGCATTATTTTTGGCATAAAATTTCAAAGGCGTACTATTTTTACTTTTTCTTTAATGTTATAATTTCTTATAACGTACTCCTTCAAACCTTCATTTTATAATAACATCATAAAATCGCAGTGGCAACGTTCACCTACCGAACCACGGAAAAATCGTTTAAAAAATAAAAATTTCCTTAAAAATCTAAACATTTTTAGGTGTATTTTGTTTATTGTTTTCAATTTAATAAATGGTATCGAAAAAAATTCATAAAAGGTATAAATACACGGTATTTTACTAAAATGCACAAAAACATGCGCATTGAAAACTAAAGTCGGTCTCCTTAATAAACACATATCAAACTTTTTGAGAGTTATCTTTCTTTCTTTGATGATGATATCAGTCATATCACTGTCTTTATGACGCTTGACAAGTAGAGAGCACCGCGAAATTCGAAGATCCACCTGGTAATAATTTGATTGATAGAAGTTATGAAACTTTGCACAACGGGTAAAAATAATCAATGTAAATGTTTTTGATGCAAAAATATCATACATTTAGTATTTTAATTTGAAATCAGAGTATTTACGATTTTTCTAAAATATTTTATTCTGGTTTGAATAATTCAAGTTCAGAGGCAAAACACAAATGGGATCTTAACACCCGTTCTCAATATAAGGGTTCAAACAATGTCGCGCTATTTATATTTAGAGTAAACGTCTTCAATGGTGTCATTTTAACACGTAAAAACAGAATAGGGTGATGCCATTTTACAATAATTCATAATGAAATAAAATTGGAATGATTATTTGAGAGTTCCTGCATATAGTTACACTATCGTTTTGAAGTGTACGTTACCGTCGCTTGGGGATATTTCATGCCGCATCGTATGTGATTTCCATGTTAAAATTTTCTGATAAAACAAAACACAAGATCTTTAAGATATAAAGCAAATATACATCTGTCAATGTCTTTGTTATTATAAGTATTTTTTTCGCCTGCTATGTCATGTCGCATAATCTAATTTCCGCTAACGTTACGAGTCTGCGCATTGATTGTGGACCCTACAAATCATTTCTCATATTGATGACTATGCAGTAAATCGTAAATATTCAATGTTTATATTCTTTTTATCATATTTATAAAATAAACTGCACTTGATCCAAATGATTAATTAAAATTTCTTACGAGAAAAAAATATATTCTGAGCAGTAGAGATAAGAAGGAAATGCACGTTACCCTATATTATTCTGTCATCTCTTTAGTACTAATAGAAAAGTTTTAAATACCGTTGAATTATCAACCCTTTGCTTTCATAAAAAACCTGGAAAATGTTTTCCAACCCAAATAAAAATGTGTTATAAAAGTAAAAAAAATCTTAAATTGAAATGTACGTTACTGAAATGTACGTTATAAACGAATCCGGAAACTTGATAACTACCGTTTCGTTTTTAAATTTTACATATCGGAATGTTTACACGAGGGATATTTTTGAAGATTGAAGGTCACACATAGCGTCATCAGCAAGACAGGGGACATTTTAATCTATATGCAAGGTTTGTATTTAAGTTTTGATGTTATTTTGACGTTATTTTGTTTACCGATAATTTACTTACTTGAGTATAGTGTGTGTTAAGCATTTTCTTTGATATGCAAAATTAAAAATATACCCGATAAATATGTGTATAACCATGTCTTCGTAATATGGGTTGGCTTTAATACATGAAATGTACACTACATTTGATAACGTACATTTTGCTTGATTGCAGCTGAAAATTTTCATTTTTTTTAAAAATGAATTTATAAAAAAAAATGTAACCAAATGTGAATATTGAATTCTGTGAACAACCATAAACGTGTAACACTATAAAAAAATGTATCTTTAAGTGTGTAAACTTGGATTGACTATTACAAGCAAGTTATTTTTTTAATTTATTTTTTTTAATTGTGTCATATTTTTTGAATTAAGTCTTCCTAACAAATAATTCTTTTTACCAATATTTATTTATGATATTCGAAAATACGTAAACTTATAAAAAAAATAATTTATTAGAATTGGATATGATTGGTTAAATGAAACCAAATCAAATCAAACGATATGGTAACGTACATTTCAAATATTGAAAGTAATATACATTGATTAAAATCTTGTGTGTTTTAAAATTGCACATCTTAAAAAATGGTTATTCAATGATTATATTAATTCTTGAATGGAAAACAATATCTAATATGAACTCGATGTTATTTTTTTATATAGAGTTTAATGATATTAAAATATGTTTACAGATTATGGCGAAAAGTCGAGCCGAAATACAGAAAGCTTACAGAGAACGAAAAAAAGCAGAAAGAGGGAGAATCTTATTTAATAAAAGAACGACAAAGGAGAATGCAGTATTATAAACCTAGCAGAGAATTGACTCGAACCGAAAGAATAAAAAGAACAAAGAAACTGCGCAAGTGGCGTCAAAAGAAAAAAGAAGAGAAGATACAACAAGATAAGGGACATGACTATGAAGATGAAAGCGAGATATTAAATGCTTCAACAAGTGGCAATGAAAGTAACACTCTTATTCTAAACGTACCCATGAACTTTAATAGAAGAAAAAATGCATCTAGGGTCCGTGTTAGCAGGGCACTTTCAAAAGCTCACAGACAGATGAATACACTGAGTAGAAAATGTCAAACTAACTGAGAGAACAAAAACCCTTCAAAAACGTTTAGAAAGATTGAGAAAGAAAGTACTCACAAATTCACCAAGAAGTATAGCCAATCAGCTAATAAAGGAGATATGACTCTCAAAAGAACAATCAAATAAAGTAAGAAAACATTTAATACTTGGAAATGCTGTCATCGATGAGGTTCGTGCTCCTCATCAGGAAATAAAAAGAAATCGAAAAGGCAAAGTTCAGACATTGGGAAACATTGTGTCGGGAAAAATTGTAAAAAAAAAAATACAGAGCAAAGAAATGGCTAAGTGGAGTAAGTGGTATCGGGCGAAGAAGTCTAACGTGCCTTAAAGCTGACATGAATTCATGAATACGCATTATTTCCCTTTTATCTCCGACTACCGCCATTTTAGTTGCCGATTTCTATTGTTCTGCTCATCGCTACACACCCCCTATATAAGGCCGAGAGCACTATTCATGCTTCACCGCATTCAGGTATTTCATATACCCGAACATATTACCTTGGACGAAAAGAAGTGTAGAAACGCGTTTTGAACAAAAGTAATATGACAACCACTGCACTGGCAAGGAATATCCAATGAACGACGAAACAAAACAGACAAAAATCTAGTCATAGATACTTAAAAAATCCTCAATAATTGTAGACCGTTTTCCTGTGTATGTTATAACATCGCACATGCGCAAACCACACACTGTGGTAGATCGAGCAATGTCAATGATCGCATGAATTTTAGAAACGGAGCGCTTTTGTAGAAACCGATGGAAACGATGTTACGTTGTTACTTTCTTGGATTTACTATCATTTAGCTACTGTGTTGGATGTAGTGCCACCGGGGTTTCAAAAGATGCAGACGTTATGCACTCTGTATGAACGACACACGTGTTCGATGTGCATGCGAAGTAAGGCAGCACTGTCTGTGCCAAATAATACGGATACCTTGGAAATTCTTTCAAAGAATAAATATATTTTGTATTTTATTGATTGTTGTTTCCTTTCTTCTTTATTACAAACATTTTACTGCAATGTTTAGTTCATGCATTTAGAAGTCCGTGCAATCTGAATGCCTCGATCGGAAAGCAACCGACCGTAACTTTCTCAACCGGTATATATACCCCAGTGGCAGTAGAGGACCGATCGAAACTAATATGGCGACCAAATGCTTTTATGAATTCATGTCAGCTTTAATGGAAAGAAATTCGAGGCTAAAAAGGTTTACACGAGGAAGCGAACACGAATGGTATATGAAAAAGAGGTGCACGACTTCTTAGAACGCGATGACAATAGCAGATGTATGCCAGGGAAAGCAGATGTAAAAATGTCAGAGAATATCTAAAGGCAGATGAGGGAATAATACAAGGCAAGAATACTGACGGACTACATGTATATGGCAAACTTGCACATGAAGTTTATTGCAGAATGCCCCACAATCAAATTGTCAAGAGCCACATTCTGTCGCATGCGCCCAATTCATATCCTTACAACTAGTTTTATCAGTAGAAGTACGTGTTTGTGCACAAAACACCAAACATGGCTCTATTGGTTAAAGATTTACGGAAACAAGACAAAGAGGTACCGGCAAACCCAGAAACATTTGCAATGGAAGGAATAGCTGAAGAAATACTACAAAACAAGTTGTCCGATCATGTATTTTCGCAGTGGAAGAAAATACAAATAATTGAAAAAGAGAAACAAAAATTGTTACCCGTATCATAGAAAGTGAAAAAGAGAAAGAGGAATTCATCGAATACTTTATAAATCAAGCAGAGGAATTCAGGGGTCATGTTGAAAGAGTCCGTAAGCAGTATGAAGAAATCAAGAAGCTGAAAGAGAACTTGCCACCTAATCATTTATTAGTGCAGATGGACTTTGCTGAAAATTATTCCTGCAAAAGTGTGGAGGAAATACAATCTGCTTATTGGAATCAAACTGGTGTGACACTTCATCCTGCTGTAGCATATTTCAATGACGACAAAGGGGATACGCAGCATAAAAGTTATGTTGTTGTATCTGATGAGATGTCTCATTCCTCAAGTACTGTGCATACTATCCTAGAGAAACTGATTCCAGAAATGAAGACTTTGACATCAAGTATAGAATTCATCCATTATTGGTCAGATGGACCGACAAGTCAATACAGGAATCGACAAATCTTTTTTACCATAGCCAATCATATGGAAATGTTTGGAATGAGAGCCAGGTGGATCTATTTTGAGGTAGGCCATGGGAAAGGTCCCTGTGATGGACTGGGTAGAACAACAAAAAGGATGGCAGATGAAGCAGTGAGATGTCAAAAGACAGTGATTCAGGATGCTAATGATTTCTATAAATGGGCTTGCACCTCCAACATGAAAGGAGTACTGTTTCTTTTTGTTTCAAGTGAAGAATGCAACCGAATGGAAGAATTGTTAAAATCCAGAGAAGTAAAGCCAGTAAAGGGTACATTTAAGTTGCATGTCGTTGCTGATGCTGGAAAATCAGCTGTGTTTATAAGAGACACGAGCTGCTATTGCAATGTCTGTTTAGAAGGCAATGTGAGGGATGGAGAAAAGAGATCCTACAGAAAAGCACAGTTCAGGATGTAAATGAAAGTAATTCTAACCATACGACAGCACTGAAAGGAAAATATGTAGCAGCTAGATACTTGGAGAAGTATATTGGAAAGGTCACCGATGAAGATGACAATGAATTTGAAATTTCATTTATGGAAACAAAAAAAAAGAGAAAAATTTCAGTGGCCAAAGAAGAAAGACATTCTTTGGATCCCCTACAAGGATGTCTTGTTCGTTGTTGCTGAACCTATGCCAATAGGGAGAAGCGGGAGAATATTTGAACTGCAACAGCAAGACAAAGAGAAGTTTGGTGTCTTTCTGAGTTAAATTTAAAAATTGTGACGTGACATTGGCTTAAGTTTACGAATACTTAGTATTAACCTTTTTTTGTTATTATTCCTATTAAACACCGTAGAAATTTCAAATCTAATTGTTGATTTATTGATATTTTTTTATTCATAACTACTATTTTGAAATGTACGTTACCAAATTCAATCAAATTGTATCTTAAATGTCTGCTATGACTTGCAAAGCAATTGTGATACTTCAAAACATTGCAAATTAGAAAAAATGGACATGAAAAAGCTGAAATTTATTGATTTATTCCAACTACGATAGATTATGAAATGTTCGTTACAATTATATAACATATTGAAATGTCCATAAACATATGAAACGTATATAATTGTCAAAAAAATTTAAATGATACATATACATATTTAGTTGCAATATCCATTCAAAACAAAATAATTCAAACTTGATCACGAAACAAAATGGCGATAAGAAAAATAAGAAGCCTTTTAAACATTTTTTTTGATTTACTTAGATCACAAAATACACATTGTTTTATAAATAAAAAAACTAGATGGTAGTTTTCATATGTACAACGAATTTTTTGTTGATTTAGTTGGATGTATGCATTGTCAACCCAACAAGAGTCTTAAATTGTACCTGAATTATATAATTGTCTTACCTGTAGAATTCTTTTGATGATTACAGTAGTAGTAACGTACATTTTCTTCTACGTTATTTTGAAAAAAATACACTCTTTTCAATTTATTCCCGAGAATTCAAATATCAATATTTGATAAAAAGAAAACATGACACAAAATCTTCAAATACTTTATTTTAGTTAAATCTTATAAAAAATGTATAATCTTTCAGTGATTTTTTTTTTCAAAATGAAAGAAGCCATTGTGCCTTAATATTGAGAACGGGTGTTAAGTAAAATTCAGTAATTTGATGCAAAGTCGGTCAAGTCAATTTAGCCTGTGTTAAACTCGTTTTACATGGAAAATTTAAATATGGACTGAATTCTTAAAAAAAAATAATAAAATTTACACAAGGAAAAAGAAGTAAAGAGACTGATTAATTTAATGGTGGAAAGTGAATTAGTTGAAATGCATACTATTTTGTATTGATTGAAAACAAATGAGGGTTAGAGGAAATATTTCACATGCAACCTAAATTCTAAATTTTCAGGGTTATGAAAAACGTTATCATAAGAAAATTTATATTTTTGCTGTTGGCATGCATCACTGGGGGCCTCGAGAAATCCCAATAGACGTAGTTCATTACTGTAAATGGGAGCCTAACAACCCAAAGGACGAATGCGCTAGCTGTGGCCATTTACGCAGATTCCGAGAGTGAGTGGCCTACTTTAGACGGGAAGACAGCATCGTCCTTCACACGCTATTAAAAAAAAAACCTCATGGAAGGTCCACGTTATGTGAAAGCCAAACACCCGGTGTCTAAATTTTCTATCCCAAAAGGGCCAATGCAGAGCATTTCAATAGGATTTTTAAAATATTGCGATGCAAAAGTTGAAATCATAAGAACAATGACAATAAGGTTTGAAACAAGAATTTACTAAGCAGTCCACCCAAATATATATTGAAATCATTGTTTTCACCATATTCTTCAAAAAAAAAAATTCGAATAAATTGAAATTGTAAAACTAAATCAGTCTGCTTTTTTTTACAGAATAAATTTCATTGAGTTTTACTTAAATATGCCAAAATCTTACATAGACGCAGCAATAAGTGCTGCTGTTGCAGATGTTAAATTCAACAAACTGTGAATAACTCTGGAAAGCTGCAGAAAAATATAAAGTGCCCGAATCTTCTCTGAGTGACAGAATTACCGGGAAAATCCCCGAGGGTGCTAGTTGGGGTAGGAAACCCATGTTTACCGAAAACGAAGAATCAGAAATGGTAGACGTATTAAGAGGGCTAATTTGGGGATTGGATTCTTTCTTTTCGCTTTGCGGGGGCTGTAGCAAAAGCTAAAGGCGTGGGACTAAAAAGTGGGAGACCATCAGACATGTGGTGGGGGAGAATGAAAAATAGGCATCCAGAGTTTTCTCTTCGGTCTCCTGAGGCTACCAGTACGGTGCGACACAATGCCATGTCTAGAGATCGCCTTGATCGTTATTTTAAAGCACTTGGAGAAATTGTTTTATCGCCAAACTTCCATGACCAGCCATCCAAAATATGGAACATGGATGAGACAAGAATAAATTTGACTGAATACAGATATATTCTCACAACAATGTTTAGTTTCTTGAACTTGCAAAAGAAAACGACATCATTGTTGTTCAACTCCCAAGCCACACCGGTCAGTGGACACAACCACTCGATCGGTGTTTAAGTCCTTAAAATGTCACTGGAACACTACAGTAGACAACTTTATCAGAGAAACAGGAATTTCTGTCGGCAACAAACAATTTCTCAAACTTTTCAGCGTTGCTTGGCAAAAATCATTCATGCCTTCGACAATAAAAAATGGTTTTGCAGCTACAGGCGTATATTCTTTCAACTCCAATGTTATTCCATATGAAGCTCTTGGTCCAAACCTTAGCATTGAATCGAACCAAAATGCGATGGACATCTTAAGTTCAATGGCTCCAGGGTTAATCGCAGCTCCTGGGCCAAATGCCGTTCCGGGCTCAAATGATGCTGTAAGGTCAAATGCCTCTCCATGGTCGAATGCTGCTGTAAGGTCAAATGCCGCTCCAGAGTCAAATGCTGCTGCAGTTGTCCAGCCTCTAAATTACTACGTTCAATATCCAGAAGCATCCACTGCCTCTGTTGTTACAGGCTTTTGTTAGCCTTACCAGATGGTTCAGCAAGAACCAAATGGGATGTCATCACACAATTCGGAGCTAAGCATTTAAAACCTTATGGAGAAAATAGGATAGACACAAGGTCATCAATGGTCTGTTGTACAGAGAGTTCCAGGATTCAGGAACAAACAAGGTCATACTACAATTAGTTGTACCAAAACAGAAGAAATCAGATGTCATTCATTACTTTCATGATGTTTCCATGGGAGCCCATCTTGGAGCTGAAGAGATCATATCACGCATATTAAATCTATTGGCCATCCATGTCAAGAAAAATTAGAGGTACTGTGAGCAAGCTCACAAATGATACCCCCCGCTAATAAAATATAATAACTCGTAAGTAATAGTAACAGTATTTCTCTATTAAAAATAAGTAAGTCTTAGAGTGACCGTGAACTTGCACAAATGACCAAAGCTCAAGGTCATGACATATTTACAGGTCACAAGCAATCTTTGTGTCAAATTTTAGCTTCTAATCATTTTCCTTTACAAGGTATGGCCTAGACAGGAATTATGCATTTCTTTAAACAATGACCTTGAACTTTTACAAATGACCTTGGGACAACATCATGACACATCCTCAGGCTATAAGCAATCTTTATGTGAAGTAAGAACTTCCAATGTTTTTCCATAAGAAAGGTATAAAGCAGACACAAATTACGAACTTTTTCTTGCAAGGACATTGAACTTGCCCATATGACTGTGGGTCTAAATCATGACACACCCGCAGGTCATAAGCAATCTTTGTGTAAAGTATGAAATTCCAATATTTCTCCATAAGAAAGATATGGACTAGACACGAATTTTACACTTTTCCTTCCAGTGACCCTGAACTTGCCTAAATGACCTTAGGGAAAAATCACGACACAACCTCAGGTCATAAGCAATCTTTGTGTGAAGTAAGAACTTCCAATGTTCCTTCATAAGAAAGATATGGACCGGACACGATTGCACAGACGGACAAGGTGATTCCTATATACCCCCCCCCCCCCCCCAAACTTTGTTTGCGGGGTGTATAATTACGAGAGACTGTAAAAGATGTGATTTTTGGGATGTACGTAAATCTTGTCCAAGACAAAACAGAGCAAAACAGGATAATATTTGGTTGGAGAACCAACGGAAAGGATAACTCTAGAATCTAGATATCTTGGGACCTCTTATTATAGTCTACAAAAGGAAAAACACAATTTTGGCTAAGATTGATTGTTTTACTATATATACCTAAGCAGTAGCTATCACAGATCAAGAACCTGAAACCAGTATAACTAACTTTGTATATGAAATACTAGTAGTCTGCAGATTTGCTGAAATGTGACATCTGAATGACGTATCCCTGGTGACATAATAATCCAGCTGGAAAAGGTTTATTTTTTTCTGGTAGCACGCACACGATAAAACTGAGAATACTTACCGAGTATTACCGTTGGTAATACGGATAGAAAACCTGATTACCATTTCTGATTGAGGCCATATCATTTTTATCCTGACTCAGCTATTCCATAAACGCACAACGGTAAGTATTATTTAAATTATTTCTTTATTTTCTAAGCATAAATTGGACTCTTTGACACTAATCATTAACACCCAGTGAAATTAAAAGACGGTTCACATTGTCCATAAATAATCTTGTAATTAACGAGAAAATTATCCTGCAGTAGTGAAAAAAGATCTGATAACTACGAGAAAATAATGAGGCGTTTTTGGAAAGATTTTTTTTAATTGTTTGATGGCAAATGTAGGTGACAACGTTTTATATAATTATGTAAAAATCGATTTACATATAATTAAAACACGAACGAGTAAAGATATTGTAACTACTTTTAATTATGAAAAGATAACAAGCAAGAATAAGTCATTTCGAGACTAATTACTGTCTCGATTCATTTTCGTAATTTCGAGATAAATGCTTTACCTGTATAATCGAGATCTTTATTACTGATTACAAAATTATCCTAAATACGAAAAACTTTTCTTATATCGAGATTTTTTTTATTATTACGGTACAGATTCTTCGTATGCTCACGTAATAAGGAATTCATTATGTAGTTTTAACGAAATCTTTTCTCCTAAATACGATATGATTTCTCGTTATTTCGAGATACTTTTTGTAATGATTAGATGATGTTTTTTAGCAGTTTTACGAGAAAAGATATTATAATTGGGAAAAGATAGATCTGCACAAGCACAAAATCTGAAATAGTTTGTAGTAATGCTTTGTAGGTAAGTGCTAATACTAGTGGAATGTTGGAGGGCATTTTCAATTAAAGCAAGCCCAAACCAAGGCTGCTGAGTTCTAAACTGAAGTTTTGCTGCAGATGGAGAATAAAGAATTTGGAAAAATTGTAGGTCAGGAAAATATGAACCACTTAAACCAAGACCCAATCTTGTAATCATAAACCAGAAAGGTCCTTTTGCAATAGCAGAAAAAAGGAAGTCATGAAACATACGCGAATTTCTTAAACTCGCTGCCCTGGGCGGAGACAAATTATAAAAAAAAACAGATGCTTTATTAAAAAACGTGTGCAATCCTTCCTACTCAAGGGGCGAAATACTATACAATCCGTCAGCGTGACCACTAGAAGTAAAAAAAAAAATACCCTAGCATCAATTCAGAAACCAAGAAATACTAAAGGGATTGGGTGGAATAAATCCGACGGAGGCAATCCATAGGCATGCTTTTGTTAGCCTTGCCAGATGGTTTAGCAAGAACCAAATTGGATGTCGTATCACAATTCGGAGGCATTTAAAATATTGTGGAGACAAACAAGGTCATACTACAATTAGTTGTACCAAAAAAGAAGAAATCAGATGTCATTCATGACTTTCGTGGAGCTGAAAAGACCATATCGCGCATATTCATTTATTGGCCATCCATGTCAAGAGAAATTACAAGATATTTTAAAAGATGTGATTTTTGTGCTGCACGTAAATCCTGTCCCAGACAAAACAGAGCACCCCTAGGACATGTACAATATTTGGTTGGAGAACCAATGGAAAGAATAGCTCTGTATCTAGATATCTTCGGGCCTCGTTAAGAGTCTACAGAAGGAAATAAATACATTTTGGTTATGATTGATTGTTTTACTAAATGAACCTAAGCAGTTGCTATCCCAGATCAAGAAGCTGAAACCATTGTAACCACCCTTGTCTATGAAATACTAGTAGTCTGCAGATTTGCAGAAATGAAACATCTCTATGACGCATCCTTGAAGACGTCATAATCCAGCTGGAAAAAGTTTATTCTTTCCGGTAGTACAAATATGACAGAACTGAGAATACTTACTGGCCCACCGTCATCAACTGTCAAAATATCCAGCAGACCATATCCCAGAATGAAATGGAGTCTGGTTTAGCACAAATTCAGCTAGTAAGATGATTTGACTGGGGTTCGTGTGCGGCCACCCATGGCACAGTGCTGGTCCTGAAGTGGTTGTCAAGGACCAGTCATGCATCCTAGAAAAAGGATCAGTGGGTCAGAGAACGGAACAACATTAAGAATCAAGAACGATCTTTTGCCCAAACCCCTGAGGTCTTATTTTATCCTGACTATGAGGAGACACCACAACTCCCTCCCAGTACACTCCCGAGGAGCCAAAAATTGCCGAACTTGAGGTGGAACATAACAATCTAATTTCAAGGAAAGTACGCTGAAGCATGGAACACACTGTCAGCTTTTTGTGCTGATTCTACTAGCAGCAGTGTTCGGTGATGCCAAAGTTATGGCCAGCTTCGCACGAAAAAGGCAGTTTAGAACAAAGCAGAGGAGCCTATGACAAAGTTTCTTCAAAAACCATCCGGGAGAGATTTACAATATTTATTGAATTAGATGAGAAATACATTGAGGCCACTGAAGAACACCAACATAATCAGATATTAAGTCCATTTATCAAGTGGAAGAGAGATTCTGAGCCTATAAGAGTTAGAATGCCATCACCAGCACTACAGAGTCTGCTCATCTGCCTTTAATATCAGATATTGCTGCAGCACCATTGACCCCGGAAACTACATCCCGATACCTACCAACAGACTTTCATGAAACCAAAAATATCCAAGAAACCTTGAATTTATTTAAGAAAGGGAAGCCTTCCGTTATTCCCACCTGCCAGAAGAGACTGAGGCACAGACCAAATGAGATTACCTTTCGTTATAAAAACCTCACAATTCCGTGGCCTGGCCTGGATTGGCAGGAGATGCCCCCTGTCAGAAAGCTTTTCTCCTGGCAGTGACAATTCAGCAAAGAATGGACGCATCCAAAAGTTCGACACTCGAACGAATAGAGCTGCTTGACAGTTTGAGTTTTTAGCACTCCCCGCTATTGCTGAGAAAATGGGGGAGAAGGAATTCCAGGGAGTCAGAAAACCAAGGTTTACATCTACAAACAATTAAAGACCACTGTTTATAAAAACCAAGGAGAAGACGCCGGACACTGACAAAGACTGCTGAGAAGAAAATTGTTTTGAGTTGAAGGTAAAGTGTGAACTAAATTACAATGGTGATTGACATGTTATGTCAATTAATGTCTTTCTATATAAATAGTCAAAACAATCCATTGTTTGCTGAACTATTTGTCTAACTATCGTTATGTGTTACATGTAAGCTGCCTCCATTTTGTCTGGGATCTTTTCACTTTTGAAACTGGCGTGATCATTACCCAGGGTTTGTAGTTGAACCACTGAACACTTATATTGAAAAAATGAACAAGGGAATATGGTAATCACCTGACTCTCATTGCACTTGCACGAGATTACAATGTTCAATTTGTTATAATCTCAAGTGCTGGATTAGACTATGCTGTTATTGTTTCAAATAACAACCGGATAGAAACCAACAGACTTTCATGAAACCAAAAATATTCCAGAAAACTTGAATTTATTAAAGAAATGGATGCCTTCCGTTATTCCCACCTGCCAGAAGAGACTGAAGCACAGACCAAATGAGATTACCTTTCGTTATAAAAACCTCACAATTCCGTGGCCTTGCACGAGATTACGATATTCAATTTGTAATAATCTCAAGTGCTGGATTAGACTATGCTGTTATTGTTTTAAATAACAACCGGATAGAAACCAACAGACTTTCATGAAACCAAAAATATCCGAGAAACCTTGAATTTATTTAAAGAAAGGGATACCTTCCGTTATTCCCACCTGCCAGAAGAGACTAAGGCACAGACCAAATGAGATTACCTTTCGTTATAAAAACCTCAAGTGCTGGATTAGACTATGCTGTTATTGTTTCAAATAATAGAAATAGATAGAAACCAACAGACAGACCTTAACACTGGGACATTTTCCTGAACATCAGTATGTCAGTATTGAAATAACGAAGTAGACCCTGGGCAAAGTTATTGAAAAAATTAGAAGTTTAGATGAAAATTTAGATGATGAAAGATATATTGCCGAAGAAGAGTTCCAAGATGAGGATGATGAAAAAAAAGGAGATTGGCAAGAAGTGGACAAAGTTACGTCTGATGAGTTTGGAAGTTATTTTGGAACTAAAGAACGCAAGGATATTAGCAAGAAGTGGATGAAGTTACGTCTGATGAATTTGAAAGACATTTTTGAAATGTTTCATGCAAACCATTCTTTAAAGTATCAAACTTTGCATTAGATAAGTCGACATTATAAAGGACCAGCATGATAGACATTTTATGCAAGTATTCTCCCTATTAATGTGTGATGTCCAAGTCCCGTTCTAAGTAAAGTCAATTACTAGCTCACGAGGACAATTCTAAAATTCATTCTTAGATTTATATAAAGAAACTCTTGGACTGAGAACTACATCAGTAAGGGATGAGCGACATTTCACCTAATCTAGTGAGCGACCTTCTACCCCATCTTCGATGTCCCATGTAGCGTTATTTCAAGCGCCGTCTCCCTGCTCCAACCTCTTGGCAAATCACCACTGTCAGAAAGTGCTACCAGTCCACTTAAAGAACAGGAGCAGCAGGCCATTAAGACCCAAGGTTTTTTTTTATTTTGAGGAGCCCCTACAAGCTAGTGATGAGAAATAAGCCGAAATATTGGATAAGATAAAGGAAAGGTCCATCAAACCAGGAAAAGACGGGTAACATTTTTCTCACTAACCTTACGTCGTCTTCAGAAAAGGAAGAAATGGTAATATTCCGAATGAAACGACGTACTTTATGGTACTACGAGTCAACAACTCAGACAAGATCGTCAACTCGCCAGACGGATGTGATACTTATACTCAGTGTTCAATAGGTTGTTTTCGTCGTGAACATAATTAAACGATTTCTACCTATAAACTATGGATAATTGCTTTAATTATTTGTGTGATATTTAACTGAACTTAAAATGAGTCTCAGTTTTAAGATGATACAGATATCTTCCCCAAATAATCATTGCAAGGAATGTAGAAGTTTATAATCAATACAAAGAGGGAACAATTTTAATTAAGAATCAGCAATATCAGATATCTTTCTGTGTTTGTTTTCATTTATTACAACCAGTCGAAATTATCGTTTTGTAAATCTTAATACTTGATGAAATTCTAAAGAGAAGCCAAAAGTTGGTATGGTGCACTTAAACTATCATTGTGGAGAAAAATATATCATATTTTAAATAAAACCACTGTCTTTTTAAATTGTACAATTTTTGTTCTACAATAAAATTCATTATAAAAAATTTCTTATATCTTTTTTTATCAGCCCTAGCAGGTTTCGACCTCATACCTTGCAGTGCAGAAGCACTATTTAGTCTCCTTTGCACTACGCTGTTGGCCATAAATAAAGTAACAGAAAAGTAATATAGATTTTTAATTTTATTGTTTACTAGTTTTTTAAAAGAAAGTACGTCACAAAATGGAGGCGTTCCATACTTGTTCCTACTTGAATAAAAAAGAATCAGAAATGTGTTTTTACTTGTGAATAAATCGACAGTTATATTTTTAGTTTTATGCTGAAAATGAATTTTCTTTAACTCAGCAAAGTAATCTATTTTCAGTTATTCAAAATAGCTCTGACTTTACATTTCGAAACGTTAAACCATGCAAGCTTAGGAAGGGTAAATCACTAGAATACCTTTAAGAATATATACACACAAATCGCAAAAATTGTCAACATTATGATTTAGTTAACATGGAAGAACAGTTACCAGAAACCCACTAGACGCTGATACTACGAAAAGTGATGATTGCTCACCATTAATGTTGAGGGAGTAAAAACAGATTACTTTGATCTGATAGTTTATCAGTAATTTCTAACATGTTGACCGAATTTGGCTCCTTAATGCCATAAAAATTGATACCCATTTTATTTTAGGTGCCGGTAGGGATCATGCTTATACAATAGTCTCAGAATGTTTGCAAAAGATTTGATAAAAATATATTTGTATTATATGTATAAGAAGAATTCGTAGCTTGTGCAATGTGGATACGTTGATCGGCAAGCAAACAACCGTCACATTGTGGACGAGTATACCCATGTAGCAGTTGCGGAAAGATCGAAAAAACAGTTTAACGGCCAAATTATTTTTGAAATTTCGTAAGCATCAATGTCAAACTCGACAAGATTTGTAAACAATTGTGATTCCACAAGAACTTGTAACGGCTTGTAAGCTGTGAAGAGATAATTTGGAATTTGTCAAAATTTTCATCAGCTTTTATAAAAATAAATCATTATTACCTTTGTCATAATCAATTATCGAAAATTGTTGAAAACTGGGTAATGAGATACTTTTTGAAACTCAGTTCTGCATTTTATATAAATTCTCTTGGAAGGAAGCCTGTAACCTTTTTTGCTCAAACACATTTTAAATTTCATCTTTTTTAATGTAAGGAATATGCGATTTTTGTTTCTAATGCTTAATTGTTCAACGATGCCTTAAATAAAGAACATAGTGAAATTTCCTTGCTATGTAACAAGGCGCGAGTCATGTTTTTTCTTACATAGTTACATACTTCGGTGAAAGTTATATTTATATCATAGTTGTTTGTACTTTGAAAGTTATTCATGAACACAATGAAAAAAAAGAGATGTTATTTTAAAGTCATTCTAACTTAAATATATGTAAACAAAAACATGGTGCAAGCTTTGTTAATATAACAAGAATATTGAGTTTTAAATCTCGCCTTAAACTTTCAATATTTTGTCAAGCATTATAAATATCATAAACATCATTCTAGACAGTAAAAATAAGATCTAAAATTTAAAAACTGAGCTGAAATCGTGACCATGCCCCAAACTATTAAGAGGCTATTACATTCTCAGAAAAAATATCAAAAATAAATGAATTTTTCATAAAGGCATTTTATAGACTGACAAGTGAATCTTATTTTTTTCGATAACAATGATTTTACATCAGAAACGATTGATGTTCAATGACAGCATCTTAATTTTCTCTATCATGTTTTTGCTTACGTCAAAGCTGTCAATTACAGCATTTAATTGCAAAAAAAACGTACAGGTCTCAGTTTTTGATTTTTGGTTCTAAGAGTTTCCAACTTTGCTGAGTGACGGCAATTTTCTTTTGTTTTTTGTCACTTCAAAAATTAATATCTCGTTTCACAGCATGAATGGTAAAATTCAATCTCCCTGCTGACAGTAAAGGGAAACCATAGGATCAAAATACAGAAAAATTGACGTGCGAATACTTCTGAATTAGATTATTTATGACAGTGATCAAAACAACATACTGTTTTTAATTAAAGACTTGTTCTATGATTATTAAAACTGTGTATCCCAAAAGTAAAATATATTATAAATGTACCAACCACGTGTTCCCAGGTTCTTTCTACCTTTCTTGCGATAGGCAGAACAAACCAACTACTAGTAATTCTAGTAGACCTAGAATAATGAACACCATGTGAGATGTTTAATGACAAAAATGTACTTTTAGAAGGAGTTTAGTCAGGGCCCCATCGCTGGCAACTATCTTATTTTTTTTTAATGTTAAGGATTTATACGTTGTTTTAGATAAGGTATCTGGGATATAAAAAATTTAAAAAAAACTACTAGTACTCCGGGAGTAGTACTTACTTGCGCCTAAAACTGTCACTATGCAGTTATTTGTTCTTGTTTGCATTCATTTAAACTCTAATGTATGTACAAGTACTGGATATATTTCATTTGCAACATGCATTCATGAGCTGTAAGTTTGAATATACACTGATTGACAACAATGTCTGATAAAAGAACCGGGTAAGCAACACTTTTTAATAAAATAAAAAATAGTTTAGGACTATTAAATCAATACGTGAACGTAATAAGAGGGTCTAATGAGTTTTATAAACTTTATAGTCCTAGGGCCTTGAAGGTAATTTCTTGCACAAATATGAGAAAGGAACTAAATTGAAAATGAATACAAATTTTCATTACAGTATTACTTCATTTTCCTCCATGGATTTGAATTTTCTGAAGTTCTTATTCCATTCCTTTTTAAACTTAATTTGCAATAACAATAATAAGAACATAAACCACTTTGAAAAAAATCCAATTAGCTGTTGCACAGTATTCCATTAAATAATGCTTTAGGTTGTTAAGATTTCTTAAACAAGTGACGTCAAATTTTCAATCGAAAGCTTTTAGAAAGAACAATACTATAATTTATTAAAAATTAATTACTTTCAGGATTCGATGAAAATTTGAAGCGCCTGGCCTCGAATTGAATCCTTAGACGCGCAAATACAATAAGGTACATGTACGCTTACTTGTAAAACATTATCGCTATTAACATTAGAAAGATTTTTTTGATATGATTAACTGATTTCAAGCATTTTAACAACTTGAAAAATGATTGTTTCCTGACATTTGTACAACGAGCAAACAAAGAATAATATATAATTTATCTGAAGAAATAACAACAGGCCAATAGGCCTTAACGGTCACCTGAGTACCATATCCCATACACAGACCTTTTGAGGATTCTCATATATGCATTTAATTAAGCTTCATTCTGGAGTAAAATAAAATCTTAAATATGGTAATGACCACCACCTTCCTACCTGAAATCTTACAACAAGGACATTGATAGGAAATAATTGTCCCATATTTTTTAACTTTCAAGATAGCTTTTATGTTTATTGCGTGGACCCTGAGGTCCACGCAGAAAATATATAAGTGAGGTAAAACCGGATGCGATGGGGAAAATTCAGCTTGTGCATGAGCTAGGCTAGTTCCTGTGCGGAATTATGGGTAGGTTAGGGAACCAGGGTAACACACGTTTATCTAAATCGGGATCAAGATTCCATGCCAGTTAAAGTTCAAAGGCGCTGAGATTATAAAGGTGTCGGTAAACAGAACAGAAACAAAGTATTCCTTTTAAAGAAATGATCAACATGTGATATCAACTGTCAGCATCATATGTTATGCCGAAACTACAACATGCTTCAAATATATAGCATAAATCCCGATGTTTTCCAAAATAGCTTATCTTTACTTTTAGGCGAGACTAATGTACTTCCGAATAAAATTTGTACGCATCTAAAGCAAAACATGATTGAATAAATATTTGACTGTATACATGATTGAATAATTATGTACTTTATAAAAGTTTAAATCTCAAGAAAAATGCATCATAATATGAAATTAAAAATTTACACGAAGCTGTCACTGCATAATTAACAAAGTAGTGCAATGCATAATGTGTGCGCTAATAGTGAAATTCGCCGAATGCCAAATACTATACATGTAACCTTCACTAATAGAATTCATATTAATTATGTTAAAGTTATCGACCCTTTAACTTCTGAGGTAAAAGGGTCAGAGCTATACATGATACAACGTACAAAAGTGGTTAAGAGCAATATCCAGGCTTGCTTCTATTATTCATCATAACACTTTTGCTATTAGAGGCCTCCCCCTATACATATCATAATATAAAAGCGGGGGTTTAGAGTCGTTGGAATCTCGGATAACTTAAGGCGTTCACGTTTCCATTAGAAACAAATGCATATGGTCCACATATTGCATTCCTTTTTTAAAGGACAGCAACTTGTATGTTTTCATAGATAAACTAAAGATGGCTGGTATACATATTTTATTAAAAACAACTACCCCCTTCCTATCCCCAGGGGCCAGACAGACACTCTCCCCCTTAGGACATTTATACGAAAACAAAAACCCACTATGTTATTTTGTTATATCAATTCTCATGTTTTACCTGTTCAGTTATCAACCATTCATTAAATGACGCCATCTGGCATTTATTCAAAAATTATTGTATACATACCCCACCTCAGTATTTTTGGCTAGACAGTTTTTACTTTTAATTACTATTAACAAGTCTACTGTTTATTTAAAAACTTAAAAAACTGTTTTGGTTGTTTTGTTATAAATAAATAAAAGAAATTCTTTTAATATTTTAACTTCTTAACTACTTTATTTTACAATGATAAGTTATTAAATATGAACAAGCAAGGGAAGATATCTCCATTAACTGTTACCCCCCCCCCCCCCTACCCAAACTCTTGCCAAAGGCTCTCATGATATCTTTAATTTTGATAGACAGCTTCATTCATTCTCTTTTCTACTTATGTACTCATTTTTTTCATTAAAATTCAAGAACTGAATTAAAATATTTAACATAGTACACAGCCCACCCACACCCATTATATTGATTAATTTAACACTATATGACTATTTTGGCCCCACCCTAAGTCAAAATCACTTCTACATAATTATGAATTCAGTTTTTCTTACAGATGTGTGGGAGTACAGAAGAAGATTTTTGAAAGTAAAGTAGATTTCCTAAAATAGAACACCTATCAATTCAATATTGCCAAGTGACAATTTACCATGTAGTTTTCAAGATGAAGTTAAAATTGTATTGTTAATAATGAATGACAAACAGCAATTACCCTAAATAAAGATACATGTTCAATATATGGTCATATCCCCCCCCCCCCCCCCCCCCCCGCCCGCCTCAATTTCTGCCCCATGGCCTGGGGACCACGAATTTCACCATTTAACATCAGGACATTATGAACATAATAACAATGCATGACTTTATCTCCCACAACTGTGATAGTACAGAAAAAATAATAAATCAATACAATTTCACTATATGGTCACATTGGCCCCGCCCTAGGGCCTGAACCCCTGACCCAGGAACCATGAATTTAACAATTTTGGTAAAGGGCTTCATGGATCAACATCATTGCCATGCATTTTGTTTTTCTCAAATGTACATAGGAGTAGAGAAGAAGATTTTTAAAGATTTAATATATTTTTACTATATGGCCATATTGGTCCCACCCTAGGACCTGAACCCTGTCCCAGGGGTCATGAATTTCCCAATTTAGGTAGAGGGCTTCATGGACATCATTACCATGCATTTAGTTTTTCTCAAATATATATGGGAGTAGAGAAGAAGATTTTCTAAGATTTAATACACTTTAACTATAAGGCCATATTAGCCCCACCCTAGGGCCTGAACCCCTGACCCAGGGGCCATGCATTTCACAATTTTGGTAGAGGGCTTCATGGACATCATTACAATGCATTTAGTTTTCTCCCCACATGTGTGGAAGTAGAGAAGAAGATTTTTGAAAAATCTTTTTTATATTTGGTCCCGCCTATGGCACCCTGGGGGTGGTAGAGCCATGAATTTCATAATTTTGATTCCTCTTACCAAAGAGATGCCTCACATCAAAAGTGGTAACAATTGGCCTTGTAGATTTTAAGAAGTTAAAAATGTAAAATTGTTAACGCACGACGGACGACGCACGACGGCGGACGAAGACCAATTGCAATAGGTCACCTGAGTGACTCAGGTGACCTAAAAATGACACGATTTAAAAAAGAAATCTTTGAACAGGTATTGACCTTAAAATGATACAAGCTAAAATTTTAAATCCATAAAAGTGTTTTTATATTCTTCATAATTATACTTTTTGAATCATTAGAATTCACGAAGGCTCAATTTTCGTGAATATCCTCATCCACAATTTATCATTGCCTACGAGTCGTTCTCATTTACGTACAAGCAAATCCATGAAATATCATTGCAAAGAATTATTTAAAGATTTAACAATTTAATTTTTTTATAATTAATTAAAGAGTTGGCAATTCATCAAAATATCCTTGAAAATTGTTTCCATGATTTTTAAAAGATGCTATATCTCTCTCTCTCTCTCTCTCTCTCTCTCTCTCTCTCTCTCTCTCTCTATATATATATATATATATATAAACGTAATTAATAGTAGGAAATGTTTTGCATTAGGAAACAAAGAACAATAACGTCAGTTTTATATTATTATCTTTTGTGCAACCCACACTGCAAAGAATTTACAAATGCCTGTAAGTTTAGTCAGCAGTATCTTAAGTTGTGTAAACCAAAATCGATTTTCTGTCTATAAGCATTGTTTAATCTAGGATTAATGTGGCATACTCACAAACATATCCTCACTGACAAGGCTTTATCATTTTTTTTTTTTTTTTGATAGAACAAGGAACGACAGCAATCATTAGTCACCTTTTTCAATTATCATTTAATAATTTACATTCTTAGTAGACAAACAGATTGTTACTTTCTTACAGTCTCCCACCCACAGCAAGTTGTAACATGCTTAAATTTTTGTATAATGTATAGATATATTAGTTTATTTAGAGAGAACAAACTAGACAAAATAACACCATTATCCGTTTTCTTGATTTGCTCTTGCTACCTATATGCGTAGTTTAAATGAAAACGTATGTTCGATCATTTAAAAACACTCGATGAATACAATATTAATATATCTATCATAGATACATTAAAAGTTAAAGATTTGCAATATTGTAAGTACGGTTTTCCAGAGTCATATGAAAGGTCAAGGCCATATATTAAAAGGTCGAGGCCATATTTTATGGAAAACTTTAAATATACAGCTCAATCAAAATTTGGCCTTAAATATTTTCTTTAAAAATATTAAACTAAAAGATAGTTTAACGTTAAAGGGGCATGGTCACGATTTTGGTTGAAATTTATTTTTCCAATTTTAATGTTTACAATGCTTTAGTAAGGCATTTCTAATAGTCAACCAAAATTTGAGTGTCAGTCGTCGAGATATAAGCGAGATGCATGGCTCAAAATTGTTTGTGATGTAAACAAAGCTCAGGTCATGTTTTTGTTTACATTTTGAATGTTGAGAAATCTACAAAGACCTAAAATGAATGTGACAAACTCTAGGAACTGTTTATTTATGTTCAAAAAGAATTAGCAGATAGAATAATCAGCTTAAAAAACTTTTACAGGTATATTGAACCAATGTTGACATAAAAATGGCACGAGCCTTGTTTACATAACAAAGAATTTTCAGCTCTGTATCTTGCATATAACTCTACAACTGACACTCAAATTTTGGTTGATCATTAGAAATGCATTACTAAAGCATTGTAAACAATTAAAATATAAAAATAAAATTGGACCAAAATCGTGACCATGCCCCTTTAATGTCAGGGTCATTATTATCGGTTCCTCTAGACACAGGCTAATTTCCTTTGGGTCAGGTAACTCCACTGGGGCTCAATTTTTAGCCTTTAGGCTTCACAATCAATAACAACTTTAGTTATAACCGTGTGCTCAGGCAATAATCAAATGCAATGCGATTCGACATAAGTCATTTTGCTGGATCTCAAGCTTGAAGCATGTTATTTGAAAAAGTCGGCTAACCAGAAAAAAATTATCGAAAGAGCCAGTCGACTTTTGAAACGAGACATAACAATAGAGAATAAACAAATTAACATCAAAGTCTGTTTGTTAAAGTTAGACCCAAACGACTTCACTGGCCATCAGGCATTTTCGAAAAGTCACAAAATAGAATATAAAACGACCGTATGATACGGGGATGAAAATGCATTTAAACACGATTTTCATTTCTTTAGAATGAAAAATGTTCTTAACGAAAAATCTGTTAATAGCTGTTAATACGTGTTATACAAACAAACATGTATAAAATGTAATGAACGCTTATCTTTGGAAAACGTAAGATAGGCATCTTTATCGTGCTAACCCATACTGTTATTTAGGTCTTTACCGAAAAAACCCGGAACCTTCTGCCGTTCATTTTACTACGCTTTACTCTCACCCAAAATACCTTCGTTACACATTTTGCTGAATAATAATTCGAATTTGAATACAGATATTCATTTATCCTACTAGTAAATTTTAAAAAATCCCAAGATTTCTGGATAACGCCCCTTCTATCTTGTCACGTTGAAGAACGCGGCTAAATATAAAATGTCTACGGAGTTTTGTATTGCTAACGACCTGAAAATACCTGAATAATATTAGACTTTGCCAAATTGCGAATTATTTTGAGAGACATCCTGATCCTTCTGGATGAAAATTATCAGATTTTCACATTCAATATAAATCTATATTAGAAACTGTGTTTCTACTATTAGTCAATGTCTCTGGATGAAAATAGATGACATCTCAATGAGGAAATCTTTCATTTTATCCCCTTTCACCGCATAACCGCCTAACTCCGTCACTGTTATAACTCATACTTTCGGGAAAATCCGTGCCGTTTGTTGTTACGTGCGATTTGACGTCATTTTTGGCATGACGAAGAGACAGGTCAAAGTTCAAGATACGTCAACAGCAGATAACAAAATATAGCTGTATCTTTCAATTATAATGTGAAATCAGTATGTACACTTGTGTCTCTTTAAGCATACGCAAGCTGTCACCCATTCTCAATAAAGGTGTGCAGTTACGGTCGCAACCTGTTATGCTTTAAAATGTGTATATTTCTAAAAATATTTGATTCTGTTTAACTTTAGTTAAGGCCTAGAAGTAAAATCAAAACATGTTCGCCTATCCTTAACCAATGCCAAAAAATAAATTCAGGTATAATGTAAAAAAAAAAAAGACACGTACGTTACTGTCGCAACGACTAGTTACCTGTAGAATATGTACTAAAACATTGTTAGTTAGTTGGTGTTGACTCTATTCCTTTACATATGTGTTTGCAGAATTTCTGTTTTATCATAAAAAGTTATTTAGAACTAATGCTGTTGCATTTTTCCTGAAAAAGACAGAGTAAAATATGTTGTCGCAAGTTTCAATTTTGACGTCTTTCTTTGCAATTACGTTAATAGAAATGAATACTTTTTCAGGTCTAAACCATTTTGAAACAAAACTCTGTATTTTATTGTACTTAAAAAGAAAAACTGAAGTGTAAATTTCGTATATAATTATTCACGGAGTCATATTAAAATTAAAATATCAAAGAAAAGTTTAAAAGTCTTAAACGTACGGTTAAGAATGTAACGTACTAGATCATATAATTTTCTTTAAACAATGAATTTGAAATCATTAAGGACGTTTTGCTATTTTTACTAATAGTTTTCGTAATAAACAGTAGGTCTACAGCCCTCATTAATACATTATGCAACTCATTTTACTAAAAAAATCACTTACATTAAATGTACGTTACCGAAACGTACGTTACCAAACATCCTAAAAACATCCTAAAAACCGCTTTTTTGGCAGAACGAAACTTCCATATCGTTTTCAGAAGCAGACGACAGGAAGTGCATTATGTTTTGAAATAGGAAATTTTATTTTAAAGAGGTGAGTTATTTTATCCATTTATACCCAACTTTTGAAGATGTCCCGAGCGAATTACATTGCAGTACACACATGATAAACACTCATGCATGTTTTGAGAATAAATAAGCATTGATCCAAAACTCGATAAATGATTGCAGAGTTGAGTGGTATGGAAGATCAGTCGGGGTAATGTACGATACAATATGTAACGTACATTTCAAGATATTAAGATGATTGAATCTTGGTGCTTTAAATGTTTTTCTAACGTTTTCTTTGATATTTTTGGTTGAAATGGGGCACAATTGATATCAACGCATGCAATTATACACCAAAGCATTCAAAAAATTATTTGATTATTAATAAATATGAAAAAGTGTGTCGGTTGAGATAAATATGAGTACTTATCAGAAACAACAAAGGTGATTAATAGGAGTCATATACAATATTTGTTATTTTCATAATGTTCGAACACAATAAAAGAGTGATCTGAAATGGTTACACCGTATCTAATTGCCGTCAAGTTTTAAAACACTGTCTTGTTTATATTAGAACGAACATTTCACCAATGCGTAACGTTTTCCATTGAAATTGACAATTTATTGAATTTAACTTGTTGAATTATTTTATAGAACGATGCCATTGAGTCGAGCAGAAATACAAAAGGCGTACAGAAAGAGGAAGACGGCCAAGGAGGGTGAAAGTTACCTCCGAAAGGAGAGAACAAGGAGAATGAAATATTATGTTCCCTCAGCAGAGTTGTCAACCAAGGAAAGAAAACGAAGAAACAAACAGAATGCAGAGCGAGTAAAGAAACATCGTGAAAAAAGAAAAACAGAGGTTTTGCAAGCAGAAGAAGACAATATAGGAGAGACAAGTGGTTATTAGAGTAATTTGACGGCCACAGGAGAAGAGAGGCAATTGATTGTAAGAATGAATTTCAGCAGTTCAAAGAAAGGATCAGCTAGAAAAAGGATCAGTAGAGCGGTCTCAAAAGCTCATCGAGAAATAAATCACCTGAAGGCAAAAAATGATGAAATGAAAAAGAAGATTAGAAAGCTGCAAAAGAGAAATGAGCGATTGCAAAAACAGAAGCAGGGAGGTGCGTCACCTCAAACACCAAGAAGTAAAACAGACAGAGATTTGAGAGAGGCATGTATATCTCCGAACAGAGGAAAAGCAGTGAAAAGAAAGCTATTGTTAGGCAATGCTCTGCTATGTGAAATTAAGGAGGCAAATTTGAAAGCTGGTTCATCAACTGTGAAGAAGCAAATGTTACAAGCTATTGCATCTGGAAACACACTTAAAAGATACAAGGGACTAAAGTGGTTAGGACGCAAAACAGGGATGAATAGAAACAAACTTGGGCATACTGTAAAGAAATGGATAGATATAGGAAGGAAATCAATAAGAAGAGTTCAAGAGAGATATAAAAAGATGTAGTTTCTTTTCTTGAAAGGGATGACAATAGCAGAGCACAACCAGGCAAAGCAGATGCGAAGGAGATAGAATCAGGCGAAAAGATACAAACCCGAGTACTCACAGATTACTTATCCAATTTGCATCAGAAGTTCATAATGGAACATCCCAATGTAGAACTTTCCCTGGCAACATTTTGCAGAATGAGACCCAAACACATACTTAACACAAGTATGATATCTAGAAGCTGCTGCTTATGTACAAAACATCAAAATATGGCGTTACTGCTTCGGTGTCTGAAAAGTAACGGGATCCAAGTACCACTGAATCCTGAATCATTTATGAAGCAAACTGATCAACCCAATCTCCAAGACAAGCTACCAGATAATGTTAAATACAGTCAGTGGAAAAGAATTGAAGTCACAGAGAAGGGAAAGACAAAAAATGTTACAAGAGTTGTAGAACTTAATGCTGAAAAGAATTTGTTCATAGAAAGTTTTCGAGCACAATTAAAAGAATTTGAAAGTCACGTTTTTAGAGTTGGAAGACAATATCAGGAAATAAAAAGCCTAAAGGATAAACTGCCAAAGCATCATTTCATTGTACAGATGGATTTTGCGGAAAATTATTCTTGCAAATCCAATGAGGAAATCCAATCTGCCTATTGGAATATGACTTCTGTAACACTTCATCCGATTGTGGTTTATTTTACGATCGCTGACATGAAATTGGAACATCAAAGTTTTGTTGTTGTTTCAGATGAACTGAGCCATTCCGCAATAACTGTACACGGAATATTGGAGAAGATGATCCCAAAGCTCAAAGAAATAGATGAAGATGTTGAAATGATTCACTATTGGACTGATGGGCCAACCAGCCAATATCGTAACAAACAAGTTTTCTTCACTATTGCTAACCACAAGGATATATTTGGAGTTCAAGCCCACTGGAACTACTTCGAGGCGGGGCATGGCAAAGGGCCATGCGATGGTCTTGGAGGAACCACCAAGAGGATGGCTGACGAAGCGGTGCGCAGTGGAAGAACAGTTATTCAACATGCTGATGTTTTTTTTAAGTGGGCACTTGAATCCAACTTAAAGGAATAAAATTTCTTTTTGTATCCTCAGACGAGTGTAAATCAGCTGCAAATATTCTGTCCGCGAGAAATGTTAAGCCTCTTCAAGGTACATTCAAAGGCCATGCTGTAATTGGAAAAGGAAATTCCATTGTAGCTTGGAATGAGGTGAGTTGCTACTGTCACCAATGTTTTTTGGGTGATAATCCAAACTTTGACCATGGTTGGAAAGTACAAAGCTTGAATAACCGAACCAATAACCTCAAGACAAACACAGGAGAGGATGACAAATTAGCGGAAGAAGCTGATAAGGTAATGGAACAACCACCAACTACAAATGAACGCCAGATTGATCTTATTGAAGGAGAATATATTGCTGCCAAGTATGATAGAACCTGGTATATAGCAAAAATTCTACAAATCGACGATTCTGACGAAGTAGAGGTGATTTTCATGGAGAGAAAAAAGCAACTTTTCCAGTGGCCAGCAAGAGAAGACATCCTTTGAATACCGGTCACAGATGTTATTTGTAAAGTCACAGAACCAGTGTACACAGGAAAATCTAAAAGAATGCTGAAACTTCTTCCCGAAGACAAGGAAAAATCCTGAATTTGTTTAAATAATATTGTGTGAAATGTACGTTACATAACACGTTAAATGTGTGCATAAGGTGATTGCTTATAACAAACTGTCATGGTTCAGAATTATTAAAAGCATATGTTACCATTCATTTTAAAGTTTAAGCACGATTATTGTTCTTAAACATTATAAAATGTTTGCTTATTTGTTTTTTTGTTAACGTACGTTACAATTTTCAAAGTAGGTTAATGTTTATTTCAATACTTCTTGATTTCATTAAAATTATCAGATATGACAAATTATTCTTTGTGTTATGTTCATATGCATTATGGGTATTTACTATACAAAGTTTCGGATAAAGCCGTAATTTTGAAATGTACGTTACTTTTGACATGCGCCTATCGGTCGAAATAATTCTTGAAAACAATGTCGATATATTTAATGGTAAAAGGGTTAATACTTTTTTATGTTTTCTATACTTACCAGAAAAAGGCGTTTATCATTCATGGCTTCCGTATAAATATACAAAAGCTTTGATTGTTATACGTTTTAAAGTAAAGATGATGAAATATTAAACATAAAAAAATCAGATTCTTTCATTTTGTTGGGAAAAGAAAGTTAAACTGATATCTCTAATTGTGTTTGTTTTTTCATAAACTAAAAATATCAACCATAACTAAAAATTAATTATATACATAATATGATAAAAATATTTAAAATAATGTTCACAAAACGTAAGTCTTCCAAAGGTAACGTACATTTTTCGAGCAAATTTTATCGATTTAAATGTCTTTATTCTCTGTAGCATAGTAAAAGAATGGCAAATATTTACTTGCAAAAACTTATGAACTCGGAATCACAAAACACTACCAATTAAGAATTAATAACAATAGCCAATGAGTTCAAGAATTTTATTTTTTCATATCTAAAATTTCCATTGCACACCTTTATTTAGAATGGGTGTGTATGAAGAATTTACAAATATAAAAAAATAGAAATTACAATCCACAAGCATTTCAAAATACCTATATATATCTCAATATACGTTGAAAAGACAAGTAGGCCTAATGGAAAAGGTTATGCCAATTATTAATGCTAAACATATATTTGGTATATGAGACACATTATTTCCATTGACTGTGTTACTACAGGACGGATAACCGTTTTTACACTGAAAGAGGAGGCTTATATCATATTGTCAATCACATGAACATCAAGTCCATGCCGAATCTGGGTTATGGATATACAAGGCAAGAAGTTGTTGACATTGGAAGCAAATTTGCAGAAAACTTGGGGAAATAATATAACTTTGCGATGGTTTGCTGGTTTAGTAAGAAGATGGCCAGAGCTTCGAGTACTTAAACGAGGAAGTCTAGAACTCCTCTGAGCTAGATTTGCTAGTTCTAGAAATATTCAAAATAATTTCACGGAGTTGGATGACATAATGAAGAAGTATGAACTGGCAAATAAACCTCATGGTATCTTCAACGTTGATGAGAAGGGAAAATTCCACCTCACGTTGTTGCTGGTATAGAGGTTAATCCACCTGCTGTTACATCTGTAAAGTCATCAACCACAACTATTATTGGATCCGGAAGTGCTGCAGGGTTTGCATTGCCACCGTAATAGAGTCCGCATGCACCAAGGCCTTCATTAGGGGGGCTTCGCAAAGATCAAATGACTGCCTATCTGAAACTGGATGGTCAAACAGTAGAGTATCCAGGTGGTACTTAGAAGAATATTTTCTGAGATTTATACTTAGGGGCTGGGGGAGATCACAGATGGACACTCCATTCACATCTCTGTTGGGTAAAGCGCCAGTCTGATTAAAACCACCCCCCTTCTCCTTGCACTCGTCAGGGTCTGACAGGTATCGATAAAAGGTCATCTTCACACCTCTACATTTGCATACAATCTAAATATACCCCAACCAATCACAGACTTGCTTTTATCTGTTTTATGAGAAGCGTAACTCTTCAATACTGGAGGTAACATGGAAAACAAGCATGAATCTCCTTGTGAAGAGTTCCAATAGATTTTCTAAAGCCCTGATTGGTCAGAAGTAAAGGTCGTGTGAAGATGACCTATCGATAAAAGTCGTGTGAAGATGATCAATCGATATCTGTCAGACATTGACGAGTGTGATTAAGGAGAAAGGGGTGGTTTTAATCAGACTGGTAAAGCGCAGAAGATCATTTTGTTCATTTAACCAGCTCACACAAGCCGTATATTGCAACCACTTGGTGTTGGGTGTTGTCGAAAGACACATTTTGTAAGAGACACAAGGAGATGCAGCTGAGAACAAGCATTCTAAGAGTATTGCATAAGCAATTCATGTCCCCTACCACCCCCCCCCCCCCCCCAAACTTTGAAACAATTGTCGTTTTATGTGCTAAATAGTCGTGAAGAAAATTCGGTTTAAGATTTTTTTTAAAAGGATAATTCCGATTAATAATGAAAAGCAAGTCGTGTAAATTTAATTTCTTCGTCTTCTTTGGGTCCGTTCAAGTAAACAGACGCACCGGCGTAACACTGATGCGATCATGAATACGAGACATTTTCAAAATTTAATAACTATAAAAACCAGTGGATAAAAAGTAACAAAAGTTGAACTCGATGAGTGTTAATTGATGTGTTGGATGAAATGGTACAGTAGGATCTGCACAAAAAAGTCCCGTCTTCTCTTTTCTTACCTCCATTCCTTGGAGCACTAATCTAACCCAATTGTAAATAAGAGTCAAATTTAAAAATTATTACGTAAATACCTGTTGACTAAAAGTAAAAATATTCATACTTTATAATAGGGCATCATTATGAAGCTACACAAAAAGTTTTAAATCAATTTGCCAAACCATAACGAAGAAAAAATCTGGAAAACGAAGTGGGGACAGAATGACTGACAAACCGCGATAAAGACTATAATCCCCCTTTTTTCACCGGTAGGGAACTAATAAGATGATGTAACATTGGATCTCTGACGAGTAATACAAATAGCACTTAGTCCCAAAAGCCTCTAAAATGACTTCAGAAAAAGGGGAATTTATCAATTCGACTCTTCGGTGTAAAACGAGGTGTATTGGAACCTTCCCGTGTCTTTTCGAATGAATTAAAGTCAGACGCGACCTATCTCAATAGTATGAAAAAATCCAGTGCTTTCTCCTTTAAAAAAGCCCCCTCTAGCTTATCAGTTTTCAATACATGGCTAAAATAAAAAGTCTACGGAGATTTTTCATTGCAAGCGAGAGGAAAGTACCCGGATGATAACGTTGAAAAATCGTGCGAGGTATTCCGAGTGACTTCTAAATGGAGAAAAGATGTCACCATTTCCCTTTATAAATCTCCGTAAGAAATCTGTTTTCGTTCCTGTGAACTTTTACGAATAAAAAATGATAATATGTCAATAGAGATATCTTGGATATTTTCCCTTTCATCGATTTTAATTGGATTTCTTTCACAGATATGTGTATTTTTATTAAAAAATCGTCCAAATATGCTGCATAAATATATTGGGACAGACGTTTAACTAAGGAACGTCGCGTGTGTCCTTAATTGTCACAAACTGAAACAGTGGTTCCAACAGTCCTACAGAAGAAGAAACCTCTGTAGTTCGTCAAATTGCTGACCTTCTCGTCAATAAGTAAATAAAGAAGCAACTCTTAATTTCTAAAAAATCTGAAAACAAGTTAAAAGGACAGAGAGAAATTGTCTCGGCAAACTAACATCTGGTAGCTGCATCACAGAGGATGAAGTTGAAAAACTTTTTCAAACTACAAGAAGGGGACTAGCACAAAAACTGCAAGGAACAAGGAAAGTACGAAGGATAAATATTAAAATCAAGGACAGCCGAACCAAGTGGAGCTTGTAACACACTAGCCTTGGCTCAATGATTGGAACTCCGAGGAACCAGACGTTGAAATAAAAGAACAAAAGTGTTGCGTGTTGAAAATATTTTACCTTGGATGCTCTGAGACAAAGACAAATGCGATGCTTATTGACGTTGGTCAACTTAAAATATTGCACAATAGCAGTGGAAAGAGGGGATAGAATTTTTAAAAGAGTATCCACTGTTCTAAGATGGTCACTAGTTTCCGTTGTTAGTATTGTTATGCTGTTAAATAAATTTATCTTAATTAATCTGTGATAATGACTTATTTCAGGAAAAAGGACTAAAACTGTAAATTAATGTTGATAACTTTTAATAAGCGGCCAGGTGACGAAGTTAAGGGATATCTAACATGACGCACATCTGTAATAAGCGTTCAATTCAGTGAGATAATAAAGTTTGAACGCGACTTAAGGTCCTTATGGTCATATCTAAGGATTGAAACCAAAAGGCACTACAAAAGTTGATTTATTGAGAAACGTAGGATCCGCTTATGATAACGGAGTTTGGGAAATCGGGGATGTCGATTTCAATTCTGCATCAGATATGTGTATTTTCGTTAAATTTCGTCAAAAAGTGACAAAAACGGTAAGTAAAACCTGGGACAAAGTATTATAATAGCAATTAAGTGTACCAATTTCAGCTAGCGACCCTTCTAAGCCATTTGCCTTCATTAATTTACAGTTAGCGAAATGAAAGCTGCAAGTTGCCTCTCTTTAACCACAAGGTAAGAACATCTTTTTATACCGCTCGCAACGTATAATGTTTTTGACTGGTCCGTCAGTCAGTCAGCCAGTCTGTCAGTCCTGTGTTTTTGTAAGTGTTACTCCTCTTAAACCGCTGCACGGAAATCCGAGGAACTTTGTAGGTATTTATGACACAATGTGTAGATGTGCATATTACCAGGACATTCCGATTCCATTATTTTTCTGGGAATTTCGGCCCTTTTGAACTTAGAATTTTGGCCCTATGTTCAATATAGTAATGAATAGTTTGTAAGCGAAACTTCTCTTCAACCGCCGCATGGAATTAAGTGAAACTTTGTAGCATTTAGGACACAATTTGCAAATGCGCATATTACCAGGAAATTCCGATTTCATTATTTTTCTGGAAATTTCGGCACTTTTGAACTTAGATTTTTTCCCTAAATTGAATATACTAATCAACAGTTTGTAAGCGCAACTCCTCTTCAACCGCTGCATGGAATTTAGTGAAACTTTGTAGGCATTTAGGACACAATGTGCAGATGTGCATATTACCAAGAAATTTCGATTCCGTTATTTTTCTGGAAATTTCGGCCCTTTTGAACTTATAATGTTTTTAGTGGTTAAGACAAAGGAATAGATGTGCATTTTTGCACGAAGTATTTTGCAAGTTATGCCCTTTATCAAATATTTTGTGTATTTATTGCAGACCTTGCCATTCGTTATGTGTATCAATGTCAAGTAATACGGGAGCGTGGGGTATGTGAGCTTGCTCACTTTTTCTTTCATTTCAGTTGTGTTCGAATGAGGCATCCGGCAAATTTTACTATTTGCGAACGCATTGCGCCTCGCACTTCTTTGTTTACTTTGCAGTTACAGCTTCGTGTAATTCTTTAAGTACATGTAGATTACTAAAAACATTAATCCAATGCGTTTGCCTTGAGTTTAAAACATTTATACAGTTTCAAAATTATTCAAATCACGTTTTTCTATACATGCGTAATAATTTTAATAGGAAGTACACTTCGCCTACTAAGGGTAAAGTTTATTCATTCCTTACTATTTCGGACATCAACAAAACGGTACGATATATCCTGTTTATCAATTATTATACATTAACATGAGGCTAACCAATCGTAACATGATGCACCCATTCCGATGCAAACTGCGACCGAAATGAATATACTGTATGGAATGAATTAATAAAAAAAGAAACGTACGTCATTGTCTAGCTTTTTTACATTTCGTTCATTGATCGGCTTTATAAGTAATACTTGTACAAACGTTATCTCATAGATGTCTTACTTGCTTTTATTATATTTTTGAATTTCAATCTGCGTCTTCATTGTTGTTGACTTTACAAAAAAAGAATCTCGTGAACAATATTAGCGGATTTCATTTTTTTTTAATTTGGGACATGGTATTATTTTAACGCAATAGAATTCAAATGTACTACCGGTATTGACAGGAATGCTTTATTTTTACATAAATGATAAAACGATTATAATTTTTTTTTCAATTTTTGTTTACATTGAAAATCAAAGTACTGAAAGTACTGTAAAGCGCTAACCTTGGATGTAAAAAAAAAAAATAATTTCTAATTGTAAACCTGGGGAAAGTTTGTCAGTAGCTTTCCTGAGACATTAAACAAAATGTATATGAAATGTGTCTTTTCGTTTGAAACAAACAATTAGTGTAGAAGGTTTTTTTGTTAATTAGAACCATGAATAACATGCTAGGACATTTTCTTTAAATTCGAGTAATTTTGTTTGCATTTTCTAAGTATCAAGTGTACATTTTATTCCAAGTTCATCATACTAGTCTTTGATGAGAGTGACTTTTAAGATGATATAAGGAAATGATGTAGATATTTTGCATCCAAAGTTAATATGTTACTTATGAAAGTTCTAGGAATTTTGGAATGTTAAAAGTGATGTAATGAGAAAGAAAACAATTTTTTTATATTTGCTTATTATTGTACTGTTAATTAAAATTGGTTAGTATACTAGTGTTTGCTGTTTGCTTCTGTCCACTTAGATAATCTAATTAAAGCAACAATTTACAGTGTATATTTTAATCCAGCGTGGTCTTGAGATAAAAATGTAGTCGATAACCATGGATAAGGATTTGATTAAAGCAAATTATATTCATCTGCTTTCACACATATTTGTATGTCAAAATATACCATTATACATATAAAAAAAGTTACACTTAAGTTTGCATAAATCAATTTGATGTCCAAAGACTATTTTTGTGCATATAGATACAGGCGGTGCAGATGTGAAATCTGCAAGGTCACTAAAATATGACTGCCGAGCATAGCTTGAACGCTAAAAGAAATTTGGTAGCGGTGTATGTTTCTTATTTACATTAATTCTCACTACCTGCAGGTCATGTGTTTTTCGAACTTAAGTAGAAAAAAAAACAAAGTTAGACAATGTAGTTAGACACAAAGTTTTTAATTGAAATGCATATAAAATTAATAGGCATACATTGTATTGTTTTGTGTGTTAACAAGAAGTAATACTATGGTACAGAGCAAGTGTATGGAATGAATGATTACCGTTTTTGAAAATGTTATAACTGCACAGTATATATACACCAAAAATATGTGACAAACTAAAACGATATGAAGACAGAAATGGAACCAAAAAAAGAAGTCTAATCTAAATCCCACACAAATGATTTTTTATGTACACTTTTGTTGTGAATATTTGATGTGCTATTGCAGTATAGTTGTAATTATTTTGCCTTAACACCGATACCACCTGCGCAGCTGCTCCACTCCTCTGCGTTCTATTATTAGAGATCGAGTCATCAGTCTATTTTTACTGAATATAGATGGCGTTAAATCGGAAGCAGCATCCCCATATTGCAATGCCATTATATATATATATATATATATATATATATATATACATATATATTTTGATTTACGACTACAATTTTTTAACTGAGGCAATTCAGAAATGTGCATTCTCGGTATCAGTTTCCGGTGAAATAGCAGATAATATATTTTTTCTGTCGAGGAAATGTCAAGCAGATAGTGGACATACACATGTTCTTATTTAAAGTTTTTTTCAAAGTGAATTAAATAGCAAAAAAAATCGTATATACAATTAGAAAACTTTGAACATTTTAGCTTGGTTTATTATCCGCAATCTTTTATTACTTGATACAATCTACATACTGATGTTTCAAAATGACATTCATTGTATACCACATCATTCTTGATTATTATCGAAAAGTATTTTAAAAGGAAATCGATTGTTTTGTATTTTTGCTCATGTATAACTTAGTTCGTGATGAATGTGTTTTAGAAATCTCGTTTTCCATTGAATTTCATCAAAATTAAAGGTGTAGTTGTGCTATCGCAAAATTAGAAATAGTAAGCTTCCTTGAAAATATACAAAAACCACTAAGTATTAATGTAAAATTGTCATTTCTTTGGGGTTTTTAAAAATAATTTTAAGTGAAAGTTTAAAATTCTTCTCCAACTCTTCCGATGGTAATCTTAACGTTCTCCATTATGAAATGAGATAGAACTTTTTAAAGAATAAGAAGTTTACATAATTATTTTTTTCACAGAAAATCAATCGAAACACATTTTTTAAAATAGAGTTAAATGATTGAGTACCGTTTATTATTCATTCATAAACATTGTTGTGAATGTAAAGTTTAGATGATCGTTTACTATTGGTGACAATAGACATATAAACGTCGTGTAAACGTGTGGTTGATGAGAAGCCTTTCCATACGTTAGGTCGTCCATGCTGTTGGCAGACCCTTTACTATGCCTAACCATTAACAACAAATAAAAAAAGACTTGTGAATTCATATTTCAACTAATTTTATTACATAAATAGGGCAACAACAAAGATTTTGAATAAATGTGCTTTGGTGAGGTGGACAAACAACAAACAGGATGATGTGTTATAAAAACATGATACACTGCATGAAAACAATACATGTACATTCATAATGTGAAGGGTTGTAATGTTTTTGTTCTTCTAATGATAAATGTCAAAAGCTTGAAAACAGCTATGAATTGTCACTTTGGTGTAATGTTTGCGATGCCAAAAAATGAAAAAATCTAGCCAAGATTTTCCCAACAAAATGAATACAAATGGGACAAGAAGAACAAGATAAAAGGTATACGTTTACGTAAATAACAAGACGAAAAATAAAAATATAACATTACAGATGATTCATTAAAATTATACGCGAGAAATTGTGGTCTTCTGACTGCCTTTTCCCGATAGCATCCGAGATGATTCCATCGTGGAATCAAACATTACCCGACGATATTTGTCTTTGCTCTTTAAACAAATACATTTAAGACATTTCTTAAAATTCTTCCTAAAATTCTGGCTAAATATGCTATAAAGAATAGGATTCGCGGCAGAGTTGATGTATGCGATAACGTGTACAATGGCTACGAATTCCCATGTTTCCTGAAACCTCGTGTTGGATATAGCATTGTAAAACAGCAAGACTTGTGGAGGAGCGTAGCATCCTGTGTACACAATTACGCTTGCCACCAGCATTTTCACCACGCCCTTTCTCGCCTTTATCGTGTCGCTTGTTCGATCCGTTTTGCAGTTTGTGTCTTTTCTCATCTGAAACTTAGTGTGTAGTTCACTTGTGCTGACATACAGACGTTTTCCTATAATCGCGTACAGTATGATTTGAATACAGACGGGAATAAAATAAAACAGAGCAAATTCGGAAAACTTGTAAACATGCTGACCGAGCATGGTCGGAAATGACGTCAAACACAACGAAAAGTTCTGAAGAGGATTGACAAGAATAACTTGGTTGTAGAGTGCCGTTGGCAAAGCGCACATGAAGCCCACATACCATATCAGTGACACAACTATGAAGTTTTTTCTCCTGTTGCACAGAATTTGAGCCTTGATAGGAAACACAATTGCCACAAATCTGAAAAAAATTAAAAGAGGTTCAGAAAGTTATAAAATGGAAAAATCTCTGCAAGGGCTTTTCTAACGTTCGTTTTTTTGTGCATTGTGACTTTTTTAAAGATATGTTATAATATATATAAAAAAAACAGTTAATCGAAATCTCTTCAGAGTGGTTTGTCTTTTACCTACAAATTATTTGACAATGCCATAATTAATTTGCATATTTTAAAATGTTTCAAGATTCTAATAGCATACTGTTCCGAAAAACTTTACTGTTACTGTTCCGATAAACTTTTCTGTAGTTAAGAGATTATGTCTCTGTCAGCAGATGCAAGTAGTGTCATTAAGTGGTTCGTAGTTTTTAATTGAACAAAATGACATCACTTAGCACAGGAGTGAATTAGATCTTAGCTAGGAGTTGTCACCTACTTAAATCTGCGACAGACTAATTCTAACCATTGTCACTAAATACGCTCGCATACAGCATAGAATGCATTCTAAATCATTGCAACGGAATATTCAACCTAATTTCTTTGTCAGTTGTAATTCCCTTAGCGAATGTTTGAGATAGACTGCGGAAACAACGTAAACAAAGGCGTAAAATTCAGCAAATAATCCGTCACAACCTACAAAACAACGTTAGTCAAGTCTCATACTGCGTAACGATTATATAAATACGCGTCTTTAATATCTGGCACCGACGTTCTTCATATAAATTTCATTCAAAATACAGAACCCGTCAATCAATTGTTCAGAAATATTTTTTCCTATCCTTACGGGAAATTCCGTTCTGATTGGAAACGGGCTATCCCCGTTCTCATATATACAATAAACTTGATTCATATGGAGAGTCTCAACTGCTGTTGCTTTGAACGTTCTTTATCATTCAGTTGATACCTCGTTCATACGTTTCTACGTAAAATGTAAAACATTATTGGCACCGACCTACCCTCCTGGTCGGAGGTTTAGAAAGCTTTTCAATACATGGCTAATTTACCACATGTCAGCGGCAGGAGATCAAAGGGCGCGGATCAATGGAACTTGATGGAAATTAGATCTGGACAGTTAAAACGAGTTAAAAAGAGTCTGATGTGACGCAGATCCCAATAAGAGGACTCTTGATAACGAGGCTAAAGTATTATAATGTTCTTATACCCATCAGCCAGACAGCACCTCTCACGTGCTGCTGCAATTACTACTTCGATTATTGAAATTGCAGTGATGTATATAAGTATCATCTGATGTAAGAACAATTCTTAATACTATATTGTAGCTTAATAATGAAACCTTACAACTTTAGTAAATTTGTTTTGGAAATATTTACGTCTTGGTGGGAAGGATCTTTACAATTCTAAATCGGTCTTTTGGGAATAGACATTAAATATTTACAAAGAATAATCGGACCAATAAAAGAGGGATGTTGTCAGTGCTATTTTTAAACAATTTAAACTTAGGAAAAAATAGCTTTGTATAGAAATATAGAAAAGTTTTAAAATCCAATTCAAACATTTCGGTTTTTACCTTTACTTAACTGTTTGACGTCAAATTGTTCTGGTATTATATATAGTGTACCAAATTAACCTGAGCACACAAAAGGATGACACTTTCTTAAAACGATTTTCATTAAATCTGACATTTAACATAGCCTGTAATGTTCCGCGAACAATTATATCGCAAAATGCTATCGTTAAAATCACAGCGCCAAAATAAAGCCAACTCCTTGTTTAAATTATTTGACTTGAGAAAGGAAGTAAAGAGGTTTAATTTCAAAACGAACAGGAAATTATTAAAAAAAAAGTTTGCGGGGTATTAGATCACCAGTTAGGTTTATCCATTGGAACGCTACGCCATGATCCGATACTGTTTAAGGACAAACAAATTCATGCCATTTTTATCACTGTACATTGTTCAGATTTCCTTCATTTTAAGGTGTGTCCTATTCCGTACTTCTGTGATATTCAATGTCTATATAAAATTTATTCGTTTAAACTTCTTTGAAAATTGATTTCCACACTCAAAAAATTAAAAGCAAAATAAAGACCACTTTACTGAATGCCTTTTTTTCTCTGATTTTTCCCTTCATTTGTCAATCGTAGATTAGGAATCAAACACTTAATGCTACTACATCACAGCTAATCGGGAAAGTGCAGTTCTTAAGATTGATAAGCTTTCGAAATATAGGGGCTGTATCAACTTCATATCAGATTTATTGACCTATTTGCACATGTATAATGCACTGAAAGCACCAGATTGAGAGTATCCATTATATTAAAAGTCAATAAAGAGCTAATATAAATTACTAGATTACTTCGCACTATTATTGATTTTCCAAAGAAAAAACGTAAGAAATCTTCTACTGAAAAACCAATTTATTTATCATTTATTTATCATATACCCGGTATGTTTTATTTTTAAAATCAATATTTATGTAAATATTCACTATTCAATTCGTGCATTAAAGTGGATTTAGTCAACATAGACACATGTATGTCACATTCTTTTCACCATTTACTAAAAAAATTCTCATTTCCAAAGCTTCGAGCTCGGCATTCTGTAAATATTTATTACTCTTTTCCTGAATACAAGTAAATCAGTCTCAGCTATGTGTTGTCATTGCTCAGATCATCAATGATTCATAGCTTCGTTGATTAGCCAACCTCTCTTCCGACATTTCCTGTTATTTAAATCCCGTCCTTTTTCGAGAAGTTTAATGAAGAAAAGTTGCTTTGGCATAGTTTCGGACAAGAGACTTCCTGTATTATTTTTTAAAAAGCGATTGACAATGTCTTGACATCCATTCTAATTTTAAAATGTTTAAAAAAACCAAAATGCTTAGCTAATAAACGTTTCTAAATCATGTGTTAATCTGAGAGCAGATTGGAAGCATCATGTTCAAAAATATAATACAGCGTCACTTGCAATTGTCCAATACAGTATAATATTTTTCCGAGAAACACGGTTCTAGAATGCTACATATCGCTTGGCCCTGTGTCAAATTGTAATATTCATGTTCAATACTTTGCTTTTTAAGACAAAAACTCCCCTCATTTCTTGATTAAAACATGCAAAAAATTCCAACAATTGACAAAAACATAAAGTTATATCATTATTACTTTAAGTTTGCAGACACGATTGAATTAGAAATAACCATATAAAATTTAATTGTCGCCGACACTGCAGTGATTTATCACACCAGGAAGTCACTGTTAGGCTTCAATCGGCTTTTATAAGACATGAACTTTCTCTCTTGTGACGGAAAGAAACCAAAAAAGTATGTAAATGATACCAAAGAAACGATCTGTCTGTTCTTTGTTATGGCAATTTAGTTCCATTCATAAAGTATTTTCCAAATGCCGCAGTCAGTTTGCAAATGGATTTTTTTTTTGTCACACAAGAAATTGATGTTAAATCATTCGTGCTGTATACATGCTTTTAGATAAAAGGTTTTTTTTCAAATTTATGCTTCCATTTAGCAAAGTACAGAGTGTATACTGAATTAGGATTATTACCCACTAATTCATGCTCAACCTTTGGTTATATGCAATTCAAGTTAATCCCTGTGGAGTTTTGTTAAATAAACGAAATGTTCACCGACTTTTTCTCTAAGCTTTTTTGCAATTAGTGCGATAAGATTCAATTTAAAAACGAAAATAAATTCAAACATCCATTAACATAATTACCAACATAGAATGATATCATTTCTTGGATAGGGTTTTGTTACTCTACATTAAGTAACAAACGCCTGATTAAACTACAATACATTTGCTACGATTTGTGGTATTTGAGAAAACCAGCGGAGCCAATAGTTTGTGTATGTCTTTGATCCAAGGAAAATGGTACAAATCAACTTTAATTACTCGTCAGTAACAAACATCGAGAGAGCAATAATCGTGCGCCATTGTTTTCCGAGAGGCACGAAGCCTCGGTCTGGATACCCGTCAATACTCAAGAGTCTGGACGAGTCAGAGTGATAAAAACAACACTTGGTCATTCCAGCGCGCCAAACAATCGCCTCCTCGGAGTAATGTTAGATTTTTGGGTAATTTGATTGAAGGTTAGACAGGCTTAGCAATGGGTAGGAATTCACCAGACCTACATACTGTAACGAACAGAAAGTGCACCATTATCTTATTGCGATATATCATAGGGTATTTGTTAATGTACCGAATTGTCTCAGTGAGGGAATTTCTACAGTTGATACGATCTGTAAAAATTATTACATTTTATGCATAGATCCCACAAAACAATGATTTTTGTGATTCTTGCTCTCCAGGGTAGAACGGGGAAAATATCCATTCTTTGTAAGGGCTTGTATACTTTGTATGCAGAGCATAAAGGTCTTGCTTTTTTGCTCGAAACGAATCTAGGTGTTGCAGAGGAAAATTGACGATGGATATTAATAAGATTGAATTAGCAGAACTGTCAAGATATATCCTCTTTAACTACATTCTTGCGAATCCATCTATATTTTATAACCAACTTTATCTCCCATTTTTCTGTCTTGAAATGATTCAACTACATATGTATTTCATCCCATTTAAATTATGAACATTGAACGGAAAAATCTACCGCGTGATTTGAGCGAGCGCTGTCGTTCGTATTATTTATTACTTCTGTTCAATTAAGGAGCGCGGAGGAGATTGCTTTTAAGAAAATAGCAAAAGCATTATAATCGGATAACTTTTTGATCTCTGCTGTGTATATTTGTCTGCCTGCGTCAGTTTTCGAGCGCTGAACCCATGAAAGTGCACAGATGTATCAATGTCTTTAGATCAAATGTGTCCTTTTCACGAAACTATAACGACATCTTAATACTATGAGGCTTTTTTTATAGAAATTTTGATGCAAAGAGAAGTATTTTAGTTTGTGTTTTCTAACAGCACGCTAGGTAGAGCTTTGATTACACATAGGAAAACTCTTAGTAGTGCAACAGGGGGTGACATTAGTTGTGAGACTAGGGTTTATCATAGTTATTCTTTCAAAAGAAATTAACAAAAAACAAGTACGAAAACCTGCAAAATATAAAATTTTTCTTAGGCACAATAAACTATCAATTTGAAATAATCTTTTTATTGTCAGTCTGATTAATATAAAAGGCCACGATTACCGCTTTAAACAGAATGAGGTCTGTATAAATTTGTATCTTTCAAAAAACATTCATTAAGAAAGAAAGGGGAATCTTATTGTACGACCAACTTACAAATCTTAAATATAAAGCATAACAATACCAAACGTTGATTTTTAGTTATATAACTTGTCGGAAACGCCCTAGAATATAATTTATGATTAATCAAATTTCAGCCTGACCAATTTTTAACAATTTCCCCAGGTTAGTGTTGATTATCATGCAGAAGTTCTCTCAGATCATTTGAAGCGTGTTTACTTTTCTTCATCACACAATTTAACGGGATAAGCGTTAATTGACCGAAGCATTAGCCTCTATGAAATGCTGCTCTGTTTTAATCTCCAAGATGTGTCGATTAAACGTTCGGTTTCCCCGGCGAGTTTGTCCATGCCTTCATTCATCACAAGAATCATAATCAATACTTTATTAATCACCAGTTGCAACGCGATGGCAATTTAAAAATTCGTTTTATTTGAAAAAAAAAATAGGACAGGGTCGACGAAGTTTTTTTTTTTTGCGAGTACAAATTATAGCGACTTCCAAGCGTGCAATATTACACATATTGTGCGTATTTGAGGCACTTACAAACCAATTACTCGTTCGTTAAATCCATGATATCAACGAAAGAATACTAACTCAGAAATGTTACATATATAGGATTCAATCTTATTTTTTAGAGTTTGATTATCTTCCATATAAGACACCGGTAAAATGTCATTTTTCAGCAATTTTTTTTACGATCAAAGAAATTTACATTTCATCCAAATATATTATCATGATTGTCCATACAGTAGTGTCCAACAGGTGCCCAAGAATTTTTTTTATAACTACAGGATAGTCGAATTGTCAACACACAGTGATTCTGGTTATGGCATAAAAAAGAAGATAATCCATGAATAAAAGAAAACTGAAGACGTTGATCATATGAGAAATGACGTCATAGGTTACTAGTAATTGTTTTAGTTGTCATATCTATATCTGCAGACTTTATATTCTCGTGCAAGGCTTGGTTATAGCTTTGTGAAACCTGCTGAAAATTTTACTTATTATAATTTGATTTGTCATCTTCTTTATACGTAATTTTTAATGTAAAATTATTTCATCCCAACCAAATAAATGTTGCAAAATATGCATATGAAATTCACATGATTTAGCAATCGTTGCTGGAATGTGCTAGGCTTATTTTTGTTTGTTTCCAAATGAGAGCAATCCTTATTAAACTTTTCCAGACATTTTATCACTCAATTCATGTACTGTATTTACTTTTATACTTATCTCTAACCGTTTGGTTTTCCGTTTTGCGTTTTAGCAACGCTGGTTTTACCAAATTTTGATTTAATTACGATAATTAGGAGCGGAAGTAGACCGAGCGCGCGGCGAGACTAACTTCGTCATTATAACAACGCGCCAGAAGAAAAGAATACGAACCTTGCACGCACAGGTCCACGAAAGCCGGATTTCAAAACGGACGTTAACGTGGCTTAATGATATCCGATTAGGATTAATTTTCCTGCTTGTGAGTCGAGATTTTTTATATTAATGAAGGAACAAATAAATGGCGAAGAAAAGAGGGAAATTTTTCTCCAATCAACAGAGAACTCGGTGTAATCAATATTTTTGCGAGGCAAGTGAAATCTCCCTCTAAAATTATTATGTAAATAAGTAAAGCAGAAAACGCGCCAAATTCTTAACATGGTTGTCTTTATACACATTAAATGTGACAACCATTCTGAAAAATTAGTTTCATAGAGAGGCACTGTAACTCAAAACTGATGCTTTTTTACTGTCTTTTTTTTTAGCATTTGTTGAGAGTTTTATTTTAAAATTTATTTTTTTGTGACAATTAGGTGAAATTCTGTACAACTGCGGTTCGAGCTGGAAACATCTACTCTCATGTAATATAGCATTTTTTCCTTTCATGCGCAACATACTGAAATAAAGTATACATTCCAATGGTCATATCAGGATGTGCAGCTATAAACATTATATAATGAAATACGAAATATAAAAAAAAACGGGTTTTTTTTCGAACACCAGTGAACTCTCAAAAAATGATAACGATATACACTTCCTCTATCTCAATCCGTCAATCAAATTTCTTTAATAAAAAGTGCACGATTGACCATTATGCTGATATTTATTAATTCGGTTAGTATTGCGTTGCAACGGACTGCTATTTAACGAGGCCCGATTGTTTTATGGACTCGGAACTACTTGCATAATAAGAAAGCACCAAGTAATAAATATATGTGATTTTTGACATGTACAATTTCTGAGATATGGAGATGGGTTGGGTTGGTAGTGGAAATTTTGGCTTGTACAGAAACACATTATTGTTAAGGACATTTATTTATCATTTTCCAAAAATTGAAAATCACTTTATATCTAAATTCAAACAATCAATCAAGAAACATCCCCCCCCCCAAAAAAAAAAAAGAAGTAACTGTTCAAATATAAAATTCTTTTATCTATTGTTATTGTATTTTCAAAAATAAAATTTCGTAATTACTTCGATCGTATTATGTACTTTAAAGATATGGACCACCAACAATTCTATAAAGACAGACGTTAAAATTCATGAAGCAGTAATTGTTTCTGACACATTTCTGGCTTCAACAGAGTGACTGCCGGTCATTTCAAGAACTGATTAGAACAAACTGACTCTGCGTATCTTGGCTTAGAAATAATGTTGATAGGGTTCATATCTACTATATCTTAAAAAGTTTTCATATGCATTTCCAAATTGCTTGTAAATGTATGAAGGTTAAAACAATAAATAATATGTAGGACAAATTGAAATTAAATTCAACCCAAGCACCGAAAATAAACATATTCTTCTCTTAATAAATGTTAGAAACCGATTTGTGTGCGAAAGGTTTCAGACTTGAATTAAAGCCACAATTTTGCATGGGTCTGTACAATGGATTGCTAATTGATTTTCAAATCGAGAAACTCAAGTAAAATTGCAAGGACCTACTCGATACACATTTGACTGAAGGGTGAAGCTCTCTCGATTTATAAAAAATCAACAATCTAGAGGAAAGTTCGATGATTTATAAGGAATATTGAGAAGGCCGCCTCGACGATAAATTAAGCTCAAATAACAAATGTCTCAAAGAAGTTAATGGACTACGTATGCTCTCATTAGATCTTGTATAGAGTTATACGCTTTCTGGTAAAAGAAGCTTTATAGAGCGCATTTCAGAGATACAAAAGCAATTCATTCCTATTCAAGACTTGATATTAGATAAGTTAAATGTGGAAAGGAGATCAATTTAACGAGTGTCAATTTATTTGCAATGCGAAATATAAGTACTTCTCTAGCAGAGCCAATCAAATACTCTAATGATAAAGTTCGGGTCACTAAATAAGCCAGAACATGGGGAAAAGAAACAAGTTCTGAATTGGTTTATATATGACAGAAAACCTTTACTATAGGAGAGAATTATGTTTTTGAATACACAATATGATTCTGATATTCAGATCTTTTAACAAATTTTGTGATGATGGATATCAGTTCAGTTTCATATGGATATCATAAGTCAAAAGTCCAAGGATTCAAACTTCCCAGCAGTGTACCTCGATTGTTTTATTTAAGCCAGCTTCCATAATCGTAGTTTATTGATGTTAAAAATATCTGAGAGATATTTTAGTAACGACCTAATACCAATAAAACATTAGTATAGAACATAAAAGTCAGGATTAGTGTTGAAGACAGAAAATGTAGACAAAACTTTACAGCGATGCCGTTATTTATTGAGATTGGAAATTAATCAACCTCTAGTGCATTACAAGACAAATATTTATCTTACGGCGTAGCCACCAGATATGAGTGCTATAAACAAATTACTTTTTAATTTCCATTGTAACTTCCGACATTGTTCTCGATATCTATAACGGCGCGATGATTCTAATAGCTCAACCGAGGAAAGATAAATTATACCTCTCTCAGAGAGAGAGAGAGAGAGAGAGAGAGAGAGAGAGAGGGGGGGTTCAAAAAACTTGCTTACCTTTCAATGCAGACGGATACGAGAGAAAGAACAGACACGTATAGGCATGTCACTAGAATGTATCTGTTGAATTTACACATTCCAACCCCGAGCAACCAGCCTCGATTGAGAATAAACTGTATAATGTCAGGAATGAAAGAAATCATTATAAGTAGGTCAGCTATGGCCAAGTTCATAATGAAAACATTTGTCACTGATTGTCTCATTTTTCTGTCGATCAGAATAACCGTGATGACCAGGGAATTACCCACAATTCCCAAGACACCGATAAAGATAAATAAGATGCTAAGAATGATGATAGTTCCCAGGGCCACGGGTGGATCTGCGGAATCCCCGGGCGAGCAAAATATCCCTGTCACATTCTCCATGCTGGTACTGTTGCTAGTTGTCTCAGTCCAGTTGTAGCCAAAAGGCTCGGTGTTTGTAAGGTTCAACAGACCGTGCGAATTAGTTGTATCCATTTCTCTCCAAGAAGACTCGCCATCTACAAGACAAGGTTTTAACTTATCAATATATATGTCTGAAATGAGTATTGTTTACATGAAATTAGTTCGGACTTTTTTCCACTGCCGATCGTTTAAGTAAATACACTGTCCTGTAGAGGTAAACTGTTTATTGTCGAAACGATTCTAATAAACTAAGCAAAGAGAATGCGTCTCTATTGAGCGAGCACCCTATCTTGCTTCTCTCAGGGAGAATCAGTCAATCAAACTCGGAATTCCAAAGTTTTTATTTCCGAACAGTCAGTGTCTTGTCATCAAGTTGAGAAAATGCCCAAAAGTCCTTTTGATCAAAAGGAAAGGGTTCACTCTTTCGGCGAGATTTGTTTAGCTTCAGGTGTGAGATTACTCCCAAACTCAACAGTTAATTAAAAAATCGTCAATCACAACTTATATACCGGAAACTGCTCTCTAATGACAATGCATCTCTAAGATTCATTAAAAGAATAAATAGGGACTTCATCTTTTAATAATGCAAATATTTTCTCTTTTTTAAAATAAGATTTATCAAAATTAACCTTAAAAATAACGTTCTTATATGCTTTCATATCACTACAAAAAATTGTAAAATAATGTAAATAAATAAAATGAAGGACGGATAAATATTTGCAAACTGAAATATATAAATATAAAATATAAATATAAAGTACATCAATTAAGATAAAACGAAAAAAGTATGCAGCTGTAGACTTACTTGAACCGTATTTTGTATCAGATATTAAGAAGTCCGGTGAGATATCTATATTAGATTTACTTCTACAGATGTTCCTTAATAAATAGGATCAAATTTTAATCACTCCCTAATAGCGAAGCTTAACACGAAACACTTTTCTGTACGCTGATTGGATAAAAATGCACTTAAAGAAAACAACATCGAAAACCAGAAGGGGCATCAGTGTATATATTTCTAGTTCTGCACCAGGTCAGCTCTCCTTCTATTCAAAGAACAGATTTTAATTATCAAATGAAAAATATAACTTCCGTCTGTACACAACACATCTACCTGTAAAAGCATAATAAAATCTGCAGGGGACGTATTAAAAGCACTATCTTTTTACCAATTACACAATTCTATGGGGAGATTTCCTCTCAATGCTCGCTTCTCCGACATAACTCATCGCGGCTCTTCAGCTCTGTATTCTCGATCGAGTGCGCCCTGCTAGTTCAACAGGCAGGGAATATGTATGGATTTATGTTCTACTCGGATAATGATATAGTCAACACAATGAATAAAAAAAATATCATTTCACAAAGCTACTATTCCTCACCAAAGAAATAATTAACCAAGCGCTCCCTCTTCTCGTCCATGCAACAGATGCTTGGTCCGACAGATCCCCAATAACGGAATTAACTCTACCGTCTCAGGTCTGAGTTTTATAATTTCGTGTTAAGTTGTGATCAATGCTCTCGACCATGATTTCTTGTTACTCAATTTGTTCACGTCAGCAGGAGATGTACCAATTAATTTTCCATCATAAATAAACTATACAGTCATTAAAGTGTATCAGAGATTGAGTATGTTCAACAAATTATCGTCATGGTAGTCTCAAATGGTCTTAAGAAACCCAGCACGCAATCCTACCGATAAAGCAGGAATTTCTGTAATAGTCAGTATTGATAAGAAAGTAATGGAAAGATGTGTATTTATTATGTATATCATTTTTTTCTGATGATTGTATGATCTATGGTTCATTAGTGTTTCATAGACGTAGATTTCATCAAGATTTCCCTACGAACTTAATGAGAGGAATGCTGTACGACTGGTCTATGGTCGCTTGCAAACCAGTCGATCGTTGTGAATATTTATTTACGGCTTTGTACGACTTGCTGAGATTATAGTTCTAATTGAAATCGTGCTCTTTGTACCTTGGGTATTTAAGAAATAGAAATGAAATATCCCAATTCGATTACACAGTTCTTCAAACTCTTCTCAAAGTCAATGCCTGGTTCCAATAGAAATCAAGGCAGGTCGAGTCTACTGCGAGAATCAAACAAATTACAACGGACGGGTATTACTACACTTTTCAAATATTACCCCACTGTTCTAAATGAACACAACACAAAACGCAATTAAAAACTCAAGGACCCTTACAGCAGATATTGAGTTAAAACGAACACTTTGAAAGAGGAGGGGGTAATTTTTGGTCACACTGAAAAAAGATTCATAATGTTAATATTTTGATAAACAATATCTTTAATTGTATTTTCCTGTTTGTAAACGGTTAAATACAAATATGTTTACAAGTATACCTTACTATCATAACATAAACAAAGGATCCCATCATTCAACTGAGATTCGATTAAAATTTTCTTACTTATCTACTTTAAATAATGAAGTGAAATTAAGATAATAAGTCTTATCTAGTAGAAAGACTAGTAACTTAATTAGAGAACGCTACCGATTGTATAAAGGTCGCAAACTTAAATCCAACATTTCCCATCGATTGTTCATGATGAGCAGCGTATTGTAGAGAGCACGACATGACTTCCCGTATCAAACAGAAGCGTTAACATCAAACTCACAAAGGTGTGCTATTAAAGTCAAAAACCATTTTGATGATTATTAAATTGTTTTAGACAATTAATACCAAAAATATGTCTTTAAGAATTTAATTGATTGAAGTACACGTCAATGTGCATATGAAAAAGTTTTTAAATCTTGAATTTTATGCCGTATTTGTTATCCTTTTTTTATTTACTAGTATTTATTGGGTTGCACGTGTATATAAAAATAATTAACACGTGTCATTCTTTTAACATTTAACATTTTTACATATTAATAATATTGAATGACAAGAAAACTGAAAGTACGGGAGTCCACTCTTTCTGTGATATATTTTAGTAGTATTTGACGTGCAGTACAATTCCAAGGCAAATTCTGTCACCACGCCCATCGGTGTTCTTAAGTCACACGATATCCGGATTTTGAACGAGCCTGGAAGGTCAAACACATGACTTTGAAGCACGTGATCTGATCCTTGATTTTGTTGCAGTCTAAAACTGCTAGAAATCGTTACTTTCCAGGAACTTGTAAAACTTCACCGATTAAGTGGGGATTACTGAATTCTCTACTGAGCGTTCAGAACGGGTTATTTCAATTTGTATTAAGTATTTGATGAAATTACTCTGGATAAGTAGTTTTCCAGCCCAATACATGTACGTTTTTTCAGTTTGTCATGCACAACATTTCCATGAAACTACTCTGGATTAACGAATTTCCGGAAGAAATAATAAAAACGTTATATCATTGCATCTTTAATAACAGTCAGAGAAACAATATTTCTCTATGTATGTGGATAAAAGAAACCAGAAATAGTCCACAAATTCGTTTACGGATCTTTGGTGAACCCGATTAAGTAACTTGGATTTCCGGAAAGTCGTGGATATCTAAATTTGCCCAATGGATGCGGACGGACGGTCGTAATCAGCATTCGTTATCACCAAATACAAAGTCGGGCTTGATATACGGGGCCATTCGACCATTCCATTTGATTAAGAATAAAGACAGCAATACAAATGCAAAAACACTGAAAAGAAGGTAATCAAAATCTGTTCATCTGAGAATGGGACGTGCCCTATTGGTTAATGAATATCTATGGAGATAAAAATGGCGACCAAAAAACATGTAACATGGTTTGCAGCCAATTTTTAATCTACATAAAAATATATATTTTTAAAATCATCTTAATTGCGAATTCCCATCGATACTTATAAGAGTTTTTCTTTCTTTCCTTATGATTTTTCTGTCGTAAATTTAAAGAAAAACTTCTTTTAAATTGGATCAGCGCTCCTTAGCTGAGTAAAATTCAAATGAATCAGAGATGTCATCTGTGAAGTGACGTTCTGATTGACAAGTGACAAATGATGAAAGTGTGGTCTTTTTATTCTTGATAAAACACTCTCTCTCAATAAGACATCGGGACCACATAAGTACATTATTTATTTAATAATGCACTGCCCCTGGAGAGATTTATTAATAGCAGCCCTTTCTGACATAGAATCACGCTGTTGATTACGGTCTGGTTACACCATCGCTGTGTCACTAAAATACCACATATTGTGCAACCACTTTTTTGACGATAAAGTAAATTTATGTACAGGTAAATTAATCTGTCAATTATATACATGTACTTCTCATTTACAATAAACAACTACATCAAGCAACTGTTACCAAGTAAATAATATAAAAAAAAGTCGACGTAATTACATGAATGTTACAAGACGATTTAACGTTATTACATGAATGTAACGGGACGATTTAACGTAACTACATGAATGTTACGGGACGATTTGATATAATAACAACGCGGTCTCTATTTGAAAGAATTGTGTGTTAAAAATCAATCGCAAAAATAACGAAATATTTTGGAGACATAATAAAAACCAATGGCAAAACAATTAACGAGAGTGAACAAACAATAGAAATTATTTGTCTCCCATAATCAAGCTCCAGTATAAATCATTTATAATAGTACTAATATTTTTTTCGCCTGTGAAACGTTAACAAAGCTAATATTATCAGAACTCCACAGGTCTATTTACACTCTTGCTGAACTATGCCTTACCTTAATCATCGACGTAACAAATATACCAGGTCAATTAAAAACACATCCAAATTAATAGATACTCTTTGTATAACTAATTAAACATTCCATGCTCCAAAACAAGTTGAAGACCCATTTCCATATTCCGTTTTATCACAATTGATATTGGCCTTTTCAGGGAACGAACATTACGTATTCAAATTTTTTTTATTATAATTTTTAGTAAATCTCTGCAATTGATGAATGAACTGACACTAGACTACGGAATCTAAAACCAGAAAGAAGTATCATCCTAAAAAAGACCGTTCTGCTAATTGGTAGTTACCAAATAAAAAAAGTTCTTGTGGAATTCAAATAAAAACTGTTCCTTGTTGAACTGACATATTTTTGCAAACAAAAACAAAGGCGCGACAAACTGGTACTACCTACCTCCAATTGTCTCTACTTCTGTCTGCAATGACAGTTGTTGTTGTGTAAAGTGGAATTGTTGCACACTTTTCGCACCGTTTGCTTTCTTTCTGACAAGTGTGCAATAGGTAGTTGACAAATTGTTAAGCGGCTGGCCCGAAGAGTCTTCTGTGATAACAGAAGCACTAGACAGGCGGTATCTCACCACTTCATAGTCCAGAATTGAGAGCACCCTGACATAAGGTCCCTAGTTGTCAAATACCAAGAGATCTGTTTATGACTGTGAAGATGTACAATAAATTTCGGTTGATCTGCCATCTTACTATGGACTTACTATAATCTGCGGTTGTCTTTGATTGGAAGCTCTGAATGAATTGTACTTTTAAGGACGAAAGCACTTAATCGTCCATAATATTAAAATTAATTTCTTCTTAATGTTGTTTGTTAAGTTTGTTGGTTTGGGTGGATATGATAGAGTTGTTAGCTCTCTACAATGCAATGTTACAACGCACTTTGAAAAATTACGCACTTTGAAAAAATTTTTCAAAGTGCGTTATTTTTGGGACCAAGTCAACGCACTTTGAAAAAAAATTATTTTTTTTCAAAGTGCGTTGATATCGTCGATATTAACGCACTTTGAAAAAAAATTGTTCAGGGTTTAGTCGAAATAATATATATTTTTAGATACAATAAATAATTATTTTAACCTTGTGTATCTTAATAGGATATATTTTAGAAAGAACCCACTTCATTCTCAGCTAACTTGATAAACAGTTTCTCTATTAGATTTTTTTTCCTTATCTCAAAAGCTTACGTAGTTTGACAATTTACATAAAGAACAACTCGGGAGATTTGAATTATCCAAATATGACATAAACTGCATCGCTTAGCAACTGCATTTTCCTTTTTTGTGTATGCAGCAAAATTACTAATGATCTGGTACATTGTGATGTGCCAGAAACGAAAATGATTTAATTTATTTATTGATAATGGAGATAATGTATAAAATATTTCAAATGTCTTCAATTGCATGTGCTTTTAAACAAACATGATGTGAAAAAAAGGATAGTTAGTTATGGTTATCAAGAACAATATGACCTTTTAGAGGATCAGTGCGAGAAAAAAAAACTCACACCCTAATGCTTATTTTTAAGTTTATAGTAATTTAATGTTTGTCAATGTACATGTAATTTTTTATATTATGAAGCGATTTATTTGATTAGAATTTGAAATGAGGGTCTATGTTGAAACACTTATGGATTCTTTAACATATCATTGGAGAAATTATAATTGTTTGACCAGCTCGGTTTTTTTTTCAATATCATTGTACTTAATTTAGAACAAAGCGTATTTCTTTTTCCGATTTTATACATTTACTCTAAGTTGCTGAATATCATATATGTTTTGGAAGGAAAAAAGAAGGGTAGGGGACCTTCTTCCTGTAATCAATGAAATGAAGTACTGGTAATTGACCTGTATCTTTGGTTAACCCCCACTCCCACCCCTATCCCCGTTTTTAAAGACGGTAAATTAGATTCATTAGTGTTAACAAATCATCATACTATCAACAAATTAGGAATTTATTCCAGAATTTGTGATTTATACATTTTTTTTTCAAAGTGCGTTAAGTGTCTCGATACTAAAAAATGTTGATGTACCTTCATAACGCACTTTGAAAAATTTTTTCAAAGTGGGTTAACTTGGTCCAAAATTTAACGCACTTTGAAAAAATGTTTCAAAGTGCGTTGATTTTGTCCAAAATTTAACGCACTTTGAAAAAAATTTTCAAAGTGCGTAATTTTTTCAAAGTGCGTTGCCACAATGCAATTATTAAGCAACCTTCCAAAACCCAGTTTCTTTTTGTCTGCCTGGTAAAATTTCAATTCTTCAAGTGATTTTGTTTGTATTTTGTATTGAATAAAACAGTTTGTAAAATATAAAGACATATCATGTAGAAAAAAAATTGAGGAAATTATTGGAAGTAAAAGAATTCTAACTGTAAATTGTCAGTTGATTTGATTAAATGAAACGATAATACGTCCTTAAAAGTTTTGGCAAAGGTAAGTCAATACTACATGTGGTTTAAAAGGTCATACTTCCTGCATTAGTAGGCAATCAAAATAGCAATGCGGTAGTAAAACAAACCAACTTGACCAAATAAGGACGAATTGTGCAGGATTTAGCTATAATCTTTAGAACATGTAATCTACATAGTTGGTATATTCCAAATCCATCAGCAAGGTACAACAAGATACTACAAATGATAATGAACCAAAGAACTTTATCTACTTTCCATCGCATGAAAAAAAAATGTCCACCTAAGGGTGATTGAAAACGCTTTTTACTGTAATTATGCATAAAACAGCATTACGAGGCACAAAAGGCAAAAAAATTTCATCACTGTCACCCATTACGAGATTTTATCCAACTCATCTTATAAAATCTTGAGTACGTACTAAATTATCAATTTTGATTATTTCAGGGGAGTATAGTGGTGGAAAGGGTATATTTCAGATCTTATGTCCGAGATACCTATTGTAATAAATGCAGTATATTTGTGGTCCTTATGCTATAAACAAAAGAACATTCTCCAAAATACGGAAAACCAAAATATCAATCTTAATCTCAGCACATAAGTTAAGTCCTGACTTAAAATTAAAACCGAATAACAAGAGAATTTTGCCAAATCTGTGATTTGGTGTTGTTTATGGTAAATAATTAATTATAATACAGTTCTAATACCAGACAAATTAGCATTTATAATTACTGAGATAAATAATGGGAGGACGAGCCCAGGGATTTGACAGTACAGTTGGGTTCATGATATTTCTTAGGATAGACTTGCCCAGAGTCGCGTAGTGGAGCTTTCGACCGTCACTGAAGCGTAGCGTTCGCTAGCCGTCCAAAATATATTTCTTTTGAAGATGTCTTCTAAGTCAAAATAATAAATTAACATGTAAAAACATCATTTTCATATTAATTAAGCTTGGACCGAATTAATGATAATACAATCTGGTGTTTTGTTTTATATTCTAATGAGGTTTACGCAGACCGCATTAAGTGGTATATAAGATACGGTACAATACATCACAATTGTTCAATCCCGACAGATTTATATAGTGAATATTTACACAAGAAATGTACAATAACGGTACTACAATGACATAACTTTTACAAAATTACATTTGGTCTATGACAATATCTATCATCTTGGAATTATTCTTATATTTTGTTAAAATATATAAATAATAATTTTTTAAAATAAATAATAGGATAGAAATAAAATAAAATGAGATTCATCAGGTTTTCGTGATATGTGACAAACTGTTCATAATCTAATTTCCTTTATCTGAAGGAATACATGCCGCTCAGGCTTCATTGACAAGTGTTGGTTCAAAGGAAAATTCAAAATTTTTTATATTTTGAGTTTCTTATTTTCATAATAATACCGTGCATAGCTTTCTGCGCTAGTTAATACACAAAAGGAGTCTTGGAGATACCAAGCCCAAATATTTGAATTCTTTGACGTTTTCGATGATATGACAATTTTACTGATTTTAAACAAAAGGTTTTTAAACACCACATTCTAAACTCAGACTGTAGTATTATATCGAAAACGAAGTCATTAGATACCTGGGAAAAAGAGCATGGAGAATATCTTGGCAAAATTACACCAAGAACGGATAATTGGGAGGAATGGCGACGATTTGTTGAGACCATTCAATGACTTGACATCGTACAATAATGGGATTAGCTCATGGTGAGAAAGGATCATTACAACTACAGAAGATCTCACAGAGATCTGCGGAATATCATGGAGTCAATCTCAGGGTTGCCAATAAAAGGAAAATAAACCAATAACCTATACAGAACGGAATGCACGTACATGTTGATCTCCGATAGCGGTGCTGGATGTGCCTATCATTACAGTGTAATAGAAGTCCAGTTTACAAAGTGATAAATATGAAATGAATGACCCTAACAAGTAAAATATGTTCGATCGTTGGTATATATACGATAAAGATACTTGTATAATACTGCAGATGTTTTCAAAATTTAACTGGAAAAGAGCATCAAGTTCAGAAATGAACATAATTATTGTTACTGCAACGGTACTTATACAAGTAATATGGTACTGGAAATGGTTTGTAGTAAAACAACCCGAGGTATGTCTTGATACATGTACTTCACAATTAGGCACTAACTGGATGCTAGTATCATCTAGAAGAGTGTTTATACAATATACAAATAAACACGGCGACATTTATTTATTCTATTTAAGAAATAAGGAATCATTCTTTGAGTATTATGAGGTGATCAAATACAGTCGGGGTGATCAAATCTAATAAAGCCCGAAGGACTTTATGATAGATTTAATCACCCCCGACCGTATTTGATCACCTCATAATACTCAAAGAATGATTCCTTATTACTTATATTTGTATAATTTTCAGCAATTGTACATTAAATATCAAGATAGTATTTGATGAAATGTATTGGACTATACATTACAAATCGATTTGCAGTGTTATCATAGACAAAGACACTGGAAAATGTAAATATTTAGGTATAATTTTTTTATCAGCAATAATACTTAAATATTACCATAGAAATAAACATCATATCTTATACTTACCACTCTCGTAGAATCCAGAAAGCATCTTGTTGAGTCAGCGGCGAGACGATACAACGCGAGATCTCGCCAAGCACCTTACACAGTCTGACAGCATCCATGAGGACAAATGCAAGTCTTGTCTGAATTAGGTCTACATTATAAATTAACAGAGGTATAACATACAGAGTTGATTAGACCGCGATTTAACAGTCTTGTCAATCAAAGCAAAGTTTGAAGAAGTGTTAGAATGCTCATTTACATAGGTGAAATCTTGGCATGACTGAGAGGTCCCCTGCCATATTGTTTTCTCTGTCTGTAGTGTACCTTTGGTTGAGTCTTCCGCCTAGTTTGGAGCATAATCTACATTGTTGAATTAATTAGCGGTTGCTCTAAAAGTCTTTCATTTGCGACTTTAATTCTTTCATCGGGCCTATCAAGAAATTAAACTAGGGCAAATTATGTATTATAAATTCAGCTGTTGTTTATGATGGTCGTGATCACAAATTCAATATGGAACACCGTTTAAACATTTTATACTAGTATAAAAATTCTGGATAAGAGAATTCTCATAAGTTTTAATCGGTATGATAGCGGATATTATGTTTCAATTAGTTTCAATTATTATATATTATTTTAAGTGGGCGTGGACACAATCTTGGCTCAAAATTTAAAATCCCCCTCCCCCATGTTTAGTGCACAAAAAGCTTACTTTAGGTATTTCTAACGTTTGACCAAATTTAAATGTCGGATGTTAAGTAATAGCTCAGAAATCTTTGTTATGTAAACAGGGCATCATTGTAGACATGATATGTAAAATGGGCGATAATAAGGTTTAGTTGAGACACTGACCAAACTCCTTTAAAAAATTTAAACATGAAATGTTGCTTTATTTCTTCACTTTTTCGCGTGTGTTTACGAAGAATGGTGAGCATTTTCTTCTGCTCTTTATTTAAAAGAAGCTTTAGATGTTAACTACGATTCCACAGATATGAGATAGACTGGTCGTTTGCCTATCGTTATTGACTCCTGGAAAAAATTCGTGGATTTATACTAAACTTAATTATCTTTGATTCAGGTTCATTTAGCGTTACATCCGAGAACTAAATTAGCGATAGTAACGATGACGTTGTAACAAAAACTTTAACCTATTCCTTTCACTTTAATCTTTTCCAATAAATGATTTAAAGACACGCGGGTTAATTTCTAGAGTACCACGGGTTTATTAATATACCACGCAAGGGAAGAAAATCCGCCTCTGCTGACATTCGTTTACGGAAAAATGCACGACAAGATTTATATTAATTTCCAATTACTTGTAAATTGATTCCTCAGCTAACTGTGTTCTAAAATGAAATAATCCATGTCTCAGTCAACAGAGACTGGCTGCAATGCATGGATTCTGAAGACGTATATATAGATTTTAAAGCTTCCCCTCATATGTGTCTTAATTGTGTTCTGAAGTCTTGGAACATGTGAATGGTTTTCTGTTTTTTTCGTGTCAAACGTTTTCTTCAGGAGAAGCAATGTTGGGGAAACAGATATGCCTTATTCACCTTAACAAACAAAATGGGTTGTCGATAAATGAAACAAATTAAATATGCTTTTGACCCAGTTTTAGTAATGTAGTGATAAATGTGTGTGTGTGTGTGTGTGTGTGTGTGTGTGTGTGTGTGTGTGTGTGTGTGTGTGTGTGAGAGAGAGAGAGAGAGAGAGAGAGAGAGAGAGAGAGAGAGAGAGAGAGAGAGATTTTCACACTTATTATTTCTATACTTCGAATTTTAAATAATTGAAAATGTTCGAAATTTCTATTTAGAGACAAATACTGCATTATAATATTTTAATATTTAAAAAAAAAGCTTCGTAAATGTGAAAACACACAATTTTTATCAAATGTTAAATAAAAATATCATTTATTTTATTGTATTTAGAGATTTTAACCTTTTTATCGTGATAAATCTCAAAAGAATCACGCGTATCTATGACAGTATTGACACAAATCTTTATTCGCTTTTTCTTTTTTATTTCTTTCGATGGTGATGGATGATCACAGATGTAGTACGAACGACAACTGTTACTCGTAGTCGCAAAAAAATATTGAAATAGTTTAGGAATTGCAAATCATTCTATAGTCGCTCCTCATCTTTTTCAGGCGTCCTATATATATGCAATAAAATATGCATCCCTAATATATCATAGAATCTACAAGGCCCACAACTGCCGCCATTTTGAATTGTGTTGGTTTAGTTTATCTGAAACGGAGGTATACGTCAAATTTCAAGCTGATTTATCGATATTGAACATATTTCTTGACATAGTACGGTGTATATTTTCATAAAATTGTCAAATCTTTATATGGAAACAAATTATAATTTGAAACAAGCGTAGTTGAAAACTTTTAACGTTAAATAGGGGATAATGAAGGGGTAATATATTCCTTTAACTTTTCTAGGTATCTTTTTTGTAACTGCTGGATAATTTTAAAATTAATTTTAAAAAAGTAAGTACTTTTTAAATGTACATTGAATACACTTCAAACACTATTGAAACGGGCGGGGGGGGGGGGGGGGGGTAGGGGGTGTTTTTTTTGCAATAAACAGAAGGATATAAGATTGCCACTTTTAATCTTTTTTGTCCTCGGGAACAAATAATAAAGAACTACATTATCCGACTATGTCACACTATTCCGGAATTATCTATCACGTATGTCATTTTATATGTAATACTGCGTGTTGTTGTTTCCTGCATGAATTATCATGGCGAGCAAATGGAAAATTCTGCCACGGATTGTTGCACAGTCAGGACCCAAGCACAGTGCCTCTGTCATATGGCTGCATGGTTCAGGTGCTGTTGCATAACACTTCAAATTAGTCTTTTATGTTAAACAGTTCTTTCAATAAGATGCAAAGTTCTTTCAGATCTTTTTTCAAAATTAAATTGACTCACTGACCCATGGTGTCAATGATAACTTTAATCTTGGAAATAAAATCTTTAAATTGTGTTTGATTTTAGGTGACACTGGGATAGGCTTGTTAGAATGGATCAACATGGTCTGGAAAGAAGAGTTTCAATTCCCACATATCAAACTGATATTTCCTACTGCAGACCCAATGTAATAAATGTGTTTCTTGTGCCTATAAATGTTTATTATGTGGGTTTTTGTTGTTGTTGTTGTTTTTGATGTTGTTGTGTTTTTTTTTTTGTTTTTTTTTTGTTTTTTGTTTTTTTGTTTTTTTTGTACATGACACTTTTAAGGTCAAGTTGTAATTTGTATTCATTTATTAATTTTTTTATTATTTTCACGTTTCAAGTCCCTACACTCCCAATGCTCGCCAACTGACTACAGTTTGGTATGACAGGCAACAAATTTCTCCCATGGTTCCAGAAATTTTGTCATCTGTAGATGCTTCAGCTGCAAAATTAAATGATTTAGTTCAAAATGAAGTTGATTCCGGAATTCCACTGTCTAGGATCATAATAGGTCTGTACAGTGACTGCACACCCATTATTGTTCAAATGTTGTTTAAATGTATGAGCAGAGATGAATTTGATTTGAGTTTTCACATTCATTATATGTCTTTGATGTTTTGAAGGTGGGTTTTCCATGGGTGGAGGAATGGCATTCCACATGGCATACAGGTATCAGAGAGAGGTAGCAGGTTGTTTTGCTCTGTCAAGTTTCCTGAATCATAATTCTGTAGTCTACAAGGTAAGGATAACTATGAAAGTATATGCTCTAATTAGATTTATTTTCTTTGTATAATTTCTTCTTTCAAATCAAAAAAATCTGCTGTCTGTTTTTGGTTTAAACATGTTATATACAGTAAAACTGGCAATACATTACCTTGTATATTTATCAAATTATGGTAACCTGTTCTGGTTTGAATGCCTTTGATATTTTAGGAGTATATTTGGGCAAACTATCATTTGGAGATTAAAAATATTTAATTTAATGTAAATTGTAGGCCATAAAATAAAAATAAGTTACATTAGACAAAAATCCCGTACATCACAATGTTACAGAGTTATGATTATTAACAACAAATGATAAACTGATTGATGATAACTTTAAACTTAAAATAAAAAATTTATATAGAATTTTGGTACCTTGAATTGTTTCAATAATTTGACAGTGTTAAAATTAATGCTTTGATTTGTAATCAAAGGAGCTTGGAAACATAGAGGACAGATCAGCCTTACCGCCATTACTTCAGTGCCATGGGACCAGGGATGAGTTGGTGTTATTTGACTGGGGAAAAACGACCTTCAAAACTTTGACAGACTTGGGTGTTTGTGGAGAATTTCACGAATTTAACATTTTCCATGAATTCAACAAGAAAGAATTACAAGTCTTGCACCGATGGATACTTGACAAGCTTCCACCAGATTAAGATGAAAGTGATAGTGTGTATTTTATAGATCTGTATTTTATTTATTCAGATGCATTGATGAAATGATTTTAATTTTTGTATACATCTCCATGTTCATATGAACTACTGGTAGTTCATGTAACTGTTTTATAAATTTAAATATCTTAAAATTTTATCTAATCTACATTTCTCTGCAATAATAAGAATATTGACAAATTTTTCAATATTTTTTATTATTCAACATAAAAATGTCTACACATGCAGATCCCGAGGGGAGTCAATATATAGGCTTTGGACCCCCCCCCCCCCCCGCCCCCGGCAAACAACATTATCCCTCGGACCCTAGTTGGGGGAAAATTAACATTGGATCCCTGCTATGTTTTTAGTATCACTGAGGTGAAGTATTATAACTATCTTTTCTATTAATGTACTCGGATGATTTAAATATAAAATGAAATTGTCTCTCTTGGTTGTCATATCACGCCAACCTAATGTGCTCAAAATGACAAAGCTTTCAATCCTTTCTGACGCTAAACTATTCTGGGGTTCAAATCTCGTCATTATTACCCTCTTTTAATACAAAATATGCCTAGACCTTCCTGCTTGGAATACTATTTATTGTTAAGATACCGATATTTTTGGGTCTAGAAATAAATACGTTTTCGCGTTTTCTGGACGAATAATTCTTCTTTACATCTATTTTGAAACGAGAGGGGGATAAACACGAATGCTGGTGATGGCTTGACTCCAACGGAAATAAATATCACAAATGTCAAAATGGAGTACCTAAGTGGACAACCTGTCGATTTCATTTTTTTTGAGGGGGGGGGGGGTCATTGTTGGCGACGTTTATCAATCACATGCCCCATTCCGATTAGCTACTTCGCACTTTCTTGTTAAAGCTTTACAGTTTTACCAAATGTTTACATTCCCTCAAAGAACGAAGAGTTGCGTTTCTTCATTGGCGAGGTGGGAGCAAAAATATACTTAACCAGAACTGGAAAAAGTTCAACATGATCGTCAGTAAGCGTATCTGAAACTGGCGATATTAATGGCTGTATTCACGCTTTTATATCTAGTTTCAATATCTTCTCCCATTACAAAGTTTTACTAGATGAATTAAAGGCACTGTACAGCTTCCATACATAACCGAGAAAACGTTGGCGTAATTATAACCATCAATTGTCTTCCAGATTTGATTTGAACATATTTTATTGTGTAAATTACACAAAAGGATTGGAAACAAGTTCTTACAACTTACATCTTCCTCTCCTAATGATAATATGTACAATTGCCATAGTGATATTACATGTTACTTATAGTTGTTGACTTTATAATAGTAATATTCATAAATATGCATTTACAAAGTAATTGCGAATATATAGTAAATAGTGTTGATATACAGTATAAAAAAGCTAATAACAGAAATAAAATTAATTATTAAATCTTCCAGACTCTTTAATAAACTTTTGAACTGCTGAAAAAATAAAGTAGTTTGTATTGTAAGACAAATTGTCACTACCCCAAAGAAGCAAATGTGAATTAATTATAACTGTTTCTTCAAGCCTATTAAAAAGTAATTCAAATAGTCTTCCAGAAAACTAACAAAGTGAAAATCTTTTAATCTTTAAAGATAAAAAAAGTTTATAATTGTTACATTTGCATTGATATTTCTAAAAGACTACACGATTTTTATATACTAGTACTTATTTATTGTGACAACTGATAACTAGTCTCAAGATAAACGTAGCAAAATCGGCCATATTTGGCAAGACTGAAATTTAATTGACTTAATTAAATTTCTTTCAGTGCATGAAAGTTTTTTATGAACTTTATTTGATTTGTTTTTTTAAGCACAATGTTCTGTTGCATCTGTAGCTCACTGATCTGGAAAGAAATGGACGAATTTTCATTATTGAATTGAGAAACGGCGCAATTTTTTGTGCGCAATAAATATACACTATTTTAAATGGGTGGCACTGTAGCTCTTTGGTTTTCCATCCAATTTTTTTTTTCCAGACAAGTTAACTTCATATCTGCAACTAAGTGATGGAGATATGAATCATATTTATTCACCTAAGAAAAATCACATTCTGAGGACATCGCCAGGATATCGCACACTTGCATGGACACTGAAATCTCTCTTTAGATGCTACAAATAAAAAATCTCTCAGACTTTTTATTTTTACGTCTTTCATTACCTGACATTCAATAATTTCCTTTCAATATAACATGTTCCCATTTTTAACCGTGTGGGTACCATAGCAAAATAAAGAGCATTACACAACAATTGTCTCACATTCTATACACACTACGTACATGACTGTTGTTATGACTATAGGGTAGATAACAAAACCAACAAAAATGATATTTGCGACAAGTTTAATGTGTTCTTCGCTTAGAATTAACACCAAATAGAGCTGGATTTTTACCAAATATGACACAGTAGTGGAGTCGGAAGTAAATTGAAAGTGTTTTGGGGGGG